>OX457029.1:640000-1066913 GCA_949752745.1 Protula sp. h YS-2021
AAAGTAAATGGCAAAGAATTATCATATTCACGGCAATAAGTGTGTCATGATGGCCGAAACAGAATGTTACACTGGTTTCAAATGGGTAGTGAGATCGATTCGGCCTAAAAGTGCTTATGGGATACAAATTACACTTCATACAACAGCCCATACTTTTCCTTATTTAGCTACGCCAACGTACACTCGTGTACTTGGTTTAATGAATATTTTATGTTGGAAAACGGAGCATGAGTACTAAAAATTGTAGATTTCAAAATTTGAAGCAGCTATTGGCTAGCTCTCACTTCTTATTGATGCCGTGTGAAAAGAGCAGTTTTTAATCTAAATATATTTAACACATTTTCAAATGATTCATGTGACTCACAAGGCCTGCAGACTGGATAAATCGCTGAAAACGCCATCGCTTAGTTCTACTATCTGGTTGTGCCAGAGGTCCCTGCAATTTTGAATATTCAGTAATAATAGATAATTTTCAAATGAAAAAGCAATAAGTAGATATTTACGGTTTTCTAAAAATGAGTTATATTCATCGAATTCGAGAAGACAAATGAAGAGAAAAGTACATGGAAAATCGGATCATATTTACGGCAATAAGTGTGTCATGATTACAGAAGCAGAGAGTCACTCAGGTTTCTAAAGGATCGTGAGTTCGCTTTCGCCTAAAAGTACTTATGGGATGCAAATTACACTTCATGCAACAACCAATACTTTACCATAATTAGTTACGCCAACGTACATACGTGTACTTGGTTTAATGAATATTTTATGTAGAGAAACGGAGCATGAGTACTAAAACTTGACGCGTTCAATATTTGAAGCAGTGATTGGCTAGCACTCATTTCTTATTAATGCGGTGTGAAAAGAGCAGTTTTTAATCTAAATATATTTTACACATTTTCAAATGATTCATGTGACTCACAAGGTCTGCAGACTGGATAAATCGCTGAAAACGCCATCGCTTAGTTCTACTATCTGGTTGTCCGAGAGGTCCCTGCAATTTTGAATATTCAGTAATATTCAGTAGAAGACAAAAGAAGAGAAAAGTAAATGGCAAAGAATTATCATATTCACGGCAATAAGTGTGTCATGATGGCCGAAACAGAGTGTTACACTGGTTTCAAAAGGGTCTTGAGATCGGTTTCGCCTAAAGGTTCTCATTGGATGGAAATTACACTTCATACAACAACCAATGCTTTTCCATAGTTCGCTACGCTAACGTACATACGTGTACTTGGTTTAATGAATATTTTATGTCGAGAAACGGAGCACACCCTTATTATTAACGACGTGTGATTAAGAGCAGCTTTTAATCTAAATATATTTTACACAATTTCAAATGATTCATGTGACTCACAAGGTCTGCAGACTGGATAAATCGCTGAAAACGCCATCGCTTAGTTCTTCTATCTGGTTGTCCGAGAGGTCCCTGCAATTTTGAATATTCAGTAATAATGGATAATTGTCAAATGAAAAAGCAATAAGCACAAATTTGCGGTTTGCTAAAAATGAGTTATAATCATCGAATTCGAGAAGACAAAGGAAGAGAAAAGGAGATGGTAAACTCGGATCATATTCACAGCAATAAGTGTGTCATGAAGATCGGAACAGAGTGTCACTCTGGTTTCAAAAGGATCGTGAGATCATATTTACAAGAATCAATGCGTCATGATGGAGATAAAAGAGTGACACACTGATGGCAAAAGGGTCGTCAGATCGATTTCGCCTAAAGGTACTCATGTGATTCAAATTACGCTTCATACAACAACCCATACTTTTCCATAATTAGTTACACTAAATTACATACATGTACTTGGTTTAATGAATATCTTATGTGGAGCAAAGGAGCATCAGTACTAAAAATTGTAACATTCGAAATTAGAAGCAGTGATTGGCTGGCACTCATTTTTTATGAATGACGTGAGAATAACCGTAGTTTTGAATCTAAATATATTTTATACATTTTTAAATGATTCCTGTAACTCACAAGATCTGCAGATTGGATAAATCGCTGAAAACGCCATCGCTTAGTTCTCCTATCTTGTTGTACAAGAGGGCGGTGCAATTTTGAATATTCAGTAATAATGGATAGTTGTCAAATGAAAATTCAATAAGCACATATTTTTGGTTTGCTAAAAGTGAATTATAAAAAATCGAATTCGAGACGATAACGGAAGAGAAAAGTACATGGTAAACTCGGATCATATTTACAGCAACAAGTGTGTCATGATGGCCGAAACAGAGTCTCACACTGGTTTCTAAAGATTCATGAGATCTTCTTCGTCTAAAGGTACTCATGGGATGCAAATTCCACTTCAAACAACAGGCCATACTATTCATTAATTAGTTACGCTAATGTGCATACGTGTACTTGGTTAAATAAATATTTGATGTATAGAAACGGAGCATGAGTACTAAAAATTGTAGCTTTCAAACTTCGAAGCAGTGATTGGCCAGCGCATACATCTTATGAATGACGTGAGAATAACAGCAGTTTTTAAACCAAACATCTTTTATACATTTTTAAACGATTCCTGTAACTCACCAGGGCTGCAGACTGGATAAATCGCTCAAAACGCCATCGCGTAGTACTTCTATCCGGTTGGACGAGAGCTTCCTGCAATTTTGAATATTCAGTAATAATGGATAAGCACATATTTTCGGTTTGATAAAGATAAGTTATAACCATCGAATTCGAGATTACACGGAGAGCGAAAAGTACATGGTAAACTCGGATCATATTTACAGCAATAAGTGCGGCAACAACCCATACTTTACCATAATTAGTTACGCTAACGTGCATACGTGTACTTGGTTTAATGAATATTTTATGTCAAGAAGCGGAGCATGACTACTAGAAATTGTAGCTTTCGAAATTTGAAGCAGTGATTGGCTGACACTCACTTCTTATGAATGACGTGTGAATAACAGCAGTTTTTAATCTAAATATATTTTATACATTTTAAATGATTCCTGTCACTCACAAGGTCTGCAGACTGGATAAATCGATGAAAATGCCATCGCTTAGTTCTCCTATCCGGTTGGCCGAGAGGTCCCTGCAATTTTGAATTTTCAGTAATAATATCTAACTGTCAAATGAAAAAGCAATGCGCACATATTTTTGGTTTGATAGAAATGGGTTATAACCATAGAATTCGAGAAGATAAAGAAAGAAAAAAGTACGTGGTAAATTCGGATCATGTTTACAGGCATAAGTGCGTCATGATTGCCGAAACAGAGTGTCACACTGGTTTCGAAAGGGTCATGAGATCTATTTCGGCTAAAGGTACTCCTGGGATGCAAATTGTACTCATACAACAACCCATACTTTTCCATAATTAGTTACGCTAACATATATAATTGTACTTAGTTTAATGAACATTTTATGTCGAGAAACGGAGCATGCGTACTAAAAATTGTTGCTTTCGAAATTCGAAGCAGTGATTGGTTGGCACTCACTTCTTATGAATGACGTGTGAATAACAGCAGTTTTTATTCTAAATATATTTTATGCATTTTTAAATGATTCCTGTAACTCACAATTTCTGCAGGCTGGATAAATTGCCGAAAACGCCATCGCGTAGTTCTTCTATCCGGTTGGCCGAGAGGTCCCTGCAATTTTGAATATTCAGTAATAGTGGATAATTGTCAAATGAAAAAGCAATACGGGGAGTTTCCGAAAAGAAACTCCTACCATATAAAAGCCTCGGGGCTCTTATTAGGAAACTGTTTCCCAATAGAGGCCCCGGGGCTTCTATTTGGAGTTAAAATAAAGACCTGAAAAAAATCGTTTCCCAATGAAAGCCCGCCTCCTTCCCTGCAAGTCTTTTTAGAACTTTGTTTACTCGTAATGCAGACACGGTGCACTTAATCCTTTGATATGAGGCAGCTCCTAGACATGTTCTGCGTCGTTGCTTAATACTGTGCTTTGCACAAGGCGAACAGACACCCCCTCCCCACTGCCACCTTTACTCCGGAGAATTGTTGGAAATATAACGGCCGAGCACTGAAACGGGCGGCGTGATGTTGCCCCTCTTTCCCTGCAGGTCTTTTTAGAACTCGTGTTCACTCGCATGCAGACACGGTGCACTTAATCCTTAGATGTGAGGCAAACCCCCAGACACGTGTTCTGCGTCGTTGCTTTATCCTTTCCTTAGCACAAGACAACCCCCCACTTTACCAGACTTTTTTAGTTACTGTTGTTTTTGTATGTTTTGTTATTTTTTGTGCGGATATAAGCATCTTGTGGCGCTTTAATGAGAGATTGATGGTAATGTTTCTTTTCTTCCAATAAAACCTTACGACAGCCCCCTTCGCCATGTAAAAAATAGAAGCCACGGGGCTTGTATTTGGAAACTGTTTCCTAATAGAAGCCCCGGGGATTCTATTTGGTTTCTAAATGAGCACCTGAAATTGGCCATTTTCAAATAGAAGCTCTAGGCTTTTTTTGGAAACCCCCGGTAAGCACATATTTGTGGTTTGCTAAAATGAGTTATAACCATCGAATGCGAGAAGATAAAGGAAGAGAAAAAGTACATGGTAAATTCGGTTCTTCTTTACAGCAATAAGTGTGTCATGATGGCCGAAACAGAGTGTCACCCTGGTTTCAAAAGGGTCATGAGATCGATTTCGTCTAAAGGTACTCATGGGATTCAAATTACACTTCATACAACAACCCATACTTTTCCATAATTAGTTACGCTAACGTACATACGTGTACTTGGTTTAATGAATATTTTATGTGGAGCAAAGGAGCATCAGTACTAAAAATTGTAACATTCGAAATTAGAAGCAGTGATTGGCTGGCACTCATTTTTTATGAATGACGTGAGAATAACCGTAGTTTTGAATCTAAATATATTTTATACATTTTTAAATGATTCCTGTAACTCACAAGATCTGCAGATTGGATAAATCGCTGAAAACGCCATCGCTTAGTTCTCCTATCTTGTTGTACAAGAGGGCTGTGCAATTTTGAATATTCAGTAATAATGGATAGTTGTCAAATGAAAATTCAATAAGCACATATTTTTGGTTTGCTAAAAGTGAATTATAAAAATCGAATTCGAGACGATAACGGAAGAGAAAAGTACATGGTAAACTCGGATCATATTTACAGCAACAAGTGTGTCATGATGGCCGAAACAGAGTCTCACACTGGTTTCTAAAGATTCATGAGATCTTCTTCGTCTAAAGGTACTCATGGGATGCAAATTCCACTTCAAACAGCCCATACTATTCATTAATTAGTTACGCTAATGTGCATACGTGTACTTGGTTAAATAAATATTTGATGTATAGAAACGGAGCATGAGTACTAAAAATTGTAGCTTTCAAAATTCGAAGCAGTGATTGGCCAGCGTATACATCTTATGAATGACGTGAGAATAACAGCAGTTTTTAAACCAAACATCTTTTATACATTTTTAAATGATTCCTGTAACTCACAAGGTCTGCAGACTGGATAAATCGCTGAAAACGCCATCGCGTAGTACTTCTATCCGGTTGGACGAGAGCTTCCTGCAATTTTGAATATTCAGTAATAATGGATAAGCACATATTTTCGGTTTGATAAAGATAAGTTATAACCATCGAATTCGAGATTACACGGAGAGCGAAAAGTACATGGTAAACTCGGATCATATTTACAGCAATAAGTGCGGCAACAACCCATACTTTACCATAATTAGTTACGCTAACGTACATACGTGTACTTGGTTTTATGAATATTTTATGTCAAGAAGCGGAGCATGACTACTAGAAATTGTAGCTTTCGAAATTTGAAGCAGTGATTGGCTGACACTCACTTCTTATGAATGACGTGTGAATAACAGCAGTTTTTAATCTAAATATATTTTATACATTTTAAATGATTCCTGTCACTCACAAGGTCTGCAGACTGGATAAATCGATGAAAACGCCATCGCTTAGTTCTCCTATCCGGTTGGCCGAGAGGTCCCTGTAATTTTGAATATTCAGTGATAATGGCTAACTGTCAAATGAAAAAGCAATACGCACATATTTTTGGTTTTATAGAAATGGGTTATAACCATAGAATTCGAGAAGATAAAGAAAGAAAAAAGTACGTGGTAAATTCGGATCATGTTTACAGCAATTAGTGCGTCATGATTGCCGAAACAGAGTGTCAAACTGGTTTCGAAAGGGTCATGAGATCTATTTCGGCTAAAGGTACTCCTGGGATGCAAATTGTACTCATACAACAACCCATACTTTTCCATAATTAGTTACGCTAACATATATAATTGTACTTAGTTTAATGAACATTTTATGTCGAGAAACGGAGCATGCGTACTAAAAATTGTTGCTTTCGAAATTCGAAGCAGTGATTGGTTGGCACTCACTTCTTATGAATGACGTGTGAATAACAGCAGTTTTTATTCTAAATATATTTTATGCATTTTTAAATGATTCCTGTAACTCACAATTTCTGCAGGCTGGATAAATTGCCGAAAACGCCATCGCGTAGTTCTTCTATCCGGTTGGCCGAGAGGTCCCTGCAATTTTGAATATTCAGTAATAGTGGATAATTGTCAAATGAAAAAGCAATACGGGGAGTTTCCGAAAAGAAGCTCTCACCATATAAAAGCCTCGGGGCTCTTATTAGGAAACTGTTTCCCAATAGAGGCCCCGGGGCTTCTATTTGGAGTTAAAATAAAGACCTGAAAAAAATCGTTTCCCAATGAAAGCCCGCCTCCTTCCCTGCAAGTCTTTTTAGAACTCTGTTTACTCGTAATGCAGACACGGTGCACTTAATCCTTTGATATGAGGCAGCTCCTAGACATGTTCTGCGTCGTTGCTTAATACTGTGCTTTGCACAAGGCGAACAGACACCCCCTCCCCACTGCCACCTTTACTCCGGAGAATTATTGCAAATATAACGGCCGAGCACTGAAACGGGCGGCGTGATGTTGCCCCTCTTTCCCTGCAGGTCTTTTTAGAACTCGTGTTCACTCGCATGCAGACACGGTGCACTTAATCCTTAGATGTGAGGCAAACCCCCAGACACGTGTTCTGCGTCGTTGCTTTATCCTTTCCTTAGCACAAGACAACCCCCCACTTTACCAGACTTTTTTAGTTACTGTTGTTTTTGTATGTTTTGTTATTTTTTGTGCGGATATCCGCATCATGTGGCGCTTTAATGAGAGATTGATGGTAATGTTTCTTTTTTTTCAATAAAACCTTACGACAGCCCCCTTCGCCATGTAAAAAATAGAAGCCACGGGGCTTGTATTTGGAAACTGTTTCCTAATAGAAGCCCCGGGGATTCTATTTGGTTTCTAAATGAGCACCTGAAATTGGCCATTTTCAAATAGAAGCTCTAGGCTTTTTTTTGGAAACCCCCGGTAAGCACATATTTTTGGTTTGCTAAAATGAGTTATAACCATCGAATGCGAGAAGATCAAGGAAGAGTAAAAGTACATGGTAAATTCGGTTCTTATTTACAGCAATAAGTGTGTCATGATGGCCGAAACAGAGTGTCACCCTGGTTTCAAAAGGGTCATGAGATCGATTTCGTCTAAAGGTACTCATGGGATTCAAATTACACTTCATACACAAACCCATACTTTTCCATAATTAGTTACGCTAACGTACATACGTGTACTTGGTTTAATGAATATTTTATGTGGAGCAAAGGAGCATCAGTACTAAAAATTGTAACATTCGAAATTAGAAGCAGTGATTGGCTGGCACTCATTTTTTATGAATGACGTGAGAATAACCGTAGTTTTGAATCTAAATATATTTTATACATTTTTAAATGATTCCTGTAACTCACAAGATCTGCAGATTGGATAAATCGCTGAAAACGCCATCGCTTAGTTCTCCTATCTTGTTGTACAAGAGGGCGGTGCAATTTTGAATATTCAGTAATAATGGATAGTTGCCAAATGAAAATTCAATAAGCACATATTTTTGGTTTGCTAAAAGTGAATTATAAAAATCGAATTCGAGACGATAACGGAAGAGAGAAGTACATGGTAAACTCGGATCATATTTACAGCAACAAGTGTGTCATGATGGCCGAAACAGAGTCTCACACTGGTTTCTAAAGATTCATGAGATCTTCTTCGTCTAAAGGTACTCATGGGATGCAAATTCCACTTCAAACAGCCCATACTATTCATTAATTAGTTACGCTAATGTGCATACGTGTACTTGGTTAAATAAATATTTGATGTATAGAAACGGAGCATGAGTACTAAAAATTGTAGCTTTCAAAATTCGAAGCAGTGATTGGCCAGCGTATACATCTTATGAATGACGTGAGAATAACAGCAGTTTTTAAACCAAACATCTTTTATACATTTTTAAATGATTCCTGTAACTCACAAGGTCTGCAGACTGGATAAATCGCTGAAAACGCCATCGCGTAGTACTTCTATCCGGTTGGACGAGAGCTTCCTGCAATTTTGAATATTCAGTAATAATGGATAAGCACATATTTTCGATTTGATAAAGATAAGTTATAACCATCGAATTCGAGATTACACGGAGAGCGAAAAGTACATGGTAAACTCGGATCATATTTACAGCAATAAGTGCGGCAACAACCCATACTTTACCATAATTAGTTACGCTAACGTACATACGTGTACTTGGTTTAATGAATATTTTATGTCAAGAAGCGGAGCATGACTACTAGAAATTGTAGCTTTCGAAATTTGAAGCAGTGATTGGCTGACACTCACTTCTTATGAATGACGTGTGAATAACAGCATTTTTTCATCTAAATATATTTTATACATTTTAAATGATTCCTGTCACTCACAAGGTCTGCAGACTGGATAAATCGATGAAAACGCCATCGCTTAGTTCTCCTATCCGGTTGGTCGAGAGGTCCCTGCAATTTTGAATATTCAGTGATAATGGCTAACTGTCAAATGAAAAAGCAATACGCACATATTTTTGGTTTTATAGAAATGGGTTATAGCCATAGAATTCGAGAAGATAAAGAAAGAGAAAAGTACGTGGTAAATTCGGATCATGTTTACAGGCATAAGTGCGTCATGATTGCCGAAACAGAGTGTCACACTGGTTTCGAAAGGGTCATGAGATCTATTTCGGCTAAAGGTACTCCTGGGATGCAAATTGTACTTCATACAACAACCCATACTTTTCCATAATTAGTTACGCTAACATATATAATTGTACTTAGTTTAATGAACATTTTATGTCGAGAAACGGAGCATGCGTACTAAAAATTGTTGCTTTCGAAATTCGAAGCAGTGATTGGTTGGCACTCACTTCTTATGAATGACGTGTGAATAACAGCAGTTTTTATTCTAAATATATTTTATGCATTTTTAAATGATTCCTGCAACTCACAATTTCTGCAGGCTGGATAAATTGCCGAAAACGCCATCGCGTAGTTCTTCTATCCGGTTGGCCGAGAGGTCCCTGCAATTTTGAATATTCAGTAATAGTGGATAATTGTCAAATGAAAAAGCAATACGGGGAGTTTCTGAAAAGAAACTCCCACCATATAAAAGCCTCGGGGCTCTTATTAGGAAACTGTTTCCCAATAGAGGCCCCGGGGCTTCTATTTGGAGTTAAAATAAAGACCTGAAAAAAATCGTTTCCCAATGAAAGCCCGCCTCCTTCCCTGCAAGTCTTTTTAGAACTTTGTTTACTCGTAATGCAGACACGGTGCACTTAATCCTTTGAAATGAGGCAGCTCCTAGACATGTTCTGCGTCGTTGCTTAATACTGTGCTTTGCACAAGGCGAACAGACACCCCCTCCCCACTGCCACCTTTACTCCGGAGAATTATTGGAAATATAACGGCCGAGCACTGAAACGGGCGGCGTGATGTTGCCCCTCTTTTCCTGCAGGTCCTTTTAGAACTCGTGTTCACTCGCATGCAGACACGGTGCACTTAATCCTTAGATGTGAGGCAAACCCCCAGACACGTGTTCTGCGTCGTTGCTTTATCCTTTCCTTAGCACAAGACAACCCTCCACTTTACCAGACTTTTTTAGTTACTGTTGTTTTTGTATGTTTTGTTATTTTTTGTGCGGATATCCGCATTATGTGGCGCTTTAATGAGAGATTGATGGTAATGTTTCTTTTTTCCAATAAAACCTTACGACAGCCCCCTTCGCCATGTAAAAAATAGAAGCCACGGGCCTTGTATTTGGAAACTGTTTCCTAATAGAAGCCCCGGGGATTCTATTTGGTTTCTAAATGAGCACCTGAAATTGGCCATTTTCAAATAGAAGCTCTAGGCTTTTTTTGGAAACCCCCGGTAAGCACATATTTTTGGTTTGCTAAAATGAGTTATAACCATCGAATGCGAGAAGATAAAGGAAGAGTAAAAGTACATGGTAAATTCGGTTCTTATTTACAGCAATAAGTGTGTCATGATGGCCGAAACAGAGTGTCACCCTGGTTTCAAAAGGGTCATGAGATCGATTTCGTCTAAATTTACTCATGGGATTCAAATTACACTTCATACAACAACCCATACTTTTCCACAATTAGTTACGCTAACGTACATACGTGTACTTGGTTTAATGAATATTTTATGTGGAGCAAAGGAGCATCAGTACTAAAACTTGTAACATTCGAAATTAGAAGCAGTGATTGGCTGGCACTCATTTTTTATGAATGACGTGAGAATAACCGTAGTTTTGAATCTAAATATATTTTATACATTTTTAAATGATTCTTGTAACTCACAAGATCTGCAGATTGGATAAATCGCTGAAAACGCCATCGCTTAGTTCTCCTATCTTGTTGTACAAGAGGGCTGTGCAATTTTGAATATTCAGTAATAATGGATAGTTGTCAAATGAAAATTCAATAAGCACATATTTTTGGTTTGCTAAAAGTGAATTATAAAAATCGAATTCGAGACGATAACGGAAGAGAAAAGTACATGGTAAACTCGGATCATATTTACAGCAACAAGTGTGTCATGATGGCCGAAACAGAGTCTCACACTGGTTTCTAAAGATTCATGAGATCTTCTTCGTCTAAAGGTACTCATGGGATGCAAATTCCACTTCAAACAGCCCATACTATTCATTAATTAGTTACGCTAATGTGCATACGTGTACTTGGTTAAATAAATATTTGATGTATAGAAACGGAGCATGAGTACTAAAAATTGTAGCTTTCAAAATTCGAAGCAGTGATTGGCCAGCGTATACATCTTATGAATGACGTGAGAATAACAGCATTTTTTAAACCAAACATCTTTTATACATTTTTAAATGATTCCTGTAACTCACAAGGTCTGCAGACTGGATAAATCGCTGAAAACGCCATCGCGTAGTACTTCTATCCGGTTGGACGAGAGCTTCCTGCAATTTTGAATATTCAGTAATAATGGATAAGCACATATTTTCGGTTTGATAAAGATAAGTTATAACCATCGAATTCGAGATTACACGGAGAGCGAAAAGTACATGGTAAACTCGGATCATATTTACAGCAATAAGTGCGGCAACAACCCATACTTTACCATAATTAGTTACGCTAACGTACATACGTGTACTTGGTTTAATGAATATTTTATGTCAAGAAGCGGAGCATGACTACTAGAAATTGTAGCTTTCGAAATTTGAAGCAGTGATTGGCTGACACTCACTTCTTATGAATGACGTGTGAATAACAGCATTTTTTAATCTAAATATATTTTATACATTTTAAATGATTCCTGTCACTCACAAGGTCTGCAGACTGGATAAATCGATGAAAACGCCATCGCTTAGTTCTCCTATCCGGTTGGCCGAGAGGTCCCTGTAATTTTGAATATTCAGTGATAATGGCTAACTGTCAAATGAAAAAGCAATACGCACATATTTTTGGTTTTATAGAAATGGGTTATAGCCATAGAATTCGAGAAGATAAAGAAAGAAAAAAGTACGTGGTAAATTCGGATCATGTTTACAGGCATAAGTGCGTCATGATTGCCGAAACAGAGTGTCACACTGGTTTCGAAAGGGTCATGAGATCTATTTCGGCTAAAGGTACTCCTGGGATGCAAATTGTACTTCATACAACAACCCATACTTTTCCATAATTAGTTACGCTAACATATATAATTGTACTTAGTTTAATGAACATTTTATGTCGAGAAACGGAGCATGCGTACTAAAAATTGTTGCTTTCGAAATTCGAAGCAGTGATTGGTTGGCACTCACTTCTTATGAATGACGTGTGAATAACAGCAGTTTTTATTCTAAATATATTTTATGCATTTTTAAATGATTCCTGCAACTCACAATTTCTGCAGGCTGGATAAATTGCCGAAAACGCCATCGCGTAGTTCTTCTATCCGGTTGGCCGAGAGGTCCCTGCAATTTTGAATATTCAGTAATAGTGGATAATTGTCAAATGAAAAAGCAATACGGGGAGTTTCTGAAAAGAAACTCCCACCATATAAAAGCCTCGGGACTCTTATTAGGAAACTGTTTCCCAAAAGAGGCCCCGGGGCTTCTATTTGGAGTTAAAATAAAGACCTGAAAAAAATCGTTTCCCAATGAAAGCCCGCCTCCTTCCCTGCAAGTCTTTTTAGAACTCTGTTTACTCGTAATGCAGACACGGTGCACTTAATCCTTTGAAATGAGGCAGCTCCTAGACATGTTCTGCGTCGTTGCTTAATACTGTGCTTTGCACAAGGCGAACAGACACCCCCTCCCCACTGCCATCTTTACTCCGGAGAATTATTGGAAATATAACGGCCGAGCACTGAAACGGGCGGCGTGATGTTGCCCCTCTTTTCCTGCAGGTCCTTTTAGAACTCGTGTTCACTCGCATGCAGACACGGTGCACTTAATCCTTAGATGTGAGGCAAACCCCCAGACACGTGTTCTGCGTCGTTGCTTTATCCTTTCCTTAGCACAAGACAACCCTCCACTTTACCAGACTTTTTTAGTTACTGTTGTTTTTGTATGTTTTGTTATTTTTTGTGCGGATATCCGCATTATGTGGCGCTTTAATGAGAGATTGATGGTAATGTTTCTTTTTATCCAATAAAACCTTACGACAGCCCCCTTCGCCATGTAAAAAATAGAAGCCACGGGGCTTGTATTTGGAAACTGTTTCCTAATAGAAGCCCCGGGGATTCTATTTGGTTTCTAAATGAGCACCTGAAATTGGCCATTTTCAAATAGAAGCTCTAGGCTTTTTTTGGAAACCCCCGGTAAGCACATATTTTTGGTTTGCTAAAATGAGTTATAACCATCGAATGCGAGAAGATAAAGGAAGAGTAAAAGTACATGGTAAATTCGGTTCTTATTTACAGCAATAAGTGTGTCATGATGGCCGAAACAGAGTGTCACCCTGGTTTCAAAAGGGTCATGAGATCGATTTCGTCTAAAGGTACTCATGGGATTCAAATTACACTTCATACACAAACCCATACTTTTCCATAATTAGTTACGCTAACGTACATACGTGTACTTGGTTTAATGAATATTTTATGTGGAGCAAAGGAGCATCAGTACTAAAAATTGTAACATTCGAAATTAGAAGCAGTGATTGGCTGGCACTCATTTTTTATGAATGACGTGAGAATAACCGTAGTTTTGAATCTAAATATATTTTATACATTTTTAAATGATTCTTGTAACTCACCAGATCTGCGGATTGGATAAATCGCTGAAAACGCCATCGCTTAGTTCTCCTATCTTGTTGTACAAGAGGGCGGTGCAATTTTGAATATTCAGTAATAATGGATAGTTGTCAAATGAAAATTCAATAAGCACATATTTTTGGTTTGCTAAAAGTGAATTATAAAAATCGAATTCGAGACGATAACGGAAGAGAAAAGTACATGGTAAACTCGGATCATATTTACAGCAACAAGTGTGTCATGATGGCCGAAACAGAGTCTCACACTGGTTTCTAAAGATTCATGAGATCTTCTTCGTCTAAAGGTACTCATGGGATGCAAATTCCACTTCAAACAGCCCATACTATTCATTAATTAGTTACGCTAATGTGCATACGTGTACTTGGTTAAATAAATATTTGATGTATAGAAACGGAGCATGAGTACTAAAAATTGTAGCTTTCAAAATTCGAAGCAGTGATTGGCCAGCGTATACATCTTATGAATGACGTGAGAATAACAGCATTTTTTAAACCAAACATCTTTTATACATTTTTAAATGATTCCTGTAACTCACAAGGTCTGCAGACTGGATAAATCGCTGAAAACGCCATCGCGTAGTACTTCTATCCGGTTGGACGAGAGCTTCCTGCAATTTTGAATATTCAGTAATAATGGATAAGCACATATTTTCGGTTTGATAAAGATAAGTTATAACCATCGAATTCGAGATTACACGGAGAGCGAAAAGTACATGGTAAACTCGGATCATATTTACAGCAATAAGTGCGGCAACAACCCATACTTTACCATAATTAGTTACGCTAACGTACATACGTGTACTTGGTTTAATGAATATTTTATGTCAAGAAGCGGAGCATGACTACTAGAAATTGTAGCTTTCGAAATTTGAAGCAGTGATTGGCTGACACTCACTTCTTATGAATGACGTGTGAATAACAGCAGTTTTTAATCTAAATATATTTTATACATTTTAAATGATTCCTGTCACTCACAAGGTCTGCAGACTGGATAAATCGATGAAAACGCCATCGCTTAGTTCTCCTATCCGGTTGGCCGAGAGGTCCCTGCAATTTTGAATATTCAGTAATAATGGCTAACTGTCAAATGAAAAAGCAATACGCACATATTTTTGGTTTGATAGAAATGGGTTATAACCATAGAATTCGAGAAGATAAAGAAAGAGAAAAGTACGTGGTAAATTCGGATCATGTTTACAGCAATAAGTGCGTCATGATTGCCGAAACAGAGTGTCACACTGGTTTCGAAAGGGTCATGAGATCTATTTCGGCTAAAGGTACTCCTGGGATGCAAATTGTACTTCATACAACAACCCATACTTTTCCATAATTAGTTACGCTAACATATATAATTGTACTTAGTTTAATGAACATTTTATGTCGAGAAACGGAGCATGCGTACTAAAAATTGTTGCTTTCGAAATTCGAAGCAGTGATTGGTTGGCACTCACTTCTTATGAATGACGTGTGAATAACAGCAGTTTTTATTCTAAATATATTTTATGCATTTTTAAATGATTCCTGTAACTCACAATTTCTGCAGGCTGGATAAATTGCCGAAAACGCCATCGCGTAGTTCTTCTATCCGGTTGGCCGAGAGGTCCCTGCAATTTTGAATATTCAGTAATAGTGGATAATTGTCAAATGAAAAAGCAATACGGGGAGTTTCCGAAAAGAAGCTCCCACCATATAAAAGCCTCGGGGCTCTTATTAGGAAACTGTTTCCCAATAGAGGCCCCGGGGCTTCTATTTGGAGTTAAAATAAAGACCTGAAAAAAATCGTTTCCCAATGAAAGCCCGCCTCCTTCCTTGCAAGTCTTTTTAGAACTCTGTTTACTCGTAATGCAGACACGGTGCACTTAATCCTTTGATATGAGGCAGCTCCTAGACATGTTCTGCGTCGTTGCTTAATACTGTGCTTTGCACAAGGCGAACAGACACCCCCTCCTCACTGCCACCTTTACTCCGGAGAATTATTGGAAATATAACGGCCGAGCACTGAAACGGGCGGCGTGATGTTGCCCCTCTTTTCCTGCAGGTCCTTTTAGAACTCGTGTTCACTCGCATGCAGACACGGTGCACTTAATCCTTAGATGTGAGGCAAACCCCCAGACACGTGTTCTGCGTCGTTGCTTTATCCTTTCCTTAGCACAAGACAACCCTCCACTTTACCAGACTTTTTTAGTTACTGTTGTTTTTGTATGTTTTGTTATTTTTTGTGCGGATATCCGCATCATGTGGCGCTTTAATGAGAGATTGATGGTAATGTTTCTTTTTTTCCAATAAAACCTTACGACAGCCCCCTTCGCCATGTAAAAAATAGAAGCAACGGGGCTTGTATTTGGAAACTGTTTCCTAATAGAAGCCCCGGGGATTCTATTTGGTTTCTAAATGAGCACCTGAAATTGGCCATTTTCAAATAGAAGCTCTAGGCTTTTTTTGGAAACCCCCGGTAAGCACATATTTTTGGTTTGCTAAAATGAGTTATAACCATCGAATGCGAGAAGATAAAGGAAGAGTAAAAGTACATGGCAAATTCGGTTCTTATTTACAGCAATAAGTGTGTCATGATGGAGAAAAAAGAGTGACACACTGATGCTAAAAGGGTCGACAGATCGATTTCGCCTAAAGGTACTCATGGGATTCAAATTACACTTCATACAACAACCCATACTTTTCCATAATTAGTTACGCTAACGTACATATGTGTACTTGGTTTAATGAATATTTTATGTCGAGAAACGGAGCATGAGTAATAAAAATTGTAACTTTCGAAATTTGAAGCAGTGATTGGTTGGCACTCACATCTTATGAATGACGTGTGAATAACAGCAGGTTTTAATCTAAATATATTTTAAACATTTTTAAATGATTCCTGTGACTCACAAGGTCTGTAGACTGGATAAATCGCTGAAAACGCCATCGCTTAGTTCTCCTATTCGGTTGGCGTAGAGGTCCCTGCAATTTTGAATTTCTGACACTAACGTACATACGTGTGCTTGGTTTAATCAATATTCTATGTCGAGTAACGGAGTTTGCGTGCCGAAAATTGTAGCTTTCAAAATTTGAAGCAGTAATTGGCTAGCACTCACTTCGTATGAAGGACGTGTGAGTAGTGATATAATGGGGGTTTCACTGCAGGAAGTGACGTCATCATGACGTCATAGCCTGCGTAACCATGGTAACCAAGTGATGACCTCCCTCCCACAGGCAGCAGCCAGGACAGACCCTATGGTGAGAAAGTGAGGACCTCCCCCCGCTGCTAGGACATACCGACCCCCCCCCCCCTTAGGCGGCAGTCGGGACAGGCCCTATGGTGAGAAAGTGATGACCCCCCCCCCCCCACCCCAGGATCGTGATATGACTCACTTCAAGAGCGTACAACTTGAAAACTACTTGGTCGATTTGCATGAAAAATTCGCTGTTTGATTCAGTTTTATATCTAGTTTTGCTATAAAATAGTCACAGGCTATTTGCGCAGCTGGCTGTATGCATATTTGTAACATGCCGCCATTTTAACTTTGTAAAAAGTGAAAAATTGGGATAAATTCCACTATAATTGACCGATTTGCCTGTAAATTTCACTGTTTGATTCAGTTTTATATTTAGTTTTGGTATAGTCATAGGCTATTTGCACCGGCGGCCGTCTGCATCATGGATTCAACTTAAAATTTTAACCTTAAAAGTGAGATAACTTTCGTTATAGTTGACCGATTTACATGAAAATTTCACCGTTTTATTCATTTTTGTATAAAGTTTTGCTATAGTCATGGGTTATTTGTACCGGCAGCTGTATGCATAATTGTAACATGCTGCCATCTTAACTTAAAAGTGGGATAATTTTCGTTATAGTTGACCGATTTGAATGAAAACTTCACTGTTTCATTTAGTTTTATATCTAGTTTACAGTTTCGCGGATGAATACCATGTTGTCGCATGAATACCATCGTCAAGCTTCACCTCCAGATGTCTCTGCTGTGCAGCTGTACAACTCTACAACTGTAGTGAAATGAGACATTCATGTCAAGCAGTGATAAATTTTGCTGAGTCAGCAATTTTAGCAATTTTTGAACAAGTTTGAACAAGTTACACACCATATTTTGATTACATCGAAGTGGTATAAATGCATGAGTGAGGAGAAAAAAACCCATTCACAATGGCAACATTACTTCTTCACCGCTGTGCAGAGACCATGGATGATGTCTTCAAATTGAATTATGCTGTTGTTATCAAAGCTTCCTGCTTTTGAATCGGATTGGATTTTACAAATGAAGTATTTGCATCAGCATTGGGAAGCTGTTGGAAAGGCCATTCCAAGAGATTGTTTCATCCACTCGTTTCTGCATGAATGTGAAGAACTGCATTTACCATAAACTTACGACATTGATTCAGCATTTTTCAACGCGAATACAATTCGGGCAGTTGAGCTCATGTTAGATGTAGCTGCTAGAATCATTTTACATTATAATGATGACATTCCATTGCCGACGAATGTATCAGAATTTGTTCGATTCAGCCATGGACGAGTTGAAGTGAATTCAAAACTTTGCAAGATGTTTGTTGGCTCAGCAAATAGTTGGGTATAAAAGGGAGTGGACTCAAAGTCATCAGTATATTGGGCAGCCATGGAGAAGAAGACAAGCAGCTTTAAAATTAGTGCCAACTTAACCATTACTGTGGAGCATGGAGAATTTGGGCCATTTCTACACATCACACGTGGAGAGAGAGGGTGCCCTTATTCACCATCTTTGTGGAAAATTGCATGTCAGAGCTTGAAAAATTTACGTGACATTGGCTTCAAACTGTACTTAACGCAAACGAAGTGGCATGAAGTCATTTCATACTTGGATATACGTTATGTGAGTTTTGTGCGCACATCACGGTTTGAAGGGAAAGAATACACACATCACATCAACATGAATGATGGTGAATGGGAGACACTGCTTCAGGAGATGGACAACATTAACTCAGCCTTGTTAATATGTATGGAATGCCATGTTATAACTCCTATCAAGCTGCAAAACGATGGTCGGATGAAGGTGTCAAAGCTATCCAAGAAAAGACTTGCTGAAGTTCAATTGGAGAACATAAACGTATCAAATCAACTTGGACTTACCTGTGAGTATCGTGGTGCTTGTGGATATATGGAAGATAATCATTGCCACTGCCACAAGTACAATTGCAAGATGTGTGAATCAAACAACTTCTGCGACAAGTGTGGAGTACTTAAAGTCTGTGAAGCAAAGTAAAGCCCACAAGACACACACACTGAAACAAGATGGACGCATGTTCTAAAAAGGCTTATGTTGACTTGATGATTGCTAAACTTGTTTGTTGTGGCACTCCAGCGTCTAAACTTTATCATTTAGACGCTTTTTGGAATGTTGTACATCATAGTCTTGATGTGATTGAGTTGCATTCAAGATTTCTTGGAGAATGTCATAAAATTGGAATAGAAGATCCTGACTTTAACTTTAATTCTGCGCTTTATTCTGCTCGCACTGATGTGGAAGTATATTTCACCGTGGTTGACTTTTTGAGAGATTGCTGCAAAGAAGAGGAAACAGAGCAGCTACGTCAGGTAATTTTTTAAACAACTTTAAAGATATAAAACCTTTTAACATCTTTGTGACAACATAGTGAATTTAATCTTATGCGAGTTGTTTCAAAGAGTCAAAGACATAACAATGTTTTTCTTACTAGCAAGTGTAATCTTATGTGAGTGGTTTCAAAGTAAAAAAAGAAAGAATATGACAGAAGAGGTTGCAGTCATTTTAAAACATATTGTATTACAGGAAGAAACCGACATGTCAGAATAAAGAAAAAGAAGAAAGTCATGGAGAATTTTGTATTATTTAGCGGTCACAAGGATGTTCTTTCAAACATGTTTCCAACACGACTTGAAAAGTATGGACATGTGTTCAACTCAAGTGAAGCGTTGTATCAATATGAGAAAGCAGTTTTTCATCGTCGCCAAGATATTGCTTCAGCCATTGCTTCATGTAGAAATGGATATGAAGCAAAAGGTATTGCTAAAGTGATAAATCCATGTTCTTTGTGGCATTCAGTGAAGAGAAGTAAAATGCAAGATGTTTTACATGTCAAATTGAATCAGTGTGTATTGTTTCGCAAAAAGTTTAAAGAATGTAAAGACAAGACTTTAGTTGAAGCAACGTATGATCATTGGTGGGGAGCTGGTGTGAAACAAGTGTCATCTCCATCATATTCTGGTCAGAATATTATGGAAAAGTTGTTAGAACTTTTGTGTGAGGGGGTATAAAAGTGGTGAGACTTTTCATTATCTTGCCAACCGTCATGGTGTGCAGACGTGTTTTTACCAAATATATATATATGGATGTAGAAACATTTTTCAAGAACAAGTTTGTGAACTACATGATAAGTGAACTGGCACGTTTTGGAACTGTTGAACAACAACTGGAACATATCAACATCTATTGGGAAATTGCTCATTCCATGCTGAACTTGCGTAAGGATTTCATCAAAGAGTGTGGTGACATTGCCGGAGCTGAGGTGTTTGATGTGGAAGCAGCTTATCACTTTGCTCGATTTGATCCAAGACTGTTTGATGAAGTGAGGGAGTGGTTAATCTATATTGCAGTATAATGCAGACATTACATTGAGACAATATATTGTGCAAAAAGCCTATTGTGAAGAAATGTTATTAGCTGTAAAAAAGTTTGCATGTATAGTATGTCCTTCTTATCAACATGAAGAGTGTCAAGAACAAACTTGTCATTTTGCATGTGTCTATACATATTGGAATGAAGCTAAATATTACATTTATTTAGATAAAGTGTTATAGAATGCAAATCAACGTTGTGAGAAATATGGTGTAGAAACTATTACATTAGATGAATTCAGTAGTTGGTTAGTGTCCATTGAAGACCAATGGTCTCCAGTTATTCACACCATTGTATCTATACTTGATTTGTAAGATATGTTGGTTATAAGTGCATGTTAGTTAAGTTATAAATGCATGTTAGTTAAGATGTGTTGGTTGAGTTATAAAAAAAAGTGTTCGGTTGAGAAGTGTTTTTTCATTGAACATGTCGACGTGGAAAGACTACTTAACCAATATTTACTTCAAACCTGGTCAGTCTGGAGCATTTGCTGGTCCTTGTTGTATTGAAACAGCCCATTCGTAGGATGGGCCCATCCAATAACAGCGAGGTATCGATTTACCCCATCTTCGTTGTTTTGCGCTTCTATAGTTTCAGCCCATATTTGGCTATAGGAATAGCACATATTTTCTTCTCCCCTTAAAACTGCGAACAAACTGCCTTGTATTGAGAACAAGATGGGCTGTTTTAATGGTTGATGGGTGTAGAATAGGACCATCCTATAGCTGTAAGCCAAAGAAATAGCACATATAGAATCAGTATGTGCCAAATCTATAGACAGATGCATAGGAATACCCCATCCATAGAAAAAACACATCTGATCAACTGAATGCTTCAAAATGCCATATTAGGCGGTTTTAAGCTGAAAGAAACGCTCAAAACCAAAACAATGCTGCTCATACTGCTGCTTTGATCAAGCCGCTTCATGGCTTTAATTCCAAGCTGATGGGAAAGGCAAAAAAAACGCAGTTTGTCTTTGCTGCGTAGGAGCGATGGGGGGGGGGGGCTATCTATCTATCTATCTATATATATATATATATATATATATATATATATATATATATATATATATATATATATATATATATATATATGCCAAAAAGAGAAATTTTGCATCTTTTTTTTCTTAAACAATTTGTGAATAGACATGCGTATTTATATATATTTTATGGAAAAAAACTATAAGATATTGAGATAAACATATATTGGGTGGGGGGGGGCGGGGCGATGGGAATACAAGAAGGTAAAAGACAGCGTCGCCTAACGGGGTGGCAGGGAGGGGACTGCGGAAGAAGCAGTGATTTTAAGACACAATTAAAGATGGGGGCGGGGCGGGGACGGGGAGTTCATATGAAAAAATTGTCAGGTCATCAGTGCCACCGGGTCCTCAGTGCCACTTCGGGACCTCAGTGCCACTAGTACCACCCGAGCAGACAACAACCCTTACTGAAAAATATTGTCATTGTTTCGTCAATTAACAATTTTTAACAAGAAAAAACTATCACAAAATGTTTTACTGAGGCTACAGACGAAGTCCCTAAGCGCTGTGTTTTCCTTCACAGAGTCGTGTTTCATGGGGAGAAACTGTATGTACTGTTTCAATAGCCTCTGTATTGATTTAGCCCAGCCGTTGGATGGGCCCATACAATGATGTGGTGTTTCAATGCTACAGTCCTTACAAACTTTATCACATCTTAAGAAAACATGATCAACCAGTCACCCATTCACAAGTGAAGAAATGGCTACAGGATCAAGATGCATTCAGCTTACTACAACCTGTAAAATACAGGTTTAAAAGACAACGTGTGATTACACGTGGCATTGATGACATGTGGGATATTGATTTGGCTGATGTGGGAAACATAGCTCCCTATAATGATGACACACGCTTTTTACTCATTGTCATTGATGTGTTTTCCAAATATTTATGGGTACAGCCAATATCTAATAAATCACATACCAGCGTCATACAAGCTTTCCAAAAGATTTTTCATGACACACGACGAAGACCGCGAACTCTAAGGTCTGATAAAGTAACGGAATTTAAAAACAGATGGGTAAAACTATTTTTGAAGAAATAGGGAATTCATGCTTATACCACAAAGAATGAAACCAAAGCCAATTTTGCTGAAAGAGTCATTCGTACTCTAAAGGGAATGATGTATCGGTATTTTCTACATAATCAAACTTACCGTTATGTAGACATCCTTCCAGACTTGGTATACAATTACAACCATAGACCTCATGGTTCTCTTCCTGATAAGTATGGTCCTGCATAGATTCGTAAAGACAATGAATCGAAAGTGTGGAAGAATATGTATGTAGATAAACTGAAATTGAAACCGAAGAAGAAGAGAAATGGACGCAAGAAGTCTTTATTGTCACACATCGTTGTAAGAAGCAAGGAATACATTTGTATCGTGTGAAAGACTTTTTAGACGAAGATATTGATGGACATTTCTATGAAGAAGAACTGCAGAAAGTGACCAAAGATATTGAATCTATTTATAGAATTGAAAAAGTCTTGAAACACGTAAGAGACGAGCTGGTTAGGTTGGCCAAACAAGTTTAACAGTTGGGTGAAAGAAACAGACATTCAAAAATGAAGCATCCATTTGCATGTTTGGTCTCTGGACCTACAGACAGTAGCAAAACGTCTCTGGTGAAGGAAATTCTATAACAAAAGTTTATTAAACCTTCTCCAAAAACCATTTTATGGCTCTATGCAGCAGATCAGCCTTTATACAAGAGAATGAAAGGAGTAGTATTTTACCAAGGCATTCCAGATGACATTGAAGAGCGCTTTAACCCTAAAAAAACCAAACTTACTCATCACTGATGACTTAATGACGAAATGTCATAGTGATGAGCGTATGACACGTCTCTTTAGTGTTGGCAGCAGTCATCAAAAAATCTAATCATTATCTTTCTTGTGCATAATTTATTCCATCGTGGTAAAGATATGCGAAATATTAGTTTGAATACACATTAAATCATTCTGTTTAAAAATCCTAGAGACAGTCAACAAATTAGCACATTAGCGCGGCAAATGTATCCTGGAAGATCTCAATTTCTCATAGAAGCCTATCAAGATGCTACAAGCAAACCATATGGTTATTTATTCATTGATTTAAAAAGCAAAGACCAATGATCAACTACGTATTCGTACAGGCATTTTACCAGAAGATACACATTATGTATATTTTGATAAAGCGGTGTATGAACAAGAACCAGCTCATTTAACCATTCGCAGTCAAGATGTCTAAACGTATTCGAGCGAACCAGCCTTTTCTTCACTTGCTTGCATGCAGTGGGCCTAAACAACGTAAATCCTTACTACAGCAAGGTACAAAGGAGGAATTAACAAGCTTGTTTGAAATTTGTTTGAATATATTGCGAGGACATTTACCCTTAAGCACAAAACGGTTTAAGGAATTCAAGAGTGAGCGTCATACTCTACGCACTCTGGCAGATAAGTAGATATCACTTCGAAGAAAAAAGAAGTTGATTAATCAGAAAGGAGGATTTATTGGAGCTATTGCTCAATTTGCATTGCCCTTGTTAGCCCAACTGCTGTTAAAATGAAACATACTATGAAAATGGTTCTCATTCCTGAATATGAATACAAACTGTTATTAGAAAAGAAAAATGATATCAAAACAAAAGTAAATAAACTTTTACGTGGGAAACGAACGCGTGAAAAGGCTATAGAAATGTCTCAACTTCTTGGTCGTCATTTACGAACAAGTCAGTCTAAAGCAAAAGCCTGTTTTAAGTCATTTTCAACCTATCTGTCATGGAAAAGTAATACAACTTTTAGCAGAACTGAAGAAACATGGTGTAAAATGCACAGACAAGAATGAACTTGTATTGAAAACAGGCGATATTATAACAAATTCTAACATTGTTGATTTGATGAAAGAAGCATTGGTGGCGACAAGAAGAAAAGAACGAAGAGAACCAAATAGTTGGCATCCGTTTATCCCGGAAATTGTAGATGCTAATATTCCAAAAACAATGTTTAGTAAAAAGTCCGCTCGTGACGACATTACAACAGAAATGAAACAACGTCAACAAAGACAGTTTCCTGGAGGATGAAAAAATTTTTAACATGGCTGAAAGAGCTATGTTGTTGTCAAGAAACAACTATTCCTGTACAAATAAGATGTGCAAGTGCTTGTTGTGAAGGAGAAGTAATAGATCATGATGAGAAACACCATTTACATACTTTTGCGAATGGCGAGCGCTATCGTGATGTATATAGACAACGTCCACGCACATATACCATTTAGTCATCATGGAGTCAACAAGTTTTTACATTACTTTGCCTAGCAGTGCTAGTATGAACTATTATCCCAACAACAAGACTTCGAATTATCAAATTCTTATGCCTCGAACCATCTATCTGAACGTAACATATGAAGTGGCTTTAGCTGAAATTCAATATCCACATACATGGACAACTATAAAACATGGAATGGACTATTCTATTCAGTATCGACAACACCCAGTGACAGATTCTGTCCTTGACACAATCACTATTCCTTATGGTTACTATAGATCCCTACAAGAGATATGTGATGCAGTGAGTGAAGTAGCGGCTAATTCTATGAAAGATGATCTTAAACAAGCTATTCGGATAAAGTATGATAAAATTAGACGACGAGTTTTTCTTTTTCTAAATTATCACTTTGAAGTGTCAGTTTTCGCTGGATTAGCTGAGATTTAAGGATTTATCCCAGATCAATGGTATACTGAAACGTATACAGCTGAACATAAAACTGATGTTAAACAGGGATTTTATACACTTTATGTGTATTGTAGCATTTGTGAACCACAAGTTGTCGGTGATTATTATGTTCCTTTGGTACATTCTGTTGGAATACAAGGTCATGATGACGATATTGTTATGAAAACTTACGGCGAACCGCATTATGTTCCTGTAAACACGTCCAAATTTGACGTGATAGAAATGAATATCAAGGACGACACAGTCCATAATGTTTCATTTCAAACTGGAGAGGTGATCTGTAAGCTTCATTTTCGACCAGAAGTATTCTGAAAGCTTACACACACGATCCGTCTGCATATCGCAATCATTTTCTTCGTCAAGTTGGCGGAGAATTACCAGGATTCAAAGGAGCGCGAATCCAATATGGCGATGGTATTGGTTCAATACTGGGATCAGTGGCTAGTAAAGCTATTCCATTAATTAAGGCTGGGGCTAAGATCGTTGCGCCACATCTTAAAAAGGCTGCAAAGAATGTCGCGAAAGATATTACGGTTCGTGTTGCACAACATGTGATTGGTGATGTGCTTGAAAAGCGAGTGCAACCAACGAAACGTGCCAGAAGACGAAAAACAGCCAGAGGGATAACATAAAAAATATTTAAAATATATTTTTAATCATGTCTCTCATTCATAATCATTCGTGTGAATGTAGTCTTTCTCCATTGGAATGGTTTCACGTACCACCGACGCAAACTGCTGTAGAGAAAAGTTATAATGTTGACTATCAACCACTCACTACCATTAAAGATACTGCTGGGTCAATGAATAGTAATGAGGTGAAAAGAACCAATCACGAAAGATATGTATCAGGGTTTCATGTCAATGCTGACGGTGCTGACTTAGCTGAGCAAGGAAATAATGGCTTACACAATCGTTTTTTGCATACACGTCTCAGCCGGGATTTTATGCTAACAGGTGGTTTAAGGATAGACTTGTTTGAGCAGGATCGGTATCTTCCTAATGGCATCAGTTTGTATACGTTTCCATAGACAAAAAGATGAATATGTATTGATGGCTGCAAATAATACATATAAGGTAGAAGTGAAAGAGGCACTTCTAACCATTCGCAAAGTGAGGATTAGTCCAGGTATTCAGTTAGGACATACAGATGCATTGATGAAAAGTCCTGCCAAGTTAATTATCACTAGAAAAGAATGTAAAGTGTTGGCCATTCCAGCAGGATTTCAGTCTTTTGTAAAAGATAACATCTTTTTGGATCAATTACCAAATCGCATTGTCATTGGTCTGGTTCATAATGAAGCCTTTGGTGGAACAGTATTGAGAAATCCATATGATTTCAAACATTTTGATCAGGACTACATGCAACTGTACACGGATGGTGAACCAGTTCTATCCAAACCTCTCAAGCTTGACATTACACAGAACAAATACCTGGACGCTTTTGAAACTCTTTACAAATCGTTTGATAGATTGAATGACGAGAAAAGTTCTATCATAAAACGGGAAGATTGGCCTAGAGGTTATGCTTTATTTTCGTTTGACTTAACACCTGATTATGGTGATGATCATTTTCCCCTGATCAAACATGGGAATTTGCGGCTAGAAATGAATTTCAGCAGGGCTTTGCAACATACAGTCAATGTCATCGTCTATGCTGAATTTGACATTATTGAAATAAGTGCAAATCGCAGCATTCAATTTGACTACCAGTCATGAACACGAAGCAGATAGAGGCCATACTGTCCCATGATGCCGAGACAAAAGACTTGTTTCAAGTAGGGGTGGCGATATTTATCGATACAGCGATATATCGCGATATATTTTCTCACGATACGTATCGCGATACAAATTTTGAAATATCGATATTTTTCGATATTTTCCGCTGCACGTTTAATTCAATATTTTTGGTGATGTGCTAACCAGTGATATGTGCAATGCTGATGTTTATCACTTAACACACCATATTCGGCTGCTTTTCGTTTCAGATATATTTTCACGAAATTTTTTTTCATGTAAATTTCTGACTAAGTCGGCCAATTATAGAGTGATAGAACATGGATAATGTTTTGCTATATTTGATATGAACTGACTGAATAATTGAATGATAACTTGATAAAAAGAACGTGAAATTTTGCGATTCAATGTCAGAGTAGACGCTGCGTTGTTATTTCAGTTTTAAATATAGAACTGTTGGTGTTTCAGGTTAAAAATACACCAAACAGACATTTAAGTTTAGACACTCAATCAAACAGTCATTCTTAAAATTTAGTTATATACAGTATGCTGTTTGTGCAATGAGATTAATGTCCCTGATGGCACCCGAAACCACCATTGCCAACATACTTTTTTGTATTTGTTATAACGCCATTATCTATAACTGATCAATGCCGTAGGTAAGTGTTACAATTCCTGGAAATAAAGCCATAAAACAGCTGCATTTTTTCACTTTTAAAGAATTCAAAATATCGCGATATGTATCGCGATACACAGTCAATATCGCGATACGTATCGCGATACAGACTGAGCCGCGATACCCAACCCTAGTTTCAAGGCGTGTTTGCCATGGACCAGTTACCATCTTTACAACGCGGTGCCTATGTCATCAACACAGACGATCAAGATAAACCAGGAGAACATTGGGTGGCAGTGTATTATGACAAAGACCCTGTAGAATATTTTGACTCTTATGGACTTTGACCTCTAGATGATCGTTTAGAAACGTTCTTAAGAAATGACTATATGTATAATTCCATATCATTACAAACGTCAATATCATGCTTCATGTGGTTTTTATTGTGTATGTTATATATTACATAGAGCTCGAGGATATAGTCTTTTTGAAATCATTGATGTATTAAAAAGAAAGGATGGTGATTTTATTGTAAAGGATTTTGTATATAGACATTATAAGCCTTGGTTTTATTAATGTTGTTGAGCTATTTATAAACTCTTATCAACAGAACTCTATTTACAAACTTTTATTTACAAACTCTATTTACAAACTTCTATTTACAAACTCTATTTACAAACTTTTATTTACAAATTGTTATTTACAAAACACATTCAATACATGTCACTAAATGCATTCAATACATTAATCAATGAATGCCATTCATTGCAATCTAAATTAATATATGTATCATAGACATTACATCCGCATTTGTAAATGCTATGAAAGTTCACATAACTCGCATCACCAAACTTTATTACTTTACCAGTTTCATGTTCAGACAGTTTCAGTTCATATCCTTCTTCATTCATGTCTATGTCCATCACACGCATAGGCTGTGTCAGCTCAATGGATTTGGTACCCCACTTGAGTTTTATTCCTTCCTCTTTGAATTCAAGCATAAGGTTCTTCCCAATCAAATGCTTGTAACGGAGCGTTCCATTCCACTGTGCTGAGGGAGATGATGTCGTAGTGTTCTGTAAGCAGTCTAGATCGTTCTCAGTCACACGCAATTCTATATCATTTGAAAGTTGAAAGAGAAAGCCTGGTATCCTCAGCTTCTCCAGATAATCCTTCAACACGGATTGTTCGTCATGCAATAGTATGATATACTTTCCAAAATGTCGTAGCACAATGTCATCACATAAGTTTCTCATATATGAGAATCCATATGTAATGGGTTCATAATCCAACAAATAGTCTTCCATCTCGTTCAACTATGAGCTATCTCGTCTGTGACAGCCCTTATATGATGGCGAAGAGCGGATGCTGCATGATCTCTAGGAATTGTATGACTGCGTGCCATTTCTTGATATTAAAGTCAATCAAATCTGTATATGGAGTATCTGGTACATCTCCATCATAATCCTCTGGATAATCCTGTAAAATATTTTTTCAGAATCTAACACTTATGTCAGAATCATGTCTAATCACCATCACTTCAACATTATCTTCAAGTTTGCGTTTAAACCCAGGTTCAAGCGGTATGTTTTGAAAGTCTTTCCACACTTCAGGTTTGAACCGATAAGCAGAATTCATCATCACTTCATACATGTCATTCACGGTGAAATAAAATCCATCGTTAAAAAGGAGTGCGCTCATGATGACAGTACCTTGTTATGCGCTGTCTTCTCGTCTGCGAAGCCTTTTATCCACTTCTTTCACCTGCTTCTTCAGCATTTTCCATTCAGGTATTGTCAGCAAAATGCCCTTTATCGTAGGACGGTTTCTTCCAGCCCCCTCATCTCTGAGGTATTTGCGAATGTTCACCACTCCTTCATTGCTTTTTTTCATAGTCTTGATATACTTTCCATTGCCTAGAGAAAGCATTCTCTCCCACGACTGTGGTGTTGGTGTCGCCTCCACTTTTAATTTCTTGATGGTGGTGGTATGGTCAGGATTTTTCACTTTCAAGTCTTTAACTGTATCAACAAGAGTATCCATATCCGTTGCAGATCTTTTCCGATTCATGTTCACGCTTCAGTGTTCACACCTCAACTAACTCTAAAGTTGGAGAGTCACCCCCTTATATACTGTAATGTCCATGCGCCAAAGTGGAATAGCCATCATTCAGCACATATCGCTTGTCGTCATAGGGGAGAGAGTCACTTTCCTCAACTTCTCCGAGAAAATCTTGTGGTCATGACTTCGAATGATGTGTCCTGTAGTCATCGTTTGTGTTTGATTGAACAAACTGTCTTTATACTGCTTATGATTCAAACGTCTTTGATTCAAACGCTCGAGTGATGCCTTTGGCCGTACGTTTTTCTTTCCCACCATACATCGTACTGTACATTTTTGGCCGAAGTCCAACAAACTCTTCAATGGGAATGCCCGCCGTCTCATCTTTCATTTTCCCAAGCACATTCTTGTTCACGTTGGAATGCAGGAAATGATCTGGTGGATAGTCACTTGTGTCAAACAGGTCAGCATCTTCCTGCATATCCTTGTAGATATCCTCCGTTTCTATGTCGTAACATAGACTGTCGGTGTCGCTGAACAACAGCTTGGCGTCGGGATACTTGGTCATGATGTTGTTGTAATGAAAGTGAAACATGAGCACTTTGCTGAGGTCATGTTTCTCACATTTTCCATGGTTTTGCCAAACACGGAGTTGTTCATCAATTTGAAAAAGTCTTTATCAAACGGGTTCTTGGCCAATTTTCTCTTTTCCGTGTTCAACGAGATGTATTTCTCCAACCATTTGCTCTGTACAAACATGATGGCACGATGCACCTTAGTGACTTTCAATCCCAGTGAGACATATTGCTGTAAATTTCTATAACGAAGCACATATTTCTTCTTGTTACACAAGTTGGGAATGAGCTTTTCACTAGGTTTGCCTTTCATGTTCAGATCTTCCCGTAGCTTCTGACTATGCTCTGACAATTCTCCCACTTTGATACTTTTCCGTTCTGGAGCCACTGGGTAGTGATTATGACGATCATGGATGGCTTGTGGGTATTCTAAATCCACTTCTAAAATGTATCCAATCTCGTCATCTTCATCCACATCCATAAAGTCGACGGATTCTGGCTCGCTCACCCATATAAATCCACTTTCCGGCATGCTTTGCGAATGGTCCAACCATACAGGTTGTTTGCATCCAGGTACACCAGGTTATTTGTTGGTTTCGTGGGATCGTAATCTGCTACGTAGGGCTTATTTGCTTTCGCATACTTGTGTGTGATGACAGATATTCCTCCATGTATACCTTGTTCAACCATTTGATACATGTCAATGTCGTTGGTCAATTGCAACTTCACCTTTATCGCTTTTACCATCGCATCCCACGACAGTCCTGGCGCTGTATAGTAGTGAGCAGGATCCAATTCATACGTGTTGAGACATACTTGACGAACGTCAGCCAGCAGTAACACATCCGCTTTCAGGTACAGATCATGGTATTCGCCAAATGTAGTACAGTTGAATGCCTCCCACACCTTCTACGCATGCGCATAATCCTCATTGCTAATGTCTTCTTCACTGAGTTGGCTGTAAAAGTTGTCCTTGGACGGCAGTTGTGTTTCAGCAAACTTGGATGACTCATCCACGCAATCATAAGGGTACACTCCCTTTCTCAGCAGCAAATCTTTTTGGTCGCTATCGTGAATGTGTGACGTCATGTTGTAGAAGTTATCTTTCAGATTGCTCATGGTGAATGCAATATATTTCTCAATGGTGTTGGGAATGACTGTAATGGTTTCATTTTTTGAACTTTCCAATTTCTTCCATGATCAAATGACTGTCATAGCCTCGCAAATTGTGGAAAAACACAGGAATGATAAAAGAATCTTTATCGTCCTGCTTATCCTTTCTAAGTCGAAATTGCAAGTTGCATTCACTAGGTTCAGCTCCGCGGTATTTGCCATTGATATGATCATGATCTCTCACACGATCCGCTCCTAGAGGCTCATGACAAATGTAGCAATCGACAGCGTTCTTGAAATCCTCTTTGTCTTCACGAGTCATGACCATTTAATTTGGCTGTTGTAAGCCAAGCACAATACGATCACGCTCATTCACCATATGGTCTAAAAGGACTTTCACAACATTATCTCCTCGATACACAACTTGGCACGTGTTTCATACTGACTCACAACCACATAAGCGAAGCTGTTTGGACGATGATGCTGATACTTGTCTCCTTCTTCATGCTTTTTTGTGAAACATTCAAAGTCGGCATAAATTACAAAAGGTGCTCGCTGTTGTTTGGCTACATTCTTGAACTTGATAAATGGTTTCTTGGGGAATGATAAACGTTGCGCTCCATGCTTGCCACACACTTCACGATGTTCATCTAAAAGATCTTGTCGTAGAAATCCGTGAAGACAGTTGAAACAATAAAACGCTGCAGCCTTATGCTTTGATCGATAAGCCATAAGTCTGCTGAAATTCTTGATGAGACAGTAATGCCTTTTATTGTCATTGCTAATCAAAAGTAAGTTGATTTCTCTGCGCTGGTGTTTCGGCTCAGTTGTATCGGAACAACTACATCATGTTCATATCCAAACACATTGATAAACACATCATTCTCCTTTTCAAACTTTGGAATGTCCGTAATGGGTGTCGGAAATGTCATACCTTCCACCTTTAATTCCTTCTCAAATGGTTTGTATTGATTCACACGCTCTGGGTTTCTATTTGTTGCAGGGTGAAGGTTAGCCAATGCAGACCATAAGAAACACTTGTTCTGAATGTTTAACACACCTCCTGTATTCTTCACTTTCTTCGGCAGTTTGATAAAACTGCTCGCTTCCAGAGGTGCTGATGTAGCTGTATGTACTTCAATGTACAGAATGTTATCCAACATCCAGCCAGAACCTTGTCGCTCATGTTCGTCAAACTTAGTAAATAATTCTTTATAGGCTTCTGGCAAGTCCTGCTTAATATCCGCTGGATTGTATGCTGTATATAAATTGGACTGCTGATGAAGGCATTATCCACTTGTTCTGTCATAACACCTTCAGCATTCGCCGTCAGTTTCTTGAAGTGCGCAAGCACGACAATATACCGTTTCATTCCATGGTTTAACGTTTCTAGCAAATGTGCCTTGATCCGGTTCTCTTGTTGTCGCATTTCAAGCAGTAAATCCGATCCATCCTCAGGCTCAAACCGTCTTTCCTGTGCGTTTTTACCAAGACTAACTCTTATGCCTCTGCCTACTTGTATTGTCTTTTGTTCTTCCATCACGCATGCATGTGTCTGAAACGCATCCAAAGATGAAAATATCTTAGCGCATTCACAGCAGAGGACTGGATCAGGTCTGTCAACGCCATCTGACAACGTCTTTTGTCTCTTTACTTCAATCTTCTCAACAACCTCTTCACGAGCACGTTTCAACTGGGCTTGTTTGCCTGTATGTGCCACGAACAATTCCAGAGATGGAAATGTTACATTGCAATCATGACAGAAGACTGTTGCCATCGTTGTTGTTGTTGTTAGAACTGAAATGAGTGAAATACACGTTTCACTCTTCCTTATATATTACTTCGATGTAATCAAAATATGGTGATTAACTTTTCAAATTGCTCAAACTCGTTAAAATTGCTGACTAAGCAGAATTTATCACTGATTCATATGAATGAAATGCATGTCTTGCTCATGCTTTTATGCTACGTCGATGTAATCAAAATATGGTGTGTAACTTTTCAAACTTGCTCAAACTCGTTAAAATTGCTGACTCAGCAGAATTTATCACTGATTCATGAAATGCATGTCTTGCTCATGCTTTTAGGCTACGTCGATGTAATCAAAATATGGTGTGTAACTTTTCAAACTTGTTCAAAAATTGTTAAAATTCCTGACTTAGCAGAATTTATCACTGCTTGATATGAATGTTTCATTTCACCTACAGTTGTACAACTGCGCAGCAGAGACATCTAGTGGTAAAGCTTGACAATGGTATACATCCGCTAAATGGTATTTATCTCCAACATGGTATTCAACCGCGAAATAACACATGACCACTGTAAACTGAATCAAACAGTGAAATTTTCATATAAATCGGTTAACTATGGCGAAAGTTATCTCACTCTTAAGTTAAAATGGCAGCATGTTACAATAATGCAGACAGCCACATGTGCATATAGCCCGTGCTCACTTTATAGCAAAACTTTATAAAAAAATGAATCAAACGATTAAATGTTCATTCAAATCGACCAAGTATAACGAAAGTTTTTGTTTTGTTTACAAAGTTTCAATGATGCTTACAACCGCTAATGCAAATAACCACTTACTGATATGGTTGTCACTGTTGTTGCAGTTCATATGAGTGGGGAGCTCATCCTTATATACCACTCAGACCGCATGAAAAACTCGCCAAACAGCTCTTGTTCTCAGCTGACTTGGTAGAATGCTCTCCTGTGGGGGGATACACAGTATGCCCGGGGGGGGGGGGGGGTCGGTACATAGTATGTCCTAGGGGAGGAGGTCCTCACTTTCTCACCACAGGATATGTCCTGGCTGCCGCCTAGGGCGGGAGGTCCTGACTTTCTCACCATAGGGTCTGTCCCGGCTGCGGCCTAGGGGGGTCCTCACTTTCTCACCATAGGGTCTGTACCGGCTGCCGCCTGGGGGGTGGAGGTCATCACTTGGTTACCATGGTTACGCAGGCTATGACGTCATTATGACGTCACTTCCTGCAGTGGAACCCCCATTATCACACTATTCGTGTGAATAACAGTAGTTTTTAGCATAAATATGTTTTATACATTTTGAAATGATTCCTGTGACTCACAAGGTCTGCAGACTGGATAAATCGCTGAAAACGCCATCGCTTAGTTCTTCTATCTTGTTGTACGAGAGGTCCGTGCAATTTTAAATAGTCAGTAATAATGGACAATTGTTCAACAGGAAAGCAATAAGCACATATTTATGGTTTGCTAAAGATAAGTTACAACCATCAAACTCGAGTAACAAATGAATAGAAGAATACATGGTAAACTCGGATCAAATCTGCAGCACTAACGGTGTAATGATACCTGAGGAAGAGCGTTGCACTGGTGGCAAGAAGTTCGTGAGATTGATTTCGCCTGAAGGCAATTTAAACTTAATACAACAACCCATACCTTTCCATAATAAGCTACGTAAACGTACAATCTCGTTCTATTATTGTACTTGCAAAGAAATAACATTTTTCGTCATAGGATTTTTGGGATAACTTTTTATCTTTAAGCTATTTCTATCGTTCAAATTCGAATATTTAAAATTTTAAATAAAACTTAATTTATAAAATTTCTTCGATGAGGTGTCAGTTCACCCAGCAGCGAGTTTAATTTAATCCGTTTATGGAAAACATCGTATTCTTGTATGTCATTGTTCCGCGCCAGTGGTTCTAACAATTTAACACTTAGGTCTAATAGTAAATGGATGTTCTTTTTCGTGAGTTTCATGTTCAATGGCCCTATGTGCAATTTAGGGTTTCAGGGTAAATTCTCTCTCTTTCTGTTCTTCTCCTTTTAACTCAAAATTAAACATAGATAACCCCGCATAAATGAGCACGTCCCAGATGGTCAGCTTCATGAGTAGAGAAATTACATAACAAAAATGAACCCACCAATAATTTCAGTTTTACGCTCCTTGCCCATACCAATCAGGGAGCGCGTTACAACGCGGCCGACCCCCAAATTTCAGAACGTTTTCACTCTAAAATTTTGAACTACAGGTGCGCTTTGGACTTCAAGAAAGGAACATCAAAATTTACAAAACTGTACCATCGGCGTAGAAATTTAACTATTCCAACTTAGGAAAATTGTTAAAAATAAGGAATAAGCGACTATCAGTTAAACTACCAGGAAACCGGATACCCGACAACGAACAGATTTCAAGCATTTCAACAGTAGATAAGTGATTTGTTTAAATATTTTGGTTTAAATTATCTCTTTTCGGGCAATACCTTATTTTGTCAGACAATAATTTAGTTTACATTTTGTGAGGAACATAAATTAAATAACGTTGCGCGATAATTTATTTATATTTTTGATGTATTATAATGGGAATGTTATATAAATGCAGAATTTAGGGAAGTAATTAAAGGCAAATAAAGGCAGTTGATGTAAAGTAAATTTTAGTTTCGTTTCGTTGAGAAATAAAGTAAAATAGAATAGGAATAAGCAGAAAAGTCTGCATATAAAACGGAATATGTCAGCCTCATCTTCTACAGTGTAACGACTTGAGCTACTTGAGCTACTACCGGACAAACTGTCCTGTTTCGGACAAACCACCCTTATACCGTACACCACCAAAAGCCGGAGATGCCGGGGAGATCCCTCGTTGCGCTGTAATATTCGAACGTTATTTTTATTCCTGTGAAAGGGAATTCATAAATTTCTTTCTTTTTTAGACTTAATTTTAACGTAATTATAACTCTCTTTTTAGGTCCCCGTTTTCTCTAATAATTCTTTTCTCCTTTCAGATGTTACTCTATTCCTTTATTCGTCTTTCAGGTTTTACATTGGCTATTTTTCTTATTGTTTAATATTTTTTCTTGATTTTTTATAGCCTGTCAGCACTTTATTTTAAATCCTTATTACTCATTTATTACTCATTTATTATTACTATACTATCATGTCGGCCCCCGAAAATCACATTGGAAATTATAACCATTTTATAGCCTGTCAGATTGTCGTCGAACACTTTATTTTATATCGTTATTATTTACTACTCACTTATTACACAAAACTATCATGTCGGCCCCACAAAATCACATTGTAAGTCAGGCCCAACATGGACAAGCAAATGTCCTCCCGCAACCAAACATGGAACAACAAAGAGGTCAGCCGCCCCCCCCCCCCCACCCACCCAATCTATTCAAGCAGCCGCCCTCGCGCCACACCAGAATACTCCAGCAACCGCCCCCGCACAAGAACCAAATATTCCCCAATCCTCCCAACGTACCTTTAGACCCTCATTTATTTTCAGCAAGCATCCTGTCGACTTCTTCGAAGGAGACCCGGAAAAGGTAAAAAGCTGGCTCCATGACATCATGGACATGGCAGTGCTATATAAAGTGTCCGATGTTAAATTTGCTTGGTTTTGTATTTTGCATTTTAGGGGCACTGCAAAAACGTGGTCGTCTACCATAGTAGACCCCAGCGTTAAAGCCAATAAAGAAAATTTTATTGCAGTGTACAAAAGCCGTTTCGTTACCGATACAAGCGAAATTACAACTCTTTTCCAAAACACACGCCAAAAAACCAGAGCAGCGAGTATTGGATTACATTGATACTATGTCTTTTCTGGAACTGGAGGCTAATATACCATTCTCATGGGCCATTCAAATAACAAAACAGGATTTTCTACCAGAAATTATCCGCGAAATCGCGGCAAAGAACTTAAAAACCTTGCTCACGAGTCACAATAAAGCATAAAATTACACCAGTTAGCACTAAAAGCGCATGATCCTGAAACACAACCCAACACATCAACCACATACAATCAACACAATCACGGGACCAACGAAATCACCAACAACACAGCAGATCTCCACTTCAACAAGCTTCAAGTCAACAGAAACGGTTACATAATAAACAACCTAAGTACATATCTAATTGCACTATTACAAAACAACCCAACAGTACAACCAGCTATCCAAAAACATATCACAACAACACAATAACAAGGTTCCATTACACATAGACAACAACACAGCAGTACATGTCAACAACACACATCAGACTACAAACACACACGAAAAACACAAAAAAGGCAAATAGAAAGAAGAAACGAAAGACAAGAGACAATATTAAAGCAAGCAAACAGCAACAACAACCGCATAACAATTGCGAAGTTTATTACTTGTAATCTCCCAAATTAACAACACTGAACAATCACCCCTAATCACAATACTGCGAAGTTACACAAGAACAATTATTATCACAGATTTCATGCATGTGCAAATCACTATTCGATACAATATTCAAAAAGGACGCGCCACACTTAGAACGTACAAACCACCGATTGAAAGCCGAAAATGGCAATACTTTGGAGGTCTATGGCACTTCAAACATTACCTTCAAGTTCAAAGAATCACCACAAAAATTCACTCATACCTTTTATGTCACCAAATCGTTGTCAAAGAAACTCAAACTTGGAGAAGATTTCCTCACAAAATACAAAGGCATTCTCCATTTTGACGAAAATGTGTTGACATTCGCCGACCCACATAACAAAAGACAGCATACAACTACATCTTCCGCACACCAACTAACACTCAATCACGGTAAAACAACCTTCCGAAGTTCTTATACCTGTTACTTCGAAAGCTGTGTTTGGTGTCAGGATCAAAATCGACACCAATACAAACGTTAAAGGAATTATATCCCCAACCAAGGAACTAGCACGTAAATTTCGCCTGTAAGGAGCGAATTGCCTACTAATAACCAATAACAATGTGGTCTACGTACCAACACATACCAACCAACTATCCGGTAGCAGTCTTCGAACACTTGACAACCGAGTATTCTGTGCACAGTCTAAATATTTCCGCTGCCAACTTAATAACGTCGAAAGTAGTTAGAAAACAAGAGTTCTGGTTCACTTTTTGACGTCATAATGACGTCAGACCCCCTTCTTCCCTAGGAGGCATAACCCTTACCCTAACGAGAGTTCTATTGCAGTCAATCATCGTGACGTCATCAGTCACGTGACCTGTCAATCATCGTGACGTCATCAGTCACGTGACCTGTGAATCATCAGTCATGTGACCCTAACCCTAAATGATGAATTTTTTCCCGAACATTAACCTTACGTCCCGAGTAGCTCACCTGGTAGAGCATGGGACTCGTGAGCGGACGATTGGTGTTCGATCCCACCTTCGGGCAACACTTCTACCTTCTATCTATCATAACGTCATATCATGGGGACAGCTCCATCCGGGGATCCAGCCTGGGTCCTCCATGTGAGGACTTCCCCCATCTGTCTATCATGTGAGGACACCCCTCGGGTCCTCCATGTCAGAACTCCCCCTAGAACGTGATTCAGCAACCTTTAAGAACACATTGTGTACGCACAAGTGTTCCATTCTAACTGTGGCTGTTGCTGGATGACATGGAATAAAAGGAAGTGAAAAAATTTGCTCTTGCTGTTGCTGGATATACATGGAGAGGAAGTGAAAGATTGGCTGTTCTTGGGATACACATAGGAGACGAAGTGAAAGATTGGCTGGAAAGGAGGTGAAAGATTGGTTGGAATACACATGGAGACGAAGTGGTAAAAGAGTCGTGGTAAGTGACTTTTTTGTGACTATGTAACATCATGTGACATTATGTGACTCTGTGACATTATGCAACATTATGTAACATCATGTGATATTATGTGACTCTGTGATATTATGTGACTTATGTGACTTTATCTGACTCTATGACATTATGTGACTGTGACATTATGTGACATTATGTGACTCTGTAACATCATGTGACTCTATGACATTATGTGACATCATGTGACATTATGTGACCCTGTGACATCATGTGGCATTATGTGACTCTGTGATATTATGTGACATCATGTGACACCATGTAACTATGTGACATCATATGGCTATATGACTATGTGAGGACTATGCAAGGGCTCTGTGAGCATAACTAGTCTAACTATGTATGTAATTATCAGATTGTTCAATAGACCAGCCCTGTTAGCTCACTTGGTACAGCATGGGACTCGTGAGCGGAAGATTGGTGGTTCGATCCCACCTATGGGCAAACGTAACATTTTGTTTTTGTTTTTTGTTTTTTGTTTTTTTTTTGTTTTTTGTTTGTTTTTTATTGTTTGTTTTTCAACATAGTACCCATATTTCTATGCCTATTCTCACTGATAATATTTAATTAGTCATATTTCAATGGCTGCATTACAGTAACCACTCATACACACAGCGTAGGAATAAGTACATAAAAGACCTCAGAGCGTGGGAAAGATCAATAAATTTGAGAGCGAAAGACCTCAGAGCGTGAGAACAATCACTAAATTTGAGAACATCAGAGACCACAGACCGTGGGAACGATCAATAAATTTGAGAACATCAAAGGCCTGGACCGTGGGAGCGATCGATAAATTTGAGAGCCTAAGACTTCAGAGCGTGGGAACGATTGATAAATTTGAGAAGGAATGGGATTTTCCCCGCGCTAAGTCTAATGTTATGTTTTATCCTATAGTAATGGGAAAATGGTGGTTCTAAAACACATTTAACAAATGCAGTTTTTGAAAACATATGATGTATAAAATAAGTTTTAGCGTTTTACCATGCTACTAATTCAAATGCTTTGAAGTCATAGTAGGGAAAAACGATGCTTCTGGACCAACTTTAACAAATTTAGCTTTTGACAACATATAATGTATAAAATAAGTTTGAACATTTTAGCATGCTACTTATTCGAATGCTTTGAAGTCAAAGTAGGGAAAAATTAGGCTTTTAAACCAAATTTAACAAATTTAGTTTTTTGAAAACATATTATGTCATGGTATGTGAGAAAAGATTTTTTTGCACGTTTCAGACGATTCTGCCAACAACCTTTCTTAATGCTTTCAGTTATCGTCAGAATACATCGCTCTCCGCTAGATGTCTCTGCAGTTCATGCCCAGTTGGTATAAATGGGATGAGTGTGACCTAAATTTCATCAGATCAGTTTAAGCAATTGATGCGACAATTACAACAATGGCAGCTAATTCAGTCAAGAATACACCAGTCCTCTGCCTTGAATGCAATGTGGAATTTCCATCTTTGGATTTGTTTGAGGCGCATACATGTAGTAAAGCTGAGATGAAAACTGCAGTGAAACATGCTCGTGACGAGTTTTGCAGTAAAACGTGCACATGAAGAGCATGAGAAAGATGCAAAGAGACGAAAGATGGAACAAGATGACATTTGGACATACGGTCCAGTCCTCTGTATGAAATGTAATGTGGAATTTCTATTTATGGATGCGTTTGAGGAACATGTATGTGTGAAGATGGAAAATGTGCCTCATGAAGAACAACCTACAAAGAAACAAAAGGCAGGACAAGTAGGGAGGGGTAGTCTGGTTAGTCTTGGTAAAAACGCACAGGAAAAAAGTCTGAGGATGGATCGGATTTACTACTTGGAATGCGACAGCAAGAGAACCGTATTAAGACACATTTGCTGGAAAAACTAAACCATGGAATGAAATGGTACATGGTAGTGCATGCTCGCTTAAAGAAATTGGCGGCGAATGCCGAAGGTGTTATGACAGAACAAGTGGATAATGCATTTATCAGCAGTCCAACATATGCAGCATACAATCCAGCAGATATTAAACAGGACTTGTCAGAAGAATATAAAGAATTGTTTACTAAGTTTGACGAACATGAGCGATGAGGCCCTGGCTAGGTATTGAATAATATACTGTACATTGAAGTACATACAGCTACGTTGGTGCCGCTAGAAGCAAGCACTTTTATCCCACTACCGGAGAAAGTGAAGAATACGAAGGGTGTGTTAAACAGTCAGAATAAAGACAACAAGTGTTTCTTGTGGTGCGTATTGGCTCAACTTCACCCTTCAACAAACAACCCATACCGTGTGAATCAATACAAGACATTTGAGAAGGAATTAAAGGTAGAGGGTATGACATTTCCGACGCCGATTACCCACATTCCAAAGTTTGAAAAAGAGAATGATGCGTCCATCAACGTGTTTGGATATGAACAAGATGTAGTTGTTCCAATACAACTTAGTCGAAACACCAATGTGAGAGAAATCAACTTACTTTTGATTAGCAATGACAAGAAAAGGCATTTCTGCCTCATCAAGAATTTTAGCACTTATGTCTTATCGTACCAAGTATAATGGAGCAATCTTTTATTGTTTCAACGGTCTTCAAGGGTTTATGCGACAAGATCTTTTAGATGAGCATCGTGGAGTGTGTGGCAAGCATGGATCACAACGTTTATCATTTCCAAGGAACCTTTTATTAAGTTTAAGAATGTAGCCAAACAACAGCGAGCACCTTATGTGATTTATGCTGACTTTGAATGTTTCACGCAAAAGCATGAAGAAGGAGACAACTATCAACATCATCGTCCAAATAGCTTTGCCTATGTGATTGTTAGTCAGTACGACACACGTGCACCAGTTGTGTATCGAGGAAACAATGATGTGAAAGTCTTTTTAGACCATATGGTCAATGAACGTGATCGTATTGTACGTTTGGAGCAGCCAAAGGATATGGTGATGACCCGAGAAGACAAAGAGAATTTTAAGAACGCCGTCGATTGTTACATTTGTCATAAGTCTCTAGAAGCAGATCGTGTGAGAGATCATAACCATATCAATGGCAAATATCGCGGAGCAGCGCATAATGAATGAACTAAGAAAGGATCGACAGGGGGATAAAGATTCTTTTATCATTCCTTGTTTTCCCACAATTTGCGAGGCTATGACAGTCATATGATCATGAAGGAAATTGGAAAATTCAAAGATGAAACAATTACAGTCATTCCCAACACCATTGAGAAATATATTGCATTCACCATGAGCAATCTGAAATTTACGGACAGCTTTCAGTTCATGAGTACCTCTCTACAGAAGTTTGTATCCAACCTGGCGGCAGAAGGGAAAGATAACTTCTACAACATGACTTCTTACATTCACAATAGTAACCAACAAGATTTACTGTTGAGAAAGGGAGTGTGCCCTAACGATTATGTGGATAAGCGAAGAGGACATTAGCCATTAAAAGCGACAACGGTGAAGTTGGAATTGATCAATGACATTAACATGTACCAAATGGTTGAACAAGGCATACGTGGAAGAATATCTGTGCTCACACACAAGTGTACGAAAGCAAATAACCCCTACGTAGCAGAAAACAATTCTGAGATACCAAACAACTACCTGATGTACCTAGACGCAAACAACTTGTATGGCTGGGCTATGTCACAAAGCATGCCACAAAGAGGATTTATGTGGGTGAGCGAGCCAGAATCCATCGACTTCATGGATGTAGCTGAAGATGACGATATTGGATTCATTTTGGAAGTGGATTTAGAATACCCACATTCAATCCATGATCGTCATGATCACTACCCAGTGGCTCAAGAACGGAAATGTGTCAAAGTTTGAAAATTGTCTGAGTACAGTCAGAAGCTGCGGAAAGATCTGAACAAGAAAGACAAACCCAGTGAAAAGCTCATTCCTGACTTGTGTGGCAAGAAGAAATATGTACTTCATTATAGGAATTTACAATAGTACGTCTCACTGGGGTTGAAAGTCATCAGAGTACATCCCGCCATCATGTTTGAACAGAGCAAATGGTTCGCAAAATACATTATCTTGAACACAGTAAAGCGAAAATTGGCCAAGAACCCATTTGAGAAAGACTTCTTCAAACTGATGAACAACTCTGTGTTTGGCAAAACCATGGAAAATGTGAGAAAGCGAAAAATCAATGTTGAACTTTTCACCAGGAAAAGCGGGTTCAAGAAACTTGTGGCCAAACCTTCTTTCCACAAATTAACCGCCGTACATTTACGCAAAGTGGATTTGCTTCTGGATGAACCCATTCAAGTTGGCTATACCATTCTCGACCTCAGCAAAGTGCTTATGTTCAATTTTAACTACAACTGCATCATGGTCAAGTATCCCAATGCCAAGTTGTTGTTCAGCGACACCAACAGTCTATGTTATAACACAGAAACGGAAGGTATCTACAAGGATATGCAGCAAGATGCCGACCTGTTCGACACAAATGACTATCCATCAGATCACTTCCTACATTCCAACGTGAACAAAAACGTTATCCCCATTGAACAGTTTGTTGGACTCAGACTGAAAATGTACAGTTTATTGTGCGGTGGGAAAGAAAAATATACAGCTAAAGGCATCACTCGAGCTTGCCAAAAACGTATTAAACATGTACAGTATAGAGAAAGTTTGTTCAACCAAACTCAAACGATGGCTACAGGACACATTATTCGAAGTCATAGTCACCAGCTTTTCTCGGAGAAGGTGAGAAAAGTAGCCCTCTCCACATATGACGACAAGCGATATGTGTTGAATGATGGCTATTCCACCTTAGCGCATTGACATTACAAGGCTGCTTTATAAAAAGGGGGAGGTCCTCTAACGTAAGAGTTATTTGAGGTGTGAACATTGAAGCGTTAACATAGAACTTGGAAGTCGTAAGAGATCTACAACTGATATGGATACTCTTGCTGATACAGTTAAAGACTTAAAAGTTAAAAATCCTACCACTACCACTACCATCAAGAAATTGAAAGTGGAGACGGCACCAACACCACCACAGTCGTGGGATGGAATGATTTCTCTAGGAAATGGAAAGTACATTAAAATTATGAAACAATGCAATGAAGGAGTGGTAAACATTCGCAAGTACCTCAGAGATGAGGGGTCTGGAAGAAACGGTCCTACGAAAAAGGGCATTTTGCTGTGAAAGAAGTGGATAAAAGGTTTCGAAGACAAGAAGACAGCTCAAATAAAAGGTATTGTCATCTTGAATGGACTCGTGTTTAACGGTGGTGCTTACCTTGCTGTAAATGATATGAATGAAGTGCTAATAAGTTCTGCTTATCGGTTTTAACCTGAAGTGTTAAAAGACTTTAAAAACATACCGCTTGAACCTGGGTTTGAACGTAGACTTGAAAAAAAGTTAAAGTGTTAGTGGTTGGACATGATTCTGACATACGTGTTAGATTCTAGACAAATCTTTTACAGGATTATCCAGAGGATTATGATGGAGTTGTGCCAGATAACCCATATTCATTATTAATTGACTTTAATATGAAGAATTTGCGCGCAATCTTACGATTCCTAGAACCTATAAATATCCACTCTTCACCATCTTGCGAGCATAAAAACGTCTTTGCAGACAAGGAGACAGCTCATAGTTGATCTGACTGTTGAACGAGATGGAAGAAGTTTTATCGGATTATGAACCCATAACAAATGGATTCTCATATCTGAGATGACATTGTTTTAAGACATTTTGGAAAGTATATCATTCTATCACCTGACGAACAATCCGAGTTGAAAGACCATCTAGAGAAGTTGAGGATACCTGGCTTTCTCCTTATACTCTCAGAGGATTTAGAAGTGCGTGTGACTGACAACTGTCTCGACGTGTTTGTACGATTTCGCCAATATGAAGAGCTTGCAGAACGCTACGACTACATCACCCTCAACACAGTGGAATGGTACGCTCTGTTACAAGCATTGTATTGGAAAGAACCTGACGCTCGAATTCAAAGAGGAAGGAGTACAACTCACGCGGGGTACCAAGTCGTTTGAGCTGACACATCCCATGTGTGTTATGGTGATGGACATAGACATGAATGAACATGGATGTGAACTGAAACTGTTTGAACATGAAATTTGCCAATGGACAGTGTTATGCTAGTTTTTATAGCATTTACAAACGTGGGTGTAATGTCTATGATACATATATAAATTTAGATTGGTATGAATAGCATTCGTTTATTAATGTATGGAATGCATTTGCGAAAAAGTTTAATGTAAAATAGATTTGTTGAAATGTAAAATAATTGTTGAAACGTAAATAATGTATAACACAATAAAAAAAGAATATTGTATAAAATTGTCTTGTTTTTATTAACAATATTCATAATAAAATTAACAATTACCAACAATTTATCTAATACAACTTAACTAATACAACATCAATAAAATAATGGTTTATAATGTCTTTATACAAAATCCTTTACAACAAAATCACCATCACTTCTTCTTAATACATCAATGATTTCAAAAGGACTATGTGCTCGAGCTCTTTGAATTATATAACGCATACAATAAAATCCACATTTAGATGATATTGGTGTTTGTAATGGAGCTGAATTATAAATGAAATTAAACTTTAAAAACGTATTCAAACGACTGTAAAAGTCCATAAGAGTCAAAATATTCTGCACGGTCTTTGTTATAATATACTGCCACCCAATGCTCTCCTGGTTCATCATGCTCGTCTGTGTTGATGACATAGGCACCCCGTTGTAAAGATGGTAACTGGTCCCTGGAAAATACGCCTTGAAAAAAGTCTTTTGTCTCGGCATCATGGGACAGCATGGCCTCTATCTGCTTCGTGTTCATGACTGGTAGTCAAATTGAATGCTGCGATTTGCACTTATTTCAACAATGTTATCAAATTCAGCATACACTATAACATTGACTGTACTTTGCAAGGCACCGGTAAAATTCATTTCTAGTCGCAAATTCCCATGTTTGATAAGGGCATAATGATCATCAGCACTATAATCAGGTGTTAAGTCAAAAGAAAATAAAGTATAACCTCTAGGCCAATCTTCCCGTTTTATGATGGAACTTTTCTCACCATTCAATTTATCAAAAGGTTTGTAAAGAGTTTCAAAAGCGTCAAAATATTTGTCCCGATTTATGTCAAGCTTGAGAGATTTGGATAGGACTGGTTCACCATCCGTGTAAAGTTGCATATAGTTAAGAATAAAATTATCAAAATTGTATGGATTTCTCAATACTGCTCCAGCAAAGGATTCATTATGAACCAGTCCAATGACAATACGTTTTGGTAATTGGCCTAAAAACATGTTATCTTTCACAAAAGATTGAAATCCTGCTGGAATAGCAAAAATTTACATTTTTTCTAGTAACAAGAAACTTAGCAGGACTTTTCATCAATGCATCTGTATGTCCTAACTGAATACCTGGACTAACCCTCTCTTTGCGAATGGTTAAAAACGCATCTCTCACTTCTACTTTAAAATCATTATTTGCAGCCATTAATACATATTCATCTTTTTGTCTATGTAAACCTAATTTCATACTGATGCCATTTGGAAGATCCTGCTCAAACAAATCTACCCTTAAACCACCTGAAAGCATAAACTCACGGCTTAGACGTGTATACAAATAACGATTATGTAAACCATTATTTCCTTGTAGAGCTAGATCACCACCCTCAACATTTACATGAAACCCTGATACATATCTTTCAAGATTAGCACTTTTCACCTCATGAGTATTCATTGACATGGCAGTATCTTTATAAATGAGACGCATAGCGCGCTCAGAATGGAGACTTTCTTCCGAATCATGAATGAGGTGGGATATAATGCTGATGTAACCATAAGTATTGTTACTATGTGATACTAAACGATCATTTAGAAATAATTCAATATTGGACCATAACCCATTAAACAAATCATTAATGTATGATACGTTATCATCTACGCCACATGGTGTTCCATCAGCTTTTACAATGCTGCATACAATATGAAGTCTAGTGTTCTTTAAATCTAGATATTCTTCTGTACTCGCAGGAATGTACAATTCTATTGGAGCGCCCTCTCTAACGGTAGTCAGTGGTTGATAGTCTACATTATAACTTTTTTCTACAGCAGTTTGTGTTGGTGGTATGTGAAACCATTCCAATGGAGGAAGACTACATTCACAAGAATGATTATGAATTAAAGACATGTGTAAAAACATCTGTCTTATATTTTGTTGATGTTATCCGTTTAGCTGCGTTTCGCCTTCTGACAGGTTTTATCGGTTGCGCTCTTTTTTGTCCTAGCACATCACCAATAACACGTTGTGCTACTCGACCTGTAATATCTTTCGCGACATCTTTTGCAGCCTTTTTAAGATGTGGTGCAACGATTTTAGCCCCTGCCTTAAACAGTGGAATAGCTTTGCGAGCCAGTGATCCCGATATTGAACCAAATACCACCTCCATATTGTATTCGCGCTTCTTTAAATCCTGGTAATTCAACACCCACTTGACGAAGAAAATGGTTGCGATATGTAGACGGATCATGTGTATATGCTTTTATAATGCTTTTGGTCGAAAATGAAGTTTACATATCACTTTCCCAGTTTGAAATGAAACATTATGACCTTATCATCCTTAATATTCATTTCTATCGTATCAAATTTGGATGTGTTAACAGGGACGTAATAAGGATCTTCATAAGTTTTCATAATAATATCACCATCATCCCCTTTAATGGGAACAGAACGTAGTAAAGGAACATAATAATCTCCAACGTTTATCGTTCCCAAGGAACCTTTTATTAAGTTTAAGAATGTAGCCAAACAACAGCGAGCACCTTATGTGATTTATGCTGACTTTGAATGTTTCACGCAAAAGCATGAAGAAGGAGACAACTATCAACATCATCGTCCAAATAGCTTTGCCTATGTGATTGTTAGTCAGTACGACACACGTGCACCAGTTGTGTATCGAGGAAACAATGATGTGAAAGTCTTTTTAGACCATATGGTCAATGAACGTGATCGTATTGTACGTTTGGAGCAGCCAAAGGATATGGTGATGACCCGAGAAGACAAAGAGAATTTTAAGAACGCCGTCGATTGTTACATTTGTCATAAGCCTCTAGAAGCAGATCGTGTGAGAGATCATAACCATATCAATGGCAAATATCGCGGAGCAGCGCATAATGAATGAACTAAGAAAGGATCGACAGGGGGATAAAGATTCTTTTATCATTCCTTGTTTTCCCACAATTTGCGAGGCTATGACAGTCATATGATCATGAAGGAAATTGGAAAATTCAAAGATGAAACAATTACAGTCATTCCCAACACCATTGAGAAATATATTGCATTCACCATGAGCAATCTGAAATTTACGGACAGCTTTCAGTTCATGAGTACCTCTCTACAGAAGTTTGTATCCAACCTGGCGGCAGAAGGGAAAGATAACTTCTACAACATGACTTCTTACATTCACAATAGTAACCAACAAGATTTACTGTTGAGAAAGGGAGTGTGCCCTAACGATTATGTGGATAAGCGAAGAGGACATTAGCCATTAAAAGCGACAACGGTGAAGTTGGAATTGATCAATGACATTAACATGTACCAAATGGTTGAACAAGGCATACGTGGAAGAATATCTGTGCTCACACACAAGTGTACGAAAGCAAATAACCCCTACGTAGCAGAAAACAATTCTGAGATACCAAACAACTACCTGATGTACCTAGACGCAAACAACTTGTATGGCTGGGCTATGTCACAAAGCATGCCACAAAGAGGATTTATGTGGGTGAGCGAGCCAGAATCCATCGACTTCATGGATGTAGCTGAAGATGACGATATTGGATTCATTTTGGAAGTGGATTTAGAATACCCACATTCAATCCATGATCGTCATGATCACTACCCAGTGGCTCAAGAACGGAAATGTGTCAAAGTTGGAAAATTGTCTGAGTACAGTCAGAAGCTGCGGAAAGATCTGAACAAGAAAGACAAACCCAGTGAAAAGCTCATTCCTGACTTGTGTGGCAAGAAGAAATATGTACTTCATTATAGGAATTTACAATAGTACGTCTCACTGGGGTTGAAAGTCATCAAAGTACATCCCGCCATCATGTTTGAACAGAGCAAATGGTTCGCAAAATACATTATCTTGAACACAGTAAAGCGAAAATTGGCCAAGAACCCATTTGAGAAAGACTTCTTCAAACTGATGAACAACTCTGTGTTTGGCAAAACCATGGAAAATGTGAGAAAGCGAAAAATCAATGTTGAACTTTTCACCAGGAAAAGCGGGTTCAAGAAACTTGTGGCCAAACCTTCTTTCCACAAATTAACCGCCGTACATTTACGCAAAGTGGATTTGCTTCTGGATGAACCCATTCAAGTTGGCTATACCATTCTCGACCTCAGCAAAGTGCTTATGTTCAATTTTAACTACAACTGCATCATGGTCAAGTATCCCAATGCCAAGTTGTTGTTCAGCGACACCAACAGTCTATGTTATAACACAGAAACGGAAGGTATCTACAAGGATATGCAGCAAGATGCCGACCTGTTCGACACAAATGACTATCCATCAGATCACTTCCTACATTCCAACGTGAACAAAAACGTTATCCCAATTGAACAGTTTGTTGGACTCAGACTGAAAATGTACAGTTTATTGTGCGGTGGGAAAGAAAAATATACAGCTAAAGGCATCACTCGAGCTTGCCAAAGACGTATTAAACATGTACAGTATAGAGAAAGTTTGTTCAACCAAACTCAAACGATGGCTACAGGACACATTATTCGAAGTCATAGTCACCAGCTTTTCTCGGAGAAGGTGAGAAAAGTAGCCCTCTCCACATATGACGACAAGCGATATGTGTTGAATGATGGCTATTCCACCTTAGCGCATTGACATTACAAGGCTGCTTTATAAAAAGGGGGAGGTCCTCTAACGTAAGAGTTATTTGAGGTGTGAACATTGAAGCGTTAACATAGAACTTGGAAGTCGTAAGAGATCTACAACTGATATGGATACTCTTGCTGATACAGTTAAAGACTTAAAAGTTAAAAATCCTACCACTACCACTACCATCAAGAAATTGAAAGTGGAGACGGCACCAACACCACCACAGTCGTGGGATGGAATGATTTCTCTAGGAAATGGAAAGTACATTAAAATTATGAAACAATGCAATGAAGGAGTGGTAAACATTCGCAAGTACCTCAGAGATGAGGGGTCTGGAAGAAACGGTCCTACGAAAAAGGGCATTTTGCTGTGAAAGAAGTGGATAAAAGGTTTCGAAGACAAGAAGACAGCTCAAATAAAAGGTATTGTCATCTTGAATGGACTCGTGTTTAACGGTGGTGCTTACCTTGCTGTAAATGATATGAATGAAGTGCTAATAAGTTCTATTTATCGGTTTTAACCTGAAGTGTTAAAAGACTTTAAAAACATACCGCTTGAACCTGGGTTTGAACGTAGACTTGAAAAAAAGTTAAAGTGTTAGTGGTTGGACATGATTCTGACATACGTGTTAGATTCTAGACAAATCTTTTACAGGATTATCCAGAGGATTATGATGGAGTTGTGCCAGATAACCCATATTCATTATTAATTGACTTTAATATGAAGAATTTGCGCGCAATCTTACGATTCCTAGAACCTATAAATATCCACTCTTCACCATCTTGCGAGCATAAAAACGTCTTTGCAGACAAGGAGACAGCTCATAGTTGATCTGACTGTTGAACGAGATGGAAGAAGTTTTATCGGATTATGAACCCAAAACAAATGGATTCTCATATCTGAGATGACATTGTTTTAAGACATTTTGGAAAGTATATCATTCTATCACCTGACGAACAATCCGAGTTGAAAGACCATCTAGAGAAGTTGAGGATACCTGGCTTTCTCCTTATACTCTCAGAGGATTTAGAAGTGCGTGTGACTGACAACTGTCTCGACGTGTTTGTACGATTTCGCCAATATGAAGAGCTTGCAGAACGCTACGACTACATCACCCTCAACACAGTGGAATGGTACGCTCTGTTACAAGCATTGTATTGGAAAGAACCTGACGCTCGAATTCAAAGAGGAAGGAGTACAACTCACGCGGGGTACCAAGTCGTTTGAGCTGACACATCCCATGTGTGTTATGGTGATGGACATAGACATGAATGAACATGGATGTGAACTGAAACTGTTTGAACATGAAATTTGCCAATGGACAGTGTTATGCTAGTTTTTATAGCATTTACAAACGTGGGTGTAATGTCTATGATACATATATAAATTTAGATTGGTATGAATAGCATTCGTTTATTAATGTATGGAATGCATTTGCGAAAAAGTTTAATGTAAAATAGATTTGTTGAAATGTAAAATAATTGTTGAAACGTAAATAATGTATAACACAATAAAAAAAGAATATTGTATAAAATTGTCTTGTTTTTATTAACAATATTCATAATAAAATTAACAATTACCAACAATTTATCTAATACAACTTAACTAATACAACATCAATAAAATAATGGTTTATAATGTCTTTATACAAAATCCTTTACAACAAAATCACCATCACTTCTTCTTAATACATCAATGATTTCAAAAGGACTATGTGCTCGAGCTCTTTGAATTATATAACGCATACAATAAAATCCACATTTAGATGATATTGGTGTTTGTAATGGAGCTGAATTATAAATGAAATTAAACTTTAAAAACGTATTCAAACGACTGTAAAAGTCCATAAGAGTCAAAATATTCTGCACGGTCTTTGTTATAATATACTGCCACCCAATGCTCTCCTGGTTCATCATGCTCGTCTGTGTTGATGACATAGGCACCCCGTTGTAAAGATGGTAACTGGTCCCTGGAAAATACGCCTTGAAAAAAGTCTTTTGTCTCGGCATCATGGGACAGCATGGCCTCTATCTGCTTCGTGTTCATGACTGGTAGTCAAATTGAATGCTGCGATTTGCACTTATTTCAACAATGTTATCAAATTCAGCATACACTATAACATTGACTGTACTTTGCAAGGCACCGGTAAAATTCATTTCTAGTCGCAAATTCCCATGTTTGATAAGGGCATAATGATCATCAGCACTATAATCAGGTGTTAAGTCAAAAGAAAATAAAGTATAACCTCTAGGCCAATCTTCCCGTTTTATGATGGAACTTTTCTCACCATTCAATTTATCAAAAGGTTTGTAAAGAGTTTCAAAAGCGTCAAAATATTTGTCCCGATTTATGTCAAGCTTGAGAGATTTGGATAGGACTGGTTCACCATCCGTGTAAAGTTGCATATAGTTAAGAATAAAATTATCAAAATTGTATGGATTTCTCAATACTGCTCCAGCAAAGGATTCATTATGAACCAGTCCAATGACAATACGTTTTGGTAATTGGCCTAAAAACATGTTATCTTTCACAAAAGATTGAAATCCTGCTGGAATAGCAAAAATTTACATTTTTTCTAGTAACAAGAAACTTAGCAGGACTTTTCATCAATGCATCTGTATGTCCTAACTGAATACCTGGACTAACCCTCTCTTTGCGAATGGTTAAAAACGCATCTCTCACTTCTACTTTAAAATCATTATTTGCAGCCATTAATAATATTCATCTTTTTGTCTATGTAAACCTAATTTCATACTGATGCCATTTGGAAGATCCTGCTCAAACAAATCTACCCTTAAACCACCTGAAAGCATAAACTCACGGCTTAGACGTGTATACAAATAACGATTATGTAAACCATTATTTCCTTGTAGAGCTAGATCACCACCCTCAACATTTACATGAAACCCTGATACATATCTTTCAAGATTAGCACTTTTCACCTCATGAGTATTCATTGACATGGCAGTATCTTTATAAATGAGACGCATAGCGCGCTCAGAATGGAGACTTTCTTCCGAATCATGAATGAGGTGGGATATAATGCTGATGTAACCATAAGTATTGTTACTATGTGATACTAAACGATCATTTAGAAATAATTCAATATTGGACCATAACCCATTAAACAAATCATTAATGTATGATACGTTATCATCTACGCCACATGGTGTTCCATCAGCTTTTACAATGCTGCATACAATATGAAGTCTAGTGTTCTTTAAATCTAGATATTCTTCTGTACTCGCAGGAATGTACAATTCTATTGGAGCGCCCTCTCTAACGGTAGTCAGTGGTTGATAGTCTACATTATTAAAAAATAAAGTGTTATTTGATTTTAAAACTCTGGTGATGCGCTGCCCCTTTTCCCCCTTAATCCCCCACGCTACTCGACTGGACAGCGACGGAGCGTGCCAGACGGAGATGTAGACAGAGCGTCTCGGCTTACAGCGTGCCGTCATGCAAGGCGGGAGCGAAGCACACACTCAGTAACTCGGGGGCGGAGCTCGCCCCAGAGTACCTTCTGTCATGCCTGTGTTCTATTGGCCGTTGAGTCGTGCAGGGATTAAGTCGGACGGTACATAACAAGGCTCTTCCAAGCTTCCCCTCACAAATGCAAAGCAAGCACTGGTCAAGCAAGCGCTTCCAGAGAGCAAAAGAAAAAAAAAACGGAAAGACACAGCCAAATGGAATATTAGCTAGCCTTCAGGATAAAATTATAATAAACTAAAAAAAAAAAATAATAATAATAAAGAAAACCATAAAAGGACACAAAGGATAATTACATTTGATTAAAGTAGCTTTCAGGATAACGATTGATACAGGGCGTAAGGTAAAGGGAATAAAATGTATATATAAAAAAACCAATAAATAAAAGTGTGATATATGCGACATTGTGTATAAACTTGAAGCTCTTAATTGCAATTTGTGGATATCAATTGTTAAGCCTAACAAGCGTCACCCGGACAGCTGACAAGCTTGGACTCTGAATTGCAATTAGTGCAAGGGATTGTTAGGATTTGGGGCATCAATATGCGTGAGTACTCTAATTGCAATTAAGATCTTGCCTGAGCTCTCCTGAGCGAGGAATTCTTTTCCATCGACAGTGTACTGCACATTGACAAGGTCGTCATTAAGGCGCTAAAACTCTCGCTCGGCCAAGAGAGAATGCTGCTAGCGGCCGTCGCAGACCTTAAGGACGCAAAGTCCGACAGTGCGAGTTCCCGTACCGGTCCCACATCGGACATCATTGAGAAATTTCCGGCCGACAGACCCCGTCTACGCAGCGACGCGGCACCAGCTACCCTGAATGACCTTCCACGCCTTAACACAGAGACGATGACAGCCATGCTGGACTCCCTCGTGGACAAGCCGCAGACCCCGGACGACGACCCATGGCAGACCGGGAGAACCCCAGGTAACACGCGACCATTATTTGTCCAAGATTTCTGTGGATCCTTCCTGGGGAGTCAGGGCACAGAGACAGTGTTATCGTCGAACGGTGATGCGAAAGTGATCGTGACGAGCGCGGCGAAACGCGTGAGGCCTGAGGACACCACGTGGCAGCAGTGGGTGAAAGGCCACGCCCGCATCTTTAGCGCCCTAAAGCGCTCAGGACAGTTGGAGACGGAAGACGAGCGTGATCGCTACAATCTCTACGGCATAAAGTTTGGAGATATGTGCGAGTATTACCCGCTAGCCAACTGTATGAGGTATGATTTCGAATACCGGCAACGGGTGGCGTCGGGGCAAATCCGTTGGGGAGACGACGATACGTATCTCCTAGGCATATGTTGCTTCTCGTCTCGCGCCCAATCAACATCCACCCGGAAGCAGCACGCTAGACCCAGGGTGGAAGCTCCAAGGGCCCCGAACGGCACGGAAATTTGTCGCAACTTTAATTCGCGCCGGGGTTGCAGTCTACTAAACTGCCGATTCATGCATGCCTGCCTGAAATGTTTCCAGAACCACCCCGAGATTGCTCACAGAGACTAGCGGCACGCCGTCTCTAGCCCACTGTCTGACCGGCTCGACGAATGGGAACGACAACTTGAAACGGATAAGGACAAGGTATTTATTCTCAACGGATTACGTAATGGGTTCGATATCGTTAACGTTCGCACGGAAAATATTCAGTGTGCCGAAGCCCCCAACAGCCGCGTGGCTGAGCGACAATATCGTGATGAGGTAGAGAGCGAAATAAAGAAGGAAATTGCCCTGGGTCGCTATAAAGTAGTGGTAGAAAAACCGGCCATTGTCTCCCCGCTCTCCGCCATACCCAAAGAAAACGGTGAAATCAGGCTAATTCACGATTGCTCGCAACCAGAAGGCCTTTCTGTCAACTCCCACGCCACCCCCGACAAACATGTTTTTACATCCGTGGACATCGCTGCCGATATGGTCAGTAGAAACTCGTTTATGGCAAAAGTGGATCTTAAATCAGCTTATCGGCAGGTCCCGCTCAGCGAAGCGTCCCAACGTCTAACGGGCTTAAAGTGGAAATTTAAGGGTAATAAACATCACACATACCTTGTAGATACCCGCTTGCCCTTCGGGGCTTCATTAAGCGTTGGTATTTTCCATCGTATTACTCAGAGTGTCTGCCGCATGCTTAAAAAACAAGGTATAAAAGCAATAATTTGCTACCTCGATGACTTTTTTATTACCGCTGATACATTTGACGACACGCTCAAGGCAATGCAATGCTTGATACGGCTCCTCCGGTCGCTTGGTTTCGCAATCAACTGGGAGAAATGCATCTCCCCGACGCGCAGACTAACGTTTCTCGGAGTGACTATCGACTCCACCGACTGCACGCTGTCAATTCCCACGGATAAGCTATGCGAAGTCCAAACCCTTCTCTCCCACTACGCAAGTCCCGACAACAGACGGCTCTCAAAACGCGACCTCCAGAGCCTGCTGGGGAAACTGAACTGGGTCGGACGTGTTGTCAGTGTCATACGTCCGGCCATGCGTCGTCTAATCGTGCTTATGACGTCACTACGTCGCCCTAACCACCGCACCCGTATCACTACGGACACTCGCCGAGACTTACTACTGCTTAATGTGCTTTGCGCCTCATTCAACGGTACATCTCGCTTTTCCTCCCAAAGGGATGTGCCCGATCGCGCCTTTCACATTGCCACAGACGCAAGCCCGACTGCTGCAGGCGCAGCGGTCGTTTGCCACAATAGAGCCATAGACTGGCTCTATTGCAACTTCGCCACGGATATGCCCGCCATCAATGATTGCGACATAAATACGAAAGAACTAGCTGCTGTTCTTTTGGCGCTGCGCCGCTGGGCACCGTTCTGCGCTTCTAAGACGGTTCAACTATATTCGGATAATAAAGCAACCCTTTATGCCCTTAACCGAGGAAGAATTAGAAACACTATTGCGTCCGATGTTTTATGCGAAATACTAATATTATGCGTTAAGTTTGACATTAAAATATGTGCCGCCTACGTAAACACGAAACTTAATAAGCTCCCGGATGCCATTTCGCGACTTTCCAGCCTTCCACATGCCACGTATGCATTCGGCCACGTCCCGCTCGCTGACCTCCGGCACCACATGTCATCAATTGCTATGCGTCGTTTGTTCCAGGAGTGGTACGGGAGACACAAATTTTGGACAACGAAGTGGCCCAATTCCGCAGAGCAGCCCTAGCAGAAAGCACTCGTGAAACGTACTCGGCTCAGCTGAAGTCTTACCTGGCCTTCTGCCAAGCCTTTAGGATGCGCCCAGCCCCCGCAGAAACTACGACCGTGCTCCGTTACGCGTGTTTTCTCAGCCGATCCCTGAAACCCCAGTCCGTGAGATGCTATCTCGCTGCAGTTCGCCTACTCCACTTGGAGCTGGGTTACACGAACCCCATTGAGAATAACCACTTCGTGAAGACGCTATTGAAAGGAATCGACACGCAGAAAGGTACGCCACCCCGACAGAAACTACCGCTCTCGCTGGATATCTTGCAGCGCGTCCGAGGAGTTCTCGACCTCTCGCAACCATTAGAGGCCTGCTTCTGGGCTGCTTGTCTCATGGGCTTCTTTACCTTTCTGCGCAAGTCCTCGCTGCTATCCCGTACCCAGACTAGCCACGACTGTAGAACTGACCTCTGCCGTGATGACGTAACGCTGTGTGCAGATGGCGCCCTAGTTCACGTAAAACGCACCAAAACACTTCGCAACTTTTCACGAGCCCTCGTCATCCCAATCCCAGAGGTAGAGCAGTCTACAGTATGCCCCACTGCAGCGTTAAAACACCACCTCCGCCTTTCGCCCGCACATGGTAAAGCGGCGCTTTTCTCCTACAGAACCCCGGACTCCACCGTCCCTCTCTCCCACGCAGCGTTCTCGTCGATGCTGAAATGCAAACTGCGTGCTGTTGGGCTAGATGACTCAGCCTACAGCGGCCATAGCCTACGACGAGCCGGGGCTACCTTTGCTCTTGCCTGTGGGCTGCCACCGCAAGTGATTAAGAGCCAAGGAGACTGGACATCGGAGTCCTACACGCGATACACTGACGTCCCTCTGAGTCTACGCCTGGATTGTGCAAAAACCATGGGATCAAACGTTCAAAACGCCTTGTCCTAACTACTACAAGTAACACTTCGTGGTTTGGGTATTTGGACAGTTTCTTAAAGTATGTTTGTTTTATGCATAATGTGTTCAGCAGTCAGGCAATAAACATTTGTACCCAAACCACTCTCTCATTCGTCTTGCCAGCCATAACGGCTAGAGACTAGAACGCTATAAGTTTTAATTAAAAAATAAAGTGTTATTTGATTTTAAAACTCTGGTGATGCGCTGCCCCTTTTCCCCCTTAATCCCCCACGCTACTCGACTGGACAGCGACGGAGCGTGCCAGACGGAGATGTAGACAGAGCGTCTCGGCTTACAGCGTGCCGTCATGCAAGGCGGGAGCGAAGCACACACTCAGTAACTCGGGGGCGGAGCTCGCCCCAGAGTACCTTCTGTCATGCCTGTGTTCTATTGGCCGTTGAGTCGTGCAGGGATTAAGTCGGACGGTACATAACAAGGCTCTTCCATGCTTCCCCTCACAAATGCAAAGCAAGCACTGGTCAAGCAAGCGCTTCCAGAGACCCACCTCCATCCCCCTTCCCCTTCCCTGTTTAATTGTTTACAAGTACAGTTTTATGTTGAATATGTTAGTCTGGTTAGTGGACAGTTTCTTAAAGTATGTTTGTTTTATGCATAATGTGTTCAGCAGTCAGGCAATAAACATTTGTACCCAAACCACTCTCTCATTCGTCTTGCCAGCCATAACGGCTAGAGACTAGAACGCTATAAGTTTTAATAACTTTTTTCTACAGCAGTTTGTGTTGGTGGTATGTGAAACCATTCCAATGGAGGAAGACTACATTCACAAGAATGATTATGAATTAAAGACATGTGTAAAAACATCTGTCTTATATTTTGTTGATGTTATCCGTTTAGCTGCGTTTCGCCTTCTGACAGGTTTTATCGGTTGCGCTCTTTTTTGTCCTAGCACATCACCAATAACACGTTGTGCTACTCGACCTGTAATATCTTTCGCGACATCTTTTGCAGCCTTTTTAAGATGTGGTGCAACGATTTTAGCCCCTGCCTTAAACAGTGGAATAGCTTTGCGAGCCAGTGATCCCGATATTGAACCAAATACCACCTCCATATTGTATTCGCGCTTCTTTAAATCCTGGTAATTCAACACCCACTTGACGAAGAAAATGGTTGCGATATGTAGACGGATCATGTGTATATGCTTTTATAATGCTTTTGGTCGAAAATGAAGTTTACATATCACTTTCCCAGTTTGAAATGAAACATTATGACCTTATCATCCTTAATATTCATTTCTATCGTATCAAATTTGGATGTGTTAACAGGGACGTAATAAGGATCTTCATAAGTTTTCATAATAATATCACCATCATCCCCTTTAATGGGAACAGAACGTAGTAAAGGAACATAATAATCTCCAACTACTTGTGGCTCACAAATACTACAGTACACATCAAGTGTATAAAATCCATGTTTCATATCTGATTGATGTTCAGCAGGACCGGATTCTTTATACCATTTATCTGGTATAAATCCTAAAATCTCAGCTAATGCAGTACAAAAGACAATATCATAATCATCCCTCAAAATAAGATAAACTCTTCGACTAATTTTATCATGCTTTTACCGAATAGAGCTTGCTTTCATAGATAGTGCAAATTCTTATTTACTTCCGGACATATTTCAGATATGGAGCTATAGTAACCTTATGAAATGACTGAATAGGGTTTGCATTAATAGATTTTTGTAATTCTTCATTTATTGCACTGCATATTTCAGGTATGGATCTGTAGTAACTACATGGAATGGTAACTGGATAAAATGCTTCTAATGATGTTCGATAATCAAGAGTATAGTCTATTCCTGGCCCCATTGTCGTCCATGTGTGTGGGTATGGAATTTCAGCTAAGGCTACTTCATATTTTCCTTTCAAATAAAATGTACGAGGTAAACGAATTTCATAAGTAGAAGCCTTATTCGTAGGATAATAGTTCATACTAGCATTACTAGGTAAAGTAATGTAAAAACTTGTTGACTCCATGGTGGCTAAATCGTTTGTGTGATGTAGATAGACCACATGTGTATATACATTACTTCATGTTTGACACTCGTCATCCACACTGTCTACATGATCTACATTGCTGTCTACATGATCTACATTGGTATCTACTACTTCTCCTTGACAACAAGCACTGACACACCTGATTTTTACAGGAATAGTATTTTTATTTTCATTTCTTTACAACAACAACACCATAACTCTTTAATCCATGTAAAAAGTTTCCCATCCTCTAGGAAACAACGTTTGGTGACGTTTTTGTATCTCTTTTGTAATATCTTCACGAGCTATCTTTTTGCCAAAAACAGTTTTTGGAATATTAGCGTCTACAATTTCCTCAATAAACTACTTCCAACTATGTGGTGGTTCTCGTCGTTCTTTTCTTCTTGTAGCAACCAATGCTTCTTTCAACAAATCAATAATTTTGGAATTCATAATGACAGTACCCGTTTTTAAAATAAGTTCATTTTTATCTGTCCATCTCGTACCATATTTCTTAAGTTCTGCCAGAAGTTGTGTTAGCTTTACATGATAAATAGGTTGAAAATGGTTTATAAACTGTTGTGACTTTTCTGATTTTTCTGCATTGGATGATGTAACAGACTTTTGTCGTTGTTGTTGTGACTGAAATGTTCGTAAATGACGACCACGAACTTGAGTCATTTCAATTGCCTTTTCACGAGTTCGTTTTCCAAGTAAAAGTTTATTCACTTTCGTTTTGATTCACCATCTTTTCCCTTCTTTTCTAAGAGCATTTTATATTTATATTCAGGAATGAGGACCATTTTCAAAGTATGTTTCATTTTAACAGCAACTGAGCTCACAAGGGTAATGCAAATTTAGCTATAGCTCCAATAAATCCTCCTATCTGATTAACCAACTTCTTTTTTCTTCAAAGTGGTATCTTCTTATCTGCCAGTGTGCGTAGGGTATGACGTTCACGCTTGAATTCCTTATACCTTTTTGAGCTTAAAGGTAAATGTCCTCGCAATATATTCAAACAAATTTCAAACAAGCTAGTTAATTCCTCCTTAGTAGCTTGTTGTAGCAAGGATTTACGTCGTTTAGGCCCGCTGCGTGCGAGCCAGTGAAGAAAAGGCTGATTAGGTGGAATACGTTTAGACATCTTGGCTGCGAATGGTCAAGTGACTTGGTTCTTGTTCATACGCTACTTTATCAACATATATACAATGTGTATCTTTTGGTAAAATGCCTGTACGAATACGTAGTTGGTCATTCGTCTTCGGCTTCAGATCAATGAATAAATAGCCATGAGGTTTGGTGGTAGTATCTTGATAGGCTTCTATGAGAAATTGAGATTTTCCAGGATACATTTATCGCGCTCTTGTACTTATTTGTTGACTGTCTCTAGGATTTTTAAACAGAATGATGTAATGTGTATTCATACTAATATTTCGCATTTCTCTACCTTGATGGAACAAATTATATACAATAAAAATAATGCTTAGATTTTTATGATCACTGCCAACACTAAAGAGATGTGTCATACGCTCATCACTATGACACTTGGTCATTAAGTCAACAATGATGAGTAAGTTTTGTTTTTTCGGGTCGTTTTAAAGCGCTTTTCAATGTCATCTGGAATGCCTTGGTAAAATTCCACACCTTTCATTCCCTTGTACAAAGGCTGATCTGCTGCATAGAGCCATAAATTTTTTTGAAGCGGGTTTAATTAACTTTTGTTCTAGAATTTCCCTAACTAGAGAAGTTTTACCTCTGCCTGTAGGTCCAGAGACCAACCATGTGAATGGATGCTTCATTTTTTAATTTCTGTTGCTTTCACCCATCTGTTCAATTTCTTTGGCCAACCTAACCACTTAACAAATAATTCTTTACACCTCGTATTTTTAGTGTTTTCAAAATCTTTTCAATTCTGTAGACAGATTCAATATCTTTTGTCACTTTCTCCAGTACTTCTTCATAGACATGTCCATCAATGTCTTCGTCCAAAAAGTCTTTCACATGATACAAGTGTAATCCTTGCTTCTTACAACGATGTGTGATAATGAAGACTTCTTGCGTTCACTTTATATGATAATCCCGTTGAAACACATATTTCATGCGAGAAATGCGCACCTGATCACCAATTTTAAATTTGAATGGTTTATCTTCTTCTTTGGTTTCAATTACAATTTGTCTACATACATATACTTCCACACTTTTGATTCGTTGTCTTTACGCATATCTGCAGGAGCATGCTTATTAGGGAGGGAGCTATGAGGTCTATGGTAATCATACAGCAAGTCTGGAAGGATGTCCATATAGCGATAAGTTTGATTATGTAGGAAATATCGATACATCAGTCCCTTTAGAGTACGAATGACTCTCTCTGCAAAGTTGGCTTTGGTTTCATTCTTTGTCGTATAGGCATGTATTCCCTCCTTCTTAGAAAATGCTTTTAAACATCTATTTTTAAATTCAGTTCCTTTATCCGAGGTGGTCTTCGTTGTGTTTCATGAAAAATCTTTTGAAAGGCTTCTATGATGCTAGCATGTGATTTATTAGGTACTAGCTGCACTCACAAATATTTGGAAAACACATCAATAACAACCAATAAAAAGCGGGTTTCATCATTAAAGGGAGCTATGTTTCCCATGTCAGCTAAATCAATTACCCACATGTCATCAATACCACGTGTAATGACACATTGCCTTTTAAACCTGTATTTTACAGGTTGTGCTAAAATGAAGGCATATTGATCCTATAACCATTTCTTCACTTGTGAATGAGTGACTGGTTGATCATGTTTTTTAAATATATTATAAAGTTTGTAAGGACCAGCAAATGCCCCTGGTTGACCAGGTTTAAAGTAAATATTGGATAAGTAGTCTTTCCACGTCGACATGTTAACACTAAATGGTCAACACTTGTCAACATATCTTGCATTTTATTTTGCCATATAACTCAATCAACATATTGTCTCAATGTAATGTCTGCCATTATACTGCAATATAGATTAACAACTCTCTCACTTCATCAAACAGTCTTTGATCAAATCGAGCAAAGTAATATGCTGCTTCTACATCAATCTCTCAGCTCCGTCAATGCCTGAAAGCAGACACTCTTTGATGAAATCCTCACGTAAGTTTGACAAGTTCAACGTGGAATGAGCAATTTCCCAATAGATGTCAAAGTGTTGCAGTTGTTGTTGTTGAATAGATCCAAAACGCGCCAGTTCACGTATCATGTAGTCCACATACTTCTCCTTGAAACATGTTTCTACATCCATCCTTGTTTTACATGTCCATATATCAGTTGGAAAAAAACACGTCTGCACGCTATGACGGCTGGCAAGCAAATGATTCTCAGTCTTACTCTGCAGATACTGTTAGTGAGGCACACTTGTTGCAGAAGTTGGCAGTGACAATCATAATCCTCAGCATATCCGTAAGCACCACAATATTCACAGGTAAGTGAATATTGTAAATCAAGTTGATTTTGCACGTTCATATTCTGATAATTACATACATAGTTAGACTAATTATGCTCACATAGCCCTTACATAGTCCTTACATAGTCATATAGCCATATGATGTCACAAAGTTACATAGTGTCACATGATGTCACATAATATCACAGAGTCACATAATGTCACATGATGTCACAGAGTCACATCATGCCACATGATGTCACATAATGTCACAGAGTCACAAAATGTTACAGAGTCACCTAATGTCGCATAATGTCACAGAGTCACATAATGTCACATAATGTCACAGTCACATAATGTCACATGATGTTACATAATGTCACATAATATCACAGAGTCATATGATGTCACATAATGTTACATAGTGACAAAAAAGTCACTTACCAAGACTCTTTTACCACTTCGTCTCCATGTGTATTCCAACCAATCTTTCACTTCCTTTCCAGCCAATCTTTCACTTCGTCTCCTATGTGTATTCCAAGAACAGCCAATCATTCACTTCCTCTCCATGTATATCCAACAACAGCAAGAGCAAATGTTTTCACTTCCTTTTTTCCATGTGCATTCAACAACAGCCACAACAAGAATGGAACACTTGTGCGTACACAATGTGCTCTTCAGGGCTGTTGAATCATGTCCCAGGGGGTCCTCGGGGGGTCCTCACATGATAGACAGATGGTGGAAGTCCTCACATGGAGGACTCAGGGGGTCTCCGGGGGTCCCCATGATATGACGGTATCATAGACAGAAGGTAGAAGTGTTGCCTGGAGGTGGGATCGAACACCAATCTTCCGCTCACGAGTCCCATTCTCTACCAGGTGAGCTACTCGGGACGTAAGGTTAATGTTCGGGAAAACATTCATCATATAGGTTTAAGGTCATATGACTGATGATTGACAGGTATCGTGACTGATGACGTCACGTAATTGACAGGTCACGTGACTGGTGACGTCACGATGATTGACTGCAGTAAAACTCTCGTTAGGGTTAGGGTTATGCCTCCTAGGGGGAGGGGGGTCTGACGTCATTATGACGTCGAAAAGTGAGCCAGAACTCTTGTTTTCTAACTGCTGTCGAAACAACTTCCGATAACGTGCTCTCCGATGAAGAATACATACGCATCGCTGAAAAATTAACTTTGGCCGTGATATCCGTTCCTCAACGTTATCCAACCAACAGCAGGATCAGTTATTGCTTCTTTTGGGTGTGAGCAAAGATAACGATTCCAGCGTTAGTCTTTGTAAAGGTTACTAATATACAAAACTACTCCGGTTATGCGACAAGAAATGGATAAACTCCTTGATAAAATGCTTGCAGGCGACATTATCCAGGAGAGCTCCTCTTGTTGGTCATCGCCATGTTTACTTGTCAAAAAAACTTGACGGTTCATGTCGATTCGTTGTAGATCATAAAAAACTCAACAAACTTCTTACGCCTGCTGTCCAAGTCTTACCGGACATTGAGACCGTCTTAGAGGAAATCGCTTCTAAAACGCTGCGTTCTTTTCAACTGTAGACGTAAAAATGCCTTCTGGAACATACCACTCGATCCCAAAACAAGGCATAAAACGGCATTCGCAACGCATCGCACAATTTATGAAGTTGTGCGTCTTCCGTTCGGATTGTCAACTAGTCCGTCTGTATTTCAATGGGTGCTACAACAAATATTCAGCAAACTTGCGTTTCATATTTTGCTGATATACATGGATGATATACACTTACAACAAACATTTACGGTCCTGCGTCAGCATAACTTAAAACTCAACGTTTCAAAGTGCAACTTCGCGGTGCACGAAGTACAATACTTAGGACACGCAATCTCAAGTGAAGGTGTCAAAACAGCAACCTCAAACACTGAGTTCTTTCGCACGTTTCCAAGACCCACCACGGTCAAAAATGTTCCGCAATTTCTAGGTATACGCAACTACTACAGGCGATTTATTAAAGATCATTCTCGCATTTCTGCGCCCTTCTTCAAATTGATCAGAAAAGATGTCAAATTTGTGTGGAGCAATGAGTGTCAAAAAGCTTTTGAACTCTAAAAATCGCTTTAACAACATACCCAATGTTGCATATGCCTTCTTTTGAGAAACAGTTCATCATGTACACCGATGCTAGCGATAACTCTGCCAGTTGCATCCTAACACAGAAGTATGACAAAGGTCGTAAACGTCCAAAATGTTATGGTGGAACAGTAATACGAAAGGATGAACAAAACTGGTCCACCTATGAAAAGGAAGCCCTTGCAAACGCTGCTGGTTGTAGCTTTTACCGAAAGTAACTCGATCAAAATAATGCACGAAACATTCCATTCCTGCTCTACACTGACAACAGTGCTGCCGTTCACCTGCTCAACAACGGTTCCAATAAAGGAAAACTTGCAAGGTGGTCTTTCCAGTTGCAGCAATTCAAATGCACCGTTAAACACATATCCGGTAAATCTAACAACGTTGCCTATGCCTTATCCCGGCGAGAGTATGAAGAGACTGCCGCTCCAGCAGGTGACGTAGAGTTTCCAGAAATTGCCCCATCACAATGGCTCTAGAAGACAAAGACTTCTGAGTGGTGCAAAATCACTAAAAAAAAGCGAAACGGTCAACCGATTTGCACGATCCACGACATGTCTTAAGCATTGCAAGATTCTGTCAACTCCATCTTCGCTATTAGAGCTAAGTCTTTAGCTGACTATCAGAAAGAAGATACCAGGTGGTGTGGTCCTATGATTCTGTACATGCGAGAAGATGTGTTGCCAGATGACCGCAAGCTAGAGTCTCTGATTCAGAGAAACGGCTACTTATACGCCATTGACGAGAACGGCATACTGGTTAGATACAAGGAAGCCAGACTTGCAAAAAACATGTATCCTAAAATGTCAGGGAGTACCTGTGTAATCACTGAACCCCTCTTCTCGCGCAGATATACTGCAGGCGTATCATGATAAGCTGGGTCACCACGCTGAACAGCGCACCAGTGACGTTATAGCTCTTAAATGCTAATGGCACACGATGGCTGAAGATGGAATATATGAAATCATGCAAACCCTGTCAGATCTCTAAAAGAGCTTTTCACTAAAGACCCACACCTCTCCGCCTGTTACCCCCAACAGATATATTTACGCGATGGCATGGATGTACTCGGTCCAATAACCATGTATATACTCCTCATAGCTGACTCTCTCAAAATGGTGGGAAGCCATCACAGTAAAAGAAATTAGTGCTAAAACCGTCGCAGACGCTCTCCACAGAGACATTTTATCGCGATATGGAAGCTTTGAGACCCTGGTTACTGGTCGAGCTCAAAATTTTATGTCGTCAGTCTTAAACGAACTGTGTAAAATACACGAAATACAGCACAATTTCATATCCAGTTATCACACTCAAAGCAAGACAATCTGTGAAAGACAGAATTCCCGCATTGAACAAAGCCTTCGCGCCATGGTAGATAAAAACCATTTCAATTGGTCTCGTGCATTTCCTCAGGTAATGCAAAGCTACCGCATGACTCCGGTCAACCAGTCACACATTTCCCCCTTACTTCATTTTATTTGGCTGCGAATGTGTACTGCCCTCCGATACCACCCTTGTAGCCTCCAGAAAATACTCTAAAGGCATCCAAGAATATGTGGACGACATTTGTAATAATGTCCAACTAAGTCGATACATTGTGCGCACAAATTTTAAGGTCCGCACAAAGGAAGCCAAAGCCTACTACGACAAGTTCGCCAAAGAAAACAAATTCCGCACTGGTGATTTGGTTTACGTGTCCAACCTAAAGGCTAGAGTTAGTCGCTCCAAGAAGCTGGATCCCTAATATACCGGACCCTAGTATGTCTCGGACTGCGGACGCAAGGACACGTATAAGCTGCGCAGAAGGGACAATAACAAGCCGCTTCCATCACGCGTACCTGCAAACCGCCTTAAACGCTATACACCACGAGCGAATACTCGAAATCCAAATCCTGTGGCAGCTTCCAATGCGATCCAGACGTTAGATGCGAATCCCTTACTGGTGAATCCGGACCAAATCTTAAAGGTGACATGAAGGTGAAAGTTAAAGGAAGTGCCCTTCCCGTTTATGTGACTCGTCAATCTGTCCATGATGACTAAGTCCACAAATATTATATCAATAAAGACGTAAAATGCCAAATTAAGGAAACGAAAGATAACTTAGCGTAAGTAGTGTATATAGAGTGTATATATAATGTGTTTATGTATATAATGTGCGTTTTCAGATGATTTCTAGCTAGGTAATTACTTGTATTACTTGTATTTACTTGTCATGTTTCATCTTCAGTATTGGATGATACAGAACAACCCCTTATAACAGCACTTTCACTCCTAAAATATATTCATAAAGAAACAGTAGGGGTCTTCAGTAAAATGTTTCAAACGATGGCTAACTTATCACAATGCATGTCTTCATATTATTTTGCTAGCGCTATTCTATTCGCTGAGTTCATATTCACCTGCTAGCATTATTCCGTTCAATGAGTGAAAATTCTTTTGCAAGAACCATTTTATTCAATGATTTAATGTTCTTTTGCTAGCACTATTCTAGTCTATTCTAACTACAACTGACGCTAGTATAAATCCTGTGAGCTGAGCCGACGCTACTGCTAAGAGCATAGGATTTGTTTCCTCATTGCAGCTTTCTATACCATACAACACTGGCAGTGGAAGTAACCAATTGCGGATTCACAATGCCGATAAATGTTTCGAGTCAAAATTTCAATTCTGCAGTCCCTTTAGACACTTTTTATTCAAAATTTGGTGTTTCTTATCTAGTTACAATTGCTTCAACGAGTGTTTTCATATTACAGATATCGCAATGGCTATCCTCATTCTTTCGATCCTGGCTGCACGGCAGACTACTCTGGCGGATCCGGTGACAAGGCTCAACTACGGTGTAATCTTCCGGCCTGAAGCACTAGTCAACAGCGCTTAAGCCATCTCCAGCAATATGTCCTACGCCCTCGACCACACATCCCGGGAAATCGTACCTATTCTAAATTCTACGCTCTCGCATCTCACAGACGCAATTCACGACATAATTGTACTCGTGCCAGAACAAAGTCGCTAGGTCTCAATCCGCTTCGCCCTACTTATTCGGCACCCTGGACGAAACAGACCATCAATGAACTCTCATATCTCGCACATCTCAAGGCAACAGAATCAGTTATCGAGAAGGTTCCAGGTTTTTAGCAGTGACTTCTCGAATCGATAATCTTCCCCAACTGCTTCAAAATACGCATAACGAGATTGTTGCTGTGGTGTCAGACTTAGAAGGCCTCGTTAATAACCAACTTTCTCTGTCAAGCATCGACTCATCGATGCTCAGCAAGGCCATTTTACACCCGCACTAGTTCCCCTCGACGCTTTAGAAGAGGCTCGCCAAATCATAAACATCCGTCTCCAAGCCAAAGGTCTTCGACTTTTGGTAGACCCCGACAATTTATACGACATTCGTAGCATTGTTGCTGGACGCTATAATCATTCAATATTTGTAACTGTTAATTTTCCTGTTTCGGCCTCCTCACAAAATTTCCAAGTATTCAACATTGAGACAATGCCAGTTCCTATAAACAATACAGTGGCACATTCCACACAAATTGAAAATTTGCCCCATTATATTGCTTTCGCTCTACATTCTAATTTCTATGTAGAAAAGACCGCTTCCGCATTTGCGCAGTGGATGGGGATTAAGAAACGGCATTGTCCTTTTCTGCTCACAAGTACAACTAAACCGTCTTGTGCCAGTGCTTTATTCCACCAAGATATTTCTTTAGTTAAATCTTTATGCAAATGTTCTTTTACGTCAAGTACCTTACCAGAAAACATCTTAGAAGTCGATGCCGAAAAAGTCCTTGTTTCTAATTTTAAATTCGTATCTACAATGTGTAACGGTGTTGCTAAATTAATCGAAGGTTGTATATATTGTATTGTCAATATTCCGTGTGGTTGCTCCGTGTCAGCCAGCCAGCTAGAACGCTGCTCCCCAGCGTTCTAGTCAATGTCAGTCACCGTCATCAATATCCCTTTCCCACCCGGTAAATTTTTTCCTGTTACAAAATATGTTCGATCCAGATCTTTTAAAATCTATCTCAGGTAATACTCTTCTGGACTCACCTTGGAACGTTTCTGTACCCACTCTTAAAGTATTTCAAAACAAATTCACACAAAAAAAAATGCTGAAAGATTCAACTCAAAAGTAAGATTCGGATCATGTTATTCAAAAAATCAAATCAAACAAAGTAATTTACATATCTTTCACCGACCCAATTTATAATGGAGACTGGATTCCGTCTTTTAACTGGTTGTCATTTCATGGCTTCGCTTTAGTATGGTCAACAATTGCTAGTACTTTGTGTGTCATTATTATCACACAACAACGCTTTGTAATGGATCAAAATTTGCTTTCGCCGTTCTGTCCACCATTAAATTTGCTGATGCATTTCCCATATTTACACAACCACCGCTTGTTTATACTTTGCCATCTCATTCCAAATCAAGCCCCATTATGGACATTCCAGAATTTCATGAAGTTTTTCTCTATACACTCTCTGTTAAATTCTTACTGCATATCGTTTATTCTGTTTATAAAGGTCTTGTTACTCCCCATTGTTGAGTTATAATGATTCTTGCAACCAAAGCTACATGTGTGCATGTCTTGGCCAAAATGTCCCAAATTTCGCATGGAAAACACAGTTCTACACATTAAAGGGATCGGTAATAAGTCTTAAGTTAATCGTCAAGTCGGACCATACTGGCGAAGTAGGTTGGCATCCTGGTATATCGCTTCCCGTATCTTGCTGGCAAGCCCGCAAAATACGTCGTATTCTTGATGGCTGCTATACAGCCTACTTTCTTTACCAGTACAGCCCCTAGTTAAGGAAATCCCTTCACAGCCTACTTCGACTCCATCGCCCACTTATTACGCAGATAGCAAATTGTATCTCAATCTTTAATTCCTTTAATGGGTATCGAAATACTTTGGCTTATATTCTTGTAATATTCTCGGGGAATTTATATGGATCTGAGCTTGTCATTTTATGCTTATTCGTAGTTGACCATATTTTTGTGTAATGTACTATAATGTTTTGGACACGTTCTTAATTATGGACTTGTCCATGTATGCCTATGATTATATGAATGCCCTGGAATTTCAGCTTATCTATGTATCCAGGTTCTTCATCTTCTTGTGTAGAGGGCTTTAGATGTTTAAATATTCCTTGTAACTTTATTACTTCGAGTTCGTACAGTTAAGCTTTTATGTTAATCTCTTAAATGTCTCAGGAGAGACATTTGCGGTGAAGATTGTACTCGCAAAAAATAGCAGTTTTGGTCATACGGTTTTGGGGATAAATTTTTTATCTTTAAGCTATTTCTATCGTTCAAATTCGAATATTTAAAATTTAAATAAAACTTAATTTATGCAATTTCTTTAATGAAGTGTCAGTTCACCCTACAGCGAGTTTAATTTAATCCGTTTATGGAAAACTTATTCTTGTATGTAATTGTTCTGCGCCAGTGGCCCTAACAATTAAACACTCAAAATTAAACATAAAATTTCGAACTACAGTTGTGCTTTGGACTTCAAGAAAGGAACATCAAAATTTACAAAACTCTACCTTCGGCGTGGAATATTTGAACTTAGAAAAATTGGCAAAAATAAATTAAATTAGCATTTATTTTGGGTATAGAATTACGTCTGTTTTCGGACAATACCTTATTATGTCACACCAATAATTTAGTTATCATTTTCTAAGGAACATAACTTAAATAACGTTGCGCGATGATTTATTTATATTCTTGATGTGTTACAATGGGAATGTCATATAAATGCAGAATTTAGGGAAGTAATTATAGGCAAATAAAGGCAGTTGATGTAAAGTAAATTTTAGTTTCGCTTCGTCCATAAATTAAGTAAAATTGAATAGGAACAAGTAGAAAAGTCTGCATATAAAATTGAATATGTCAGCCCCATCTTCTACAGCGTAACGACTTGAGCTACTTCTGTGGACCGTTCCCCCCGTCTCAAGGACACACTGCCCTGTTTCGGACAAAACGCCTTTATACCGGACACCCCCAAAAGCCAGTATAAAACTTTCTTTAATCAATATTCCATGTCGAAAAACGGAGGATGAGTACTAAAAGTTTTTGCTTTCAAATTTAGAAGCAGTGATTGGCTAGCACTCACTTCTAATGATTTGCGTGTGAATAACAGCAGTTTTTAGCCTAAATATATTTTATACGTTTTTAAATGATTCATGTGACTCACAAGGTCTGCAGACTGGATAAATCGCTGAAAACGCCATCACTTAGATCTCCTATCTCGTTGACCGAGAGGTTCCTGTAATTTTGAATATATAGTAATAATGGACAATTCTTAAATGAGAAAGTAACAAGCACATATTTACGGTTTGCTAAAGATCAGTTATAACAATCGAACTCGAAGTGACAAATGAATAGAAAGTACATGGTAAACTCGGATCATATTTACAGCAATAATGGTGTCATTATGGCCGAAACAGAGTGTCATACTGGTTGGATTGTGAGATCGAGTTCGCCTTAAGGTACTCATGGGATGCAAATTACACTTTATGCAACAATCCATACTTTTCCTTAATTAGTTACGCTAACGTACATACCTGTACCTGGTTTAATGAATATTTTATGTCGAGATACGGAGTTTGAGTACTAAAAATTGTAGCTTTCAAAATTCGAAGCACTGATTGGCTGGCACTCACTTCTTACTAATGACGTGTGAATAACAGCAGTTTTTAATCCAAATATATTTTATGCATTTTGAAATAATTCACGTGACTCACAAGGTCTGCAGATTGGATAAATCGCTGAAAACGCCATCACTTAGTTCTCCTATCTCGTTGCACGAGAGGACCCTGTAATTTTGAATATTCAGTAATAATAGGAGTGAGGAAACGAAACTCTTGGATATATCCAGATGATATATTCAAAAGTTCCGTTTCCTATTTTGGAAAAGTCCCATGGGACTTCTGGATAAAATCAAAAGCCTTTACTATCTTGGACTTCCAATGAGTCAGAAAACAAAAATAAAAACCAAAAGAAACAAAAAACTTTTCGATTTATCTAGAAGCCTCATGGAACTTCTGGATAAAATCAAAAGCCTTTGCTATCTTAAGCCGCCAATTAATAAAAAAAGAAAAAAGAAAAAAAAGTTTTGTTGATTATTTATTGTGAAGAGTTGTACCAGTCTAAATATGATAAATTCCCTGGAGATTCGGGATGTTTGGTAACTTGCCACTTTATCTGCAGCCTCGCATAGTCGTAGTGTGGTATTCTTGACAACGGAAAAACAAATTCAACCTTGGCAAATCAGGTCCAAGGAAGTCGTTATAAAAGGCTTTTGTATTAAGTGGAATGATTATTCGACAGAATCACGAGCCATGTAAAGTGATGTGAAGGATGTAAATATAAACTCTTGTGAAGAAGATATCAGGTATTTATTGCCTTCTGTGTTGAACAATCTAGGTAGTGTCTGGTTATAGAATGTAAACAAAACAGGGCAACTCGTGATTTGGAAAGGCAATTCGTTTAAAATGGTTTCTTCGCAAAGCCAGTTAGCTTAAAGAAATGCCAATATGACATATAATTTTGTGAGTCTTGAGATATGAATGGCTGACATGGTTTTAAAGGCACATCTTAACACATTATCTGTCAGAAACTGTCCGAGAACATTGGCTGGACTTTCGATGCATGGAGTGTTTCGAATGGATTTAATTAGGGGTTTACTGAGATACTTAAAAGTATTATTTGAATGCCTATATATTGAAATGCTATTTGAAGAGTAAAGTGAGGTAAATGTATATTTTTAGCACCTGACCGTGTGTTTCTGGTAGCCGTGGATTCAATGCTGTGGCAGTTTTGATGTAGTTTTCTGGTCTGGACGTCAGTCCGGTGATGATACGTTAGATGCATTGAAGCAGTAACAACGTGACGCATATCGCAGTGCGCTATCGGTTTTGAACAGTCGCTGTCCAAGCGGAGTGATCGTTACAAGTTAGCGTGCTACGAGTCTGCGTGTCAAGGTACTCTGTGCGTGTCTGGGACGCTGTGTGCATTCTTCTCTGGTGAATCAGCATTTCACGTTACTGTACGCGTTTGGGCGCTGCGTCTATGAAAGTATACTGTGCGTATTGGGCGATTTGTGGGAGTTTCGCCGTGGAACAGTGTGTCAAGTACACCGCAGTGTGTGAGACATTTTTTGGGTATTTATTTATTTATTATTTATTTATGTATTTATTTATTTATCTAGCGTGTACTGTGGGCAGGCCTGTGATAACGTCGGCTTAAGTGGATAGATTATGTCATATTTATTGGTGTTTGTATTATAAATAAAATTCTCGTTGTTTGAATTATTGCCTTTTCACTGTGTTTTTTTACTACCGACCACTCATTTGCTCATCTGGCCCAAAATTCTGAATCACATTCGTGACACAATACCACGTGGAAATACTAAGAAGTTCCCGTTACTGTCTCGAAAAAACACATCCATCAACATTCATGCACAAGAAGAAATCCAAAAAAGCTTCCTGCACTGTCTCGAAAAAAAACACATCCGTCAACATTCATACACAAGGGAAATCCAAAAAAGTTTCCTGCACTGCCTCGAAGAAAAAACACACCCATCAACAGTCATACACTATCATTTACACACTTACACAATAGCGACAGCTTCCTGCATTCATTTCATATCAGTTGGTGGACTTTCCAAAGACCGTTGGGTTTTTAATAAAAGATCATTCTGTGTTCGTGCGCTCTGTTGTCTCTGCATTGGTCGCCATTGAAAATAATGTACGTGGCCAAAACTGCACAGTCTGGACAAATGGAACAGTACTGTTTGTTTTAAACAGCATATAAGGTGATGCAATACGCGAATGGCGTACACACCATATGCTAGCATTGTGTGCTCATGCATGTGCCTTCTTTCAGCCAACACCCACGTTGTCCTCATATGGAGTTGTAGGCATTGGCGTGGTAGATGGCCCAAAACGGATACTGGTCCTTTTCCTGTCTTGAAGGTAGACCACGCCCCAGGCATAGATTTAAGTGTGTAGCTCGCTCAAAATCCGCATGCCTAATCGCCTCCAACCGCCATCCTTTCATCGCTTTGAAGTTGAAGGTGATTGGAGCACTAACATCTTCAATGCAGGCAATGTCATCAGACTGTAAAACGTGAAACGTTCGTATGCAGTCTTAGAGAGAACACGTTTTATACATATACGGAATAAGTCACAAACAGAGGCATGACTGTAGGCGTTTCCTATTACGCATTATGACAATGTATCTGGCTTTTCCACCGACCGATACATTTTCTGTTGTTTTCTATTTTGTAATATCACAATGTTTCATGGACCTACCCCCCCTCCAGACCACCGTTGGAAAATTTTGTGATTTTTGCATATTTACAGGTTTCAGACGATTCTGAATATTTTTGGTGTTTTGACCTGCAGACACTCTCCCTCTCACCGTGCAAAAATTTCTGATTTTTGCATATTTGTCCGTTTCAGACAAATCTGAACAACTTTTGTTTTTTAATCCCCCCACCCACCGTAGGAAAGTTTGAGTTTTTGCTGAGAATTTACTATATAAGCGAGGACAAAAAAGCAGAACACCAAAGTCTTGCCAGTAAGTCAATACTCAGTGGCTAGCAATATATGGATATTCCAAACTATTTGCCAATTTATTTCTACTGTTACAGCTGCGGATATCTGCGTCAGGCATCTTACTGGGCTTATTACAGGGAAAGCCCTTCCTACTCACCATGTTTGTGGTGTGATGCTGTTATACGGTATTGGCCAACGTCATATCACAGTCAGATGTGTCCGAAGAGACAGTACAGAAACAGCCAACACTGAGATGTAATACGATGTCGCTGCAGTAACCATAATTAAGGATATTGTAACTGATTTAGATGGAGAATTAGGACTTACATTCTGACATAATGACAGCATTAACAAAAGACAATATTCTTGATACAGAAGATGAAAAATATCCATTTTGGGTAGTGGCAGGTACTACTACGATTATGACCCAAAGCACGCCGGTTGCAACGGCAGCTACTGATTTAATTACTAATATAAATCATGATACTGCAAGCACTGCAACTGTGGCAGATGTAAAAGTGAAAAAGAAAAGAAAGAGAAATTTAAGACCGTCATTGAAAGGAGAACCTAGTGATAAATTGAAAGCATATCGTGCATTGTAAAGAGGAGTAGTTTGATGCAGAACCACAGCTTACACCGCAACGTGCGCTACGAGATATATCCATTATGATAACAACGGTTAAAATTACACCAAGGTATCATGAAACAATGTAATGTGAAGACAAATCAGTCATTTATGTATATATGTAGAAGTTAGAAATTTTCATCATTTGCAATTAAGACACTAAAGTGATTACATACGAATATCCCAAGACATGAAGTGTAATGTCTGCATTGTTTTCAGTACGGCCAAATACAGATGAATTTGAGAGACATGTATGTAAAAAGCTGATTGCCGTTCGTAAAGAAGGAGGACTTATTACTTATTTGCTTCCAAACCTTCAAAAATGCTGACCAATATACAGATCATCTAAGTGATGATACTTATACAACACCAATGCAGAACATATGTGCAAAAAGATCAGCTGATGGGTCAGACCGCCTCCAAAGAAACAAAAGAAGAAGGATGTACTGCAAGTGGGTAGAGGCAGAAGAACAAGCCATGGTAGACATGCACATCAACAAGTGTTTGAACCTGAAAATGGATATAACTCGTTACTGGAAATGCGACAGCAAGAAAATTGCATCACACATTTGAAAGATAGGTTAGTTAATGGAATAAAACGGTACATTGTCGTTTTAGCTCAGTCCAAGAAAATAATAAAAAATGAGGTGGGAGTGTTGGAAGAACACTCACCTGAGCACTCAGACTTTCAGAGCATTCAATGAAAGAGACACTGATAATGATTTGCCAAATGCATTCAAGGATTTGTTCAGCAAGTTTGATAAACATGAACGTCTAGGATTTGGATGGGTGTTGGATAAGATTCTTCAGAATAAAGTTCATACAGCCCCTCGCAAGCCTCCAGCTACATTGAGTTACTAAAGAAGATAAAGAATTCTAAGGGTGTTACCAACATCAAAAGCACAGATAAAAAGTGTTTCCTATGGTCTACATTAGCTCATCTTCATCCGATACATGATGTATGTATAGTGTCCAAGTATGAACCGTTTGAATATGAGCTGAAAGTGGAAGACATGACATTTCCAACACCAATTCATCAAATTCCTAAATTTGAGAAGAGGAACATTTCCATCACTGTTTTTGGTTGGGAAAATCAAGTTGTAGCACCCATTTACACAAGTCTCATGAATCAACATGAGAGTGACACTTTCTACCTATCCTTGATAATGAGAAGAGATATTATTGCCTGATTAAAAACTTTAGTCGACTCAAGTATCGAACAAAACATCATGGTAAGACATTTTACTGCTTCAATTGTTTGTATAGGTTTATGAGACAAGACCTTTGGGACAAACATCGTGACGTTTGTGGAAAGGATGGAGCATAGCGATTATCATTTCCACAGGATACAATCATTCGGTTCAAAGGCATTGCAAAACAACATAAGGTGTCCTTTGTCATTAATGCTGACTTTGAATGCTGTACAGAGAAACCAGAGGGTGATCGTTACCAACATCATAAAGTTAATAGTTCTGCATATGCTGTCGTCAGCGAATATGAGAAGCGTGCTCCTGTGCTTTACCGTGGAGACAATGCTATCCACACATTCTACAGTATATGTTGGATGAAAGTAATCGCATTGTGAATCAATTGAGCCACCCAAATCACATTGAAATGACTCCTGAGGATATCAAACAGTTTGCTCAAGCAACTCATTGTTGCATTTGCCACAGTTGATGGGAGTGATCGTGTGCGAGACCATAATCACATCAGTGGAAAATACCGTGGAGCAGCTCATAGTGAACGCAACCTACAGTTTCGCTTAAGAAAAGATTGACAAAGAAAGTGGGATCCATTCATCATCTCTGTCCTATTCCACAACCTACGAGGATATGACAGTCATCTTCTTATGGACAGTGCTGGAAAATCCAAAGTGCTGAAGCTGTCGGTTATTCTCAACAATATTGAAAAGCACATTGCGATTACCATGGACAATCTGAAATTCATCGACTCATACCAATTCATGGGATCATCCTTGCAAAAATTAGTAGCCAACTTAGCAGCTGAAGGCAAAGGTAAGTTTCAGAACATGACTGCTCATGTGCGTGACAATCAACAGCAAGACTTACTTTTGAGAAAAGCAGTCTATGCCTATGACTATGTTGATGAACCCTCCAAGCTTCCAAGCTCCAAGCAGAAACCAAGCTTCCATCACAAGAAGACTTTTACAGTCAATTGCCTGAAGAAGGAGTTCTTGATGAGGATTATGCTCATGCACAACGGGTCTGAAAGATATTGTAATAACTTTGGACACTATCATGATCTCTGCCTGAAAACGGATGTATTGCTGTTGGCAGATGTGTTTGAAAATTTTAGAAATATGTGTCTTAGCACGTATGAATTGGATCCTACTCATTACTATACAGCACCAGGTCTGACATGGGACACTATACTGAAACATACCAAGGTTCAATTGGAATTAATAAATGATATTGGTATGTATCAAATGGTAGAACAAGGTCTGCGAGGAGGTATTTCAGTGATTACACACAAGTATGCAAAAGCCAACAACCCCTGTATTTCAGAGTATGATGTGACCAAGCCAACAAACTACATCATGTAATATGATGCCAACAATCTCTATGCGTGGAGTATATCACAGAGTTTGCTAGAATGTGGATTTCATGGGTGAAAGATCCAGAATCTCTGGACTACATGAAAGTGAGTAAAGATGCTGAAACAGGACATATTTTAGAGGTAGATCTCACATACCCTGACGAAATTCATGATCAGCATAGTGACTATCCAGTGGCTCCTGAGAAGAAAACTGTTCGAATTAGTAAATTGTCTGAATAGGCCTCATATATGGCTACCCCTACAATTACGTGAAGAAGAAGTATCCGGAGGCAAAACTACTGTTCAGCGACACAGACAGTTTGTGTTATGGCATTCCGACCAGAGACATTTACAAAGATATGCAACAGGATAGTCATCTTTTTTATACAAGTGATTATTCAAAGGATCACTTCCTGCATTCTACTGTGAACAAGAAAGTGTTGGGGAAAATGAAAGATAAAATGCTGGAGTACCCATTGAGGACTTTGTAGGGCTTCGACCAAAGATGTGTAGTTTGCTGTATGGTAGACAAGAGAAACATGCTGCTAAGGACATTACACGCGTCTGTCAGAACCGAATGACACATGCTTAATACAAGAATAGTTTATTCAGGGAAGAGCAGTCATAAGTTGTGGGAAACATTATTTGAAGTCACAAGCATCAAATTTTTTCAGAGAAGATTGAGAAGTTTGGTCTATCACCATTTGATAATAACCCTATGTTTTGGATGGGTTAGCTCATGGACATTACGCAGCTAAAACATCCTGAATTAAAAGGCGTCTGTCGTGTAGCATAGCAATCACTCTATACCAAACTGTTGAAGTGAGAACAACAACTACCATCTACGACAATGTCTATAGAAAAGTCTGAGACAATACTTACAGAAAAGCCTATAGCAAAACCTGAGACAATACCTATAAGACAACGCCCGTGGTAAAGTCTGAGTTAAAGTCACTACCAATGCAGGAGCGTCGAAGGCGACCACAGTTTAGAAAGATGAAAAGAGATGAGTTATCAGCTACCATACTGCCATGTAAAAAGCGAAAAATTAAGGCAGAGCCTAACGTCAAGCGAGAACCTGAGCGTAAAGCTACTATTACCAACGCCATGAAGAAAATGAGTGTAGATAATTTACCGGTTATGATACCATTAATGGAGAAACATATATCAAATTGGTGAAATACCAAAAACAGGTGATGGTTAACATTCGAGAATATATTACGGATCATGCATCTGTGAAGTTACATCCTATCAAGAAGGAAATTTTGTTGTCACTGAAAGATTGACAAATGCTGAAGAAGCAAATGACATCAGTGGATCATGTGCGTCGGCAGACTGGTGTATAAATGCAGTGACAGTCAGAAAATGGTTCAGTAGAACTCATTTATCATCATGAATTCAAACGTGAAACTATTTCTAGATCACTTGGATGAACTGACCATCAGTTATCGTTGAACTTACATTATCCTATCTCCTGAAGATCAAGCCTTGGTGAAAGGTTATTTGGAAAGTCATTGAGCAAGATGGTGAACGCTGTATACAATTTCAACAGTATGACGAACTTATCGGATGTTATGATTTCATCACCCTCAGTGCAGAAGATTAGAGCAAAGTTTATGAGGCTTGGCAAGAACTTGAAACTTGCCTTGAACCGAATAGACATGTGCATTTGATATCTGGTTCAAATAAAATTGACTTTTCGCCTAATATTTGGACTATGATAAAGACTATGAAATGTTTAAATGAACTCAAACCATGTGAACGTGATTGCATTGGATCAATGTTATGTGAGTTTCCATAACATTTATGATACTTGTATCAATTTAAGATTTAAGATCTTGTGAGTGGACTAATATGTTGCATGTATTAACATAATATGTATTTGAAGTATTTTTGTTTTATTCTCAATAAATGCCAATATTTTAACTTGATGTTCATGATAATTGTAGTTCTCAATAAGTGTAAATATTTGTAATATTCAATAAAATAAGAAAAACATACATATGATGCTTTTCAACTTTTTATTTTTCTCAAACAATACTTGACTATAATACAAAACTACAAAAAATTATATCATTGGATGGATGTATATGATTACAAAGAATAAAACACTTTTCTATTAATATATGACACATTAGGTTTACGGGTGAGTCAACACCTTGCCAGGGACCCTTTCTTAAGAATAAAAAATATGAAAATGAAAAGGTTTACGGGTGAATTAACACCGCGCCAGGGACCTTATCAGAATGATATGACACTAGTTTGACATTAGTAATCATTTACAAAAAATATACATTGTTGGATATATCACTTAACTATAAATTTTAATAAAGAAATTAGTTTAATAAAACAATGGTTTATAATGTCAGTAGACAAAGTCTTTGAGTACAAAATCTCCATCACTTCTTTTTAATACATCTACAATATCAAACATACTATGATCTCGAGCTCTATGTAATATATCATATATAAAATAAAAACCACAAGTTTTGGAAATGGGCTGTTGTAACGGTATGTAATTATACATATACTCATTACTTAAAACCTTTTCTGAATGATTATCTATAGGTGCAAGTCCATAAGAGTGAAAATATTCCACAACTTTGTCAAAGTACACTGCCACCCAATGTTCACCGGGTTCATCATGATTGTCTGTGTTTATGACATAGGCTCCTTGCTGTAATGCTGGCAATTGATCCACACTTCTTGGAATGACATCATGACATCTTCGTGTTCATGATTGAAAATCACACTAAATACTGCGATTCGCGCTTATTTCAATGATGTTGTCAAATTTAGCATAGACTATGACATTGACTATATTTTGCAAGGCACCGGCAAAAATTCAGCTCTAGCCGCAAGTTACCAGGTTTGATAAGGGCGTAATGATCACCACCATCATAATCAGGTGCTAAGTGGAAAGAAAATAAAGCATAACCTCTAAGCCAATCTTCCCGTTTTATGATGGAACTTTTCTCACCATTCAATTTATCAAAAGATTTGAAAAGAGTTTTCAAAAGCGTCAAGATGTTTTCTCCGATTTATGTTAAGCTTGAGAGGTTTGGATAGGACTGGATCACCATCATTGTACAGTTGTATGTAGTTAAGTTGAAAATGTTCAATTGTATGGATTTCTCAATGCTGATCAAGCAAAGGGTTCATCATGAACCATTCAAATGAAAATACGTTTTGGTAATTGAACCAAAAAGATATTATCTTTCACAAAAGATTGAAATCCAGCGGGAATGGCCAAAATTTTACATTCTTTTCTGGTAATAGCACCAACAACTTCTTGAGCTACACGACCAGTCACGTCTTTAACCACATTCTTTGCAGCCTTGTTAAGATGTGGTGCAACAATTTTAGCTATTTCTATTATATCAAATTTTGATGTGTTGACAGGTATGCAATGAGATTCTTCATAAGTTTTCATAATAATATCACCATCATCATCTTCAATGGGAACAGAACATAGTAAAGGTACATAATAATCTCAATCTACTTGTGGCTCACAGATACTGCAGTACACATAAAGTGTATAAAATCCATGTTTCACATCTGCTTGATGTTTAGCAGGACCAGATTCTTTATACCATTTATCTGGAATAAATTCTAAAATCTCAGCTAGTCCAGTAGAAAAGACAATGTAATAATTATTTCTCAAAATAAGAGAAACTCTAAGATTAATTTGTTATAATTTAACCGAATGGGATTCGCATTAATAGATTTTTGTAATTCTTCAGTTACCTCACTGCATATTCCAGGTATGGATCTGTAGTAACCATATGGAATGGTAATTTGACAAAATGCATCTAATGATGATCGATAATCAAGAGTATAGCCTATTCATTGTCTCATTGTGTGTGGGTATTGAATTTTAGCTAAGGCCATTTCGTATTTTCCTTTCAGATATAATGTACGAGGTAAACGAATTTGATAATTAGAGGCCTTATTAGTAGGATAATAGTTCATGCTATCATTACTAGGTAAAGTAATGTAAAAACTTGTTGACTCCATGACGGCTAAATTGTATATGTCCGTGGATAGATTGGATGTGTATATTACTTCATGTATGACGCACGTCATTGTCACGGATGTGATCCAGAGTTTTGGGCCAGATGAGCAAATGAGTGGCCGGTAGTCAAAGAAACACACTGAAAAGGCAGCTATTTAAACATCAAGGATTTTATTTATAGTATAAACACCAATAAATATGACATAATCCATCCACTTAAACCAATATTATCACAGGCCTGCCCACAGTACATGCTAGATAAATAAATAATACACAATAAATAAATAAATACATAAATAAATAAATACCCAAAAATGTTTCACACCCTGCGATGTACCTGACACTGTTCCACGGCGAAACTCCCACACATCACCCGATACGCACAGTACTTTCATAGACGCAGCGCCCAAACAGGTACAGTACCGTGAAATGCTGATTCACCAGAGAAGAACGCACACAGCGTCCCAGACACGCACAGTACCTTGACACGCAGGCTCGCGGCACGTTAACTTGTAACGATCACTCCGCTTGGACATCGACTGTTCAAAACCGATAGTGCACTGCGATATGCGACGCGTTGTTACTGCTTCAATGCGACTAAAGTATCATCACGAACAGCTAGGCGGACGGACGTCCAGAACAGAACCTACATCAAGACTCCCACAGCATTGCCTCCACGGCTCCAGGGCCAGGAGCTACAATATATATTTACCTCACTTTTACCATTCATATAGCATTTCAATATATACGCATTCAAAACAATTAACTCGAAGCAAGTTACAACGAATGGACCATACACAGAAATCCATTCGAAACACCCCACATATCGAAAGCCAAACCAATGTTCTCGGACAGCTTCTGACAGATAATGTGTTTACGATGTGCCTTTAAACCCGTGCCAGGCATTCATGTCTCAAGACTAAAAAAATGACATGACATGATTGGCATTTCTTCAAGCTAAATGGCGTAGCGGAAAAAAAACTATTTTACACGAATTGCCTTGACAAATCACGCGTTTTCCTATGTTTTGTTTACATTCTATAACCAGACACTAGCTAAATTAATCAACATAGAAGGTCATAAATACCTGATTTCTTCTTCACAAGAGTTTATATTTGTTTGCCGTTGTCATGAATACCACACTGCGACTCTGCGAGGCTGCCGGTAATGTGGCAGGTTACCATACATCCCGAATCTCCCGGGGATTTAGCAAATTAAATAATACTTATAAATTAATATTTTTGTCATATTTGACAGTCATCCACACTCTCTGCATGATCTACATTGCTGTCTACTACTTCTCCTTGACAACAAGAACTTACACACCTCACTTTTACTGGAATATGATTTTCATTTTCATTTTTTGCAACAAAACCACAACTCTTTAAACCATGTTTAAAAGTTTCCTATCCTGATGAAAGCGGCCTTTGTTTTATTTCTTTCGTAATGTCTTCACGAGTTGTCTTTTTGCCAAAAACAGCTTTTGAAATATCAGCGTCTACAATTTCCTCAATAAACTGCTTCCAGCCCCGCGGCGGTTCTTGCCGTTTTTCTTCTTCTTGTAGCAACCAGTGCTTCTTTTACTAATGTTAGAATTTACAATTACATCTCCAGTTTTCAACACAAGTTCATTTTTATCCGTCCATCTCGTAAAATGTTTCTTAAATTCTGCCAAAAGCTGTGTTACTGTCACATGGTATATAGGTGGAAAATGGTTTAGAAATGTTAACTGTTGTGACTTTTCTCACTTTTCTGAAATAGCTGAAGCAGCAGACTTTTCTGCAATAGTTGAAGCAGCAGACATACGTTATTGTCATTGAATTGTTCAATGTAAATGACGACCAAGAAGTTGAGACATTTCCATTCCAATTTCACGAATTTGTTTCTTTTTTTAAACTTTATTTACTTTAGCTTTAATATCATTATTTGAAAGTTGACTTGATAATAATTTTCTATATTCTGATTCAGGAATAAGGACTATTTTCAATGCATGCTTCATTTTACTAATAGTTGAGCTTATAATGAAAGTACTATTCCTGCAATGATTCCAATAAATCCTCCTTTTTGATTAATCAACTTTTTTAGGCTTAAGGGAAATTTTCTTATTAACCAGTTGTTGGATGGTGTGTTGTTCACGCTTTAATTTTTTATGCATATGTGACTTCAATGGTAATTGGCCATGCAATATATTCAAACATATTTCAAATCTACTGGCTAATTCAGCTGTTGTGGCTTGCTTCAATAAGGATTTACGTCGTTTAGCACTACTACGTGGTAATAAATGAAGAAATGTTTGATTTTCTTGAATTCGTCTAGACATCTTGACTTTCAATACCGAACTGCTGTAATTCTTCTTCATACATTATTTTATTCACATAAACATAATGTGTATCATTTGGTAGAATACCTGTGCGAATATGTAACTTATCTTCTGGCCTTGGTTTTAAATCAATAAATAAATAACCATAAGGTTTGCTTCTAGCATCTTGATACGCCTCAATGAGAAACTGAAATTTCCCTAGATAAATTTGTCGAGCCAGTGTAATAATCTGTTGGCTAAACCTTGGATTTCTAAAAAGAATAATGTAATGTGTTTTTAAACTAATATTACGCATTTCCTTTCCATGGTGAAATAGATTGTGTACAATGAAAATAATGCTAAGACTTATATGACTACTTTCAACACTAAACAATCTGGTCATATGGTCGTCACTATGACATTTGGTCATGAGACCATCAATAATGATTAAGTTATTCTGTTTTGAATTGAGACGTTCTTTAATATCCTCTGAAATACCTTGATGAAATGTCACTCCTTTCAAACCTTTGTACAAAGGTTGATCTGCAGCATAGAGGTATAAAATATTTTTAGAAAATGGTTGAATAACTTTTTGTTCACTGATTGATTTCGCAAGAAACGTTTTCCACTACCTGTTGGCTCAGAAACCAAGCATGTAAATGGATGTTTTACATTTCTTTAATATCAGATTCCTTAACCCAACTATTAAATTTCTTTGACCAGCCTAACCACTTGACAAATAATTCTTTCACACTTCGTCTTTTTCGTGTCTTTAAAACTGTTTCAATTTTATATATTTATTGAATGTCTTTTTTAACAGCTTGTAATTCTTCTTCATAGAAATGACCATCAATATCGTCGTCTAAGAAATCTTTGACCCGATATAAGTATATTCCTTGCTTCTTATAACGATGTGTGACAATGAACACGTTTTGTGTCCATTTTATATGGTAATATCTTTCAAATACATATATAATGTGTGAAATGCGAACATGTTGACCAATGTTAAACTTGTATGGTTTTGGCTTTTTCTTTGATTTCAGTTGCAATTTATCATCATACATTGCCACACTTTAGATTCAATGTCCTTGGTAATGTCTACCGGTGATAATCCAATTAGTAAGGATCCATGAGATCTATGATTATAATTGTAAACTAAGTCTTGCAAAATATCGGTATACTGATACGTTTGCCTATGTAGAAAATAGCGATACATCGTTCCTTTAAGAGTATGTATAACTCTTTCAGCAAAGTTGGCTTTCTTCTCATTCTTAGTAGTATATACATGAATGCTTTCCTTCTTTAGAAAGTGCTTCCCATCTATTCTTAAATTCTGTTCCATTATCTGACCTCAGTGTTCTAGGTCTTCTTGAAAAATCTTTTGGAATTATTGAATGACACTCGTATGATTTTTGTTTGGAATAAGTTGCACCCGCAAGTGTTTGGAAAAGACATCAATGACAATAAGTAGAAATTGATTGTCTTCATTATGTTGTGCAATGTCAGCTACATCTTCCAAGTCGACATCCCACATATCATCAATACGTTGTCGTTTAAATCTATATTTCACTGGTTGAAGTAAACTAAAGGCATCTTGATCCTGTAACCAATTTTTTACATTAGAATAATTTAAGGTCGTTTGTTTTGTTTGAATAGTTTGTATAACTTATTAGGTGCTGCAAATGCTCTAGGGATTCCAGGTTTAAAGTAAGTATTGGTTAAGTAGTCTTTCCACGTTGCCATATTAACTTAAAATGAAAAGAACCATTCACATCGTAAAACTTTTATTGACATGCAAATATAAATCACATAACCACTATTTATTAATTTTTTAACCAGTTAAAACTTACATTACCATACACTACCATACAGACAAAACTTTAATGTTCCTCTAACATTTTACAAATGTCTATATTCACTTCAACCTGTAAATTATTGAATAGGACAAGCTCTGATATATCCGTTGACAGTAAAACATTATCATCATACAGTAAAATAATTCTGGCATCCACAACTAACATGAGGTCAGCTGCCCAAATTGTATTGGCATTTATAAATGCTGAATCAATGTCATAAGTGTTCCCTGGTAAATTCAGTTCTTCACATTCACTTAGAAAAGATTGGATGAAACGATTTCTTGGAATTGTCATTCCAACAGCTTCCAGGTGTTTATGCATATTCTTTACTTGTAAAATCCAATCGGATTCAAAATAAGGAAGCTTTAAAAATACAAAGTCAGTATAGTACACTTGGAAGACATCATCCAAGAAGGGATTGAGATACTGACATTGTTCACTGGTCTTCTTCTGCAAAACAATCTCTCAAATAATCCACCACACGAAAGTACACCCCTACATCTGAAATGCAGGATCAAAATCAAAGTCCTTTGCGTCTGCTATTCCAGTTCCATAACACTGCTCAGTAAACTTGTTGTGTAATTCAATTCTGTTAAGGTTGTAGCGCGCCAAGTCCCAACAGGTATCCAAGTCCCAAAGCTGTTCTTTCTCGAATCCAAAGCGAGTTAATTCATCAATCATGAAGTCTACATATATCCGTTTAAAAATAATATCCACGTTCACAATAAACACGTCTTTGCTGCTTAGTCTTAGATTATATATGATTATATATACAACTTATCAAAGAGTTCTTTTATGGTGTCACTCTTCTCAATACATTTATCGTTCCTCTATATGCATTTTGCAAACCTTTAAAGCGTCACATTTATCAAAAAAGTTTTTCTGATTCACATAATTTACAGTCAAATCTGTGGCAGTGACAATCATCATCTTCTATATAACCTTCAGCACGGCAATATCTACAAATCAATCCAAGCTGATTCTGTACATTTGCATTACTCACCTCCACTTCAGCCAATTGTTCCTTGGTAAGATTAGTTATTTTCATCTGCTTATGTTCAGTTAACTATACTGCTGTCACCCAACCATGACATTCCATACACGTCTCATCAAGTGATAGACTGGATGTTGATGATTACTCGTCATGTAATACGCTGTTTATTTGTGGCGTTACGTCCAGCAGCGTTGCCCATTCCTTGTCACTGAGGTTGATGTAGGAAGTATAATCTTTCCCTTCAAATTGAGAGCTGAGTACAAAGCTGACATAGCGCTGTCGTTGAAAGCAATCACTTTTAAACGCTTTGATTTTGTTAAATTTATTTTGAAATTAATCATGCGCATTTTCTCCAAATTATCATTGAAGAAATGCTTGTACTCCTTCAAGTGCTGACGAAGTTATGTGCTGTTCAAAGCAGTCGGAAGGTAAAAAAACCATAGTTGTTCAGAATCGTATGAAACGTGTAAATATGCAAAAATCACACAATTTTCCCACGGTGGGGGGAGGCGAGAGGTAAAAAACCAAGGTTGTTCAGAATCTGAAACTGATAAATATGCAAAAATAAAAAACTTCCCACGGTGAAGAGGGGGGGGGGGTAACACCGGACGTTACTCAGGTCGGTTGAAAAACCAGGACACATCAATATTACGAAATTATATTCACACATAGTACATATCATGGATTCACTAATTTTTTATGTGATTCTGGTCTAGGTATTATGTCAAGGGATTTCAAATAATTCATATGATTAAAAAGCACATGCCTGCACGTCAGTAAACTGTAGGCAGTCGGCAAGATCCACATGTTTGATAATAATAACAGCCGCCTAGACTATTACACATGATAAGTGCAGTGCTGTTCCACTGACATTATCACTCGCATTAATCAATGGAATCTACTATTGATAAATTTCTCAGCGTCGACTTCTTTAAAAAACACGAGCTCTATCCCAAGATAAGGTCTTTTTAGGCCTTATTCTGGGGGAGTGTGAGCAACCATGGAAGCACAACAAGTGGTTGATCAGTACAAGGTAAAAAATGCTGATCGCTTTGCATCCGCCACGAACGTGAGCAAGCAATCGCATCCTGACACTGAAACTGATCAGCCTCCGCTGACGAAAGCTGACGTGGAACCGTCTTAGCCAGTAATCGCGTCTGAGGAGATCTCATCTGATGAGATGATTGCAGAGTTTTTACAAACTCTGGCACAGCCCGATCCTGGACCGTCACAGATAAGTAAGCTATCCGTTCTGTGACGCTCCGCAAGACACACCGGTGGAAAAGAAGCACATGGACACTTGCTCAAAATTACAAACACTAAAATCGCCGTGCAGTACCATTACAGGAACTGTCAAGACGGCAAACACCTCTGTGTCATATGACACAAAACAAACATTTACGGTCTTTCACAAGAACACCCACTGCTATGAAAATAGACGCATAAATCAGTCGTTTTGATGTAGTGATTCTGTATGAATATTGATGGATGTGTTTTTTTCGAGACAGTAAAGGAAACTTTCTTGGATTGCCACTTGGGGCAAAATTTTAGTTTTTTTAGTTTATACACTTCCCAATAGGGGGAGACCCACCATGAGCGAGCACATGGCAGGTTAATGAAAACTTGGCCAATCAAGTGGTTTCCACATGGTTTGAGCCTATTTTCTCGACCAATAAATGAAGAACACTTGAAAAAGCACGTGTTGGGCGACTTCATGAGATATGGGGGGTGTCATCTTTTTTGTTTACAAAATTTCCCAAGTCCTAGCAGCTTGTTTTCCCTGTAGCAGCTCATAAACTTATAGCAAAGTGATAAATGGTGTTTATTTTTCTGTAAAACAGTGTTTTTTATAACCTTTTACTTGGTTTCTACAAAAGCATATTTCACAATAGTTACATTCAAGGCTTTCACCCACATTGTGAAATGTCCGTTTTCACGGTGTGTGTGTACCTTTTCTATAACTTTGCATTGTCCTCCTTTTTAAACTTCAAATTATCAACAGCTCAAGCTATTTCCATTGTACTTTTTTTACAATATATGTTAAAAATATTATTTTATCTCCATTAGAATTAGCTGTGTTTGGCGGTAATTTTTCTTAGAATTTACTTTTTGTGTTTGAACTGATGATGGGTCCAAAAATGCTTGACTGAAGGCATCAATTGTCCTTTATGTAAGTGCCGATCTGAATATATTTTTAGGTTAATGTTTTAACTTGATTTGTTTTAACGGTTCCAAACTGTGAACTGTACTTTCTCTTTATTCGAGTAGTGATTTTTAAACACTGATATTAAATACCACTGTGTTCATACCTGTTTGGTATGCACACAGTGGTATTTTTTTTGTCAATGTATGGTGGCTGGATTCGACTGAATATTAAATTCCTCTAATGATTTCTAGAGGAGTGTGGATACACCACAAAACATGAAGAGAAATGGCTTGCGTTTCTCATAGATTGCTCTTTTTCGCCTGAAACTGCGGTCCTTATAATTAAACATTTATTTTCTTTTGTCTCTATTTCTATTAGCTCAGTTTGTCCGTAAATTTGGTTAGAATTGCTTTGCTTTTTTTCAATGATAGATCTAATATCGCTTGTATGACGGCCCTAATTTTTTTTGTACTTAAATATTAAAGATTCGTCAACCTTAGATGTTTTTTCATGTGAGGAATAAGATAGACTTAACACTTTTAATGTCATGCAGCGGAAATTCACAAACCGCTTGAGAAAATGCTGGCTACACCCGTTATTAAATGTTACTGTTAGAGTAATATTGTAATAAAAAAACATTTAAGATCTAGTTACAAGGCTACAGTTGGCGTGAAAGTCTCACACCTTTCAAATTATCATTTCTACAATTGAAAGAAAACTTTTTATGCTTGTAATTTCTGGTAAATTACGGTTTTCCGGTTTACTATAATAGTTTGCAGACTGTTTTTCATATTTGCATGCTATTTTTCACAGTTTACGTGTTATTTATCTGAATGTGCTATGGACGACATCATACATTTATTTTTCTCTTATCTCTATTAAAATTAGCTGTCTTTGCACATGCTTTTAGAATCTTCTACTTTTCCTTTTGAATCGATGGGCCCACAACCGCTGCGAATGACTGTCTTTATTTTCTTTTCATTGGTGATGTGATCTTAAAACGTTTCAATTTTCTACAACTGCGTGGAAAAATCTCTTATATGTGCGTTTTATTATTTGTTCGTGAAGAGATAGGGTTTGTATACTCTGGTATGCTACATTTCTCTGAAGTTTTTTGTTTGGACTAATTGTAACTGCGAGATATATTACCATTGTTTTTCTGATTGCACAGACCAAGGTCTTCTGAAAGCAGAAATTGTTATTGTTTATGACATAATCATTGAAGCCACCCCGTCTCCTCTTGATATTTCTGCTTTTGAGAAAAAAAAATATATTCTTAAAAAATCGTGAAAGCGGATCCTTAGAATAAACAATCTTAGGTATCACAACATTGATATGGGCTGCCTTGAAAAAGTGGGTCAAATATACTTTAAATCCACCCCCTCCCTACTCCCACCTACCCCAAGAACCAAGTTATTTATGCGGAGACATTTGAAACAATACTTTTAATGTCACGCAACGGAAATTCACAAACTCCTTGCAAAAAATGCTGGCTACGCCCGATATTCCGTGTCGTGCTGTTTGATTGACATTGAATTAAACAAAAAAGAACTATTAAGATCTAGTTATAAGGTTTTAATTGGCATGAAAGTGATACACATTTACAATTCAGCATTTATAAAATTGAAAGAAAAAAGAGAACAACAACTTTTTATGCTTGCAATGTGTGGTACATTCCGGTTTTCAAACTGCGGAAGATTACTATGATAGTTTTCAGGCTGTTTCTCATATTTGCATGCTATTTCACACAGTTTATCTAAATGTGCTGTAGACGACGCTATACATTTATTTTTCTCTTATCTCTGTTATAATTAGCTGTATTTACACATGCGGTTAGAATCTTCTAATTTTCCTTTTGAATCGATGGGCGCAAAACCGCTGCGAATGACAGATTTTACTTTCTTTTCATTGGTGGTATGATCTTAAACGCTTCAATTTGTTACAGTTGCATGCACAAATCTCTCATGTGTGCGCTTTATTATTTTTTTCGAAAAGAGATAGGGTCTGTTTACTCTGGAATGTTACATTTCTCTGAGGAGTTTTATTTGGACTAAGTGTACCTTCTCGATATATTGTCATTATTTTTCTGATTGTACAGATCAAGGTATGATGAAAGTGAAATTGTTATTGTTTATGACATAATCTTTGAGGAAATCCCATCTCCTCTCGATATTTCTGCTTTTGAGAAAGAAAAATATATTCTTAAAAAATCGTGAAAGCGGATCCTTAGAATAAACAATCTTAGGTATCGCAACATTGATATGGGCTGTCTTGAAAAAGTGGGTCAAATATATTTTAAATCCACCCCCCTACTCCCACCTACCCCAAGAACCAAGTTATTTATGCGGAGACATTTAAAACAATACTTTTAGTGTCACGCAACGGAAATTCACAAGCTCCTTGCAAAAAATGCTGGCTACCCCCAATATTCCATATCGTGCTGTTTGAGTGACATTGGATTAAACAAAAAAGGACTTTTAAGATCTAGTTATAAGGTTTTAATTGTCATGAAAGTGATACACATTTATAATTCAGCATTTATAAAATTGAGAAAAAAGAGAACAACAATTGTCTATGCTTGTAATGTGTGGTAAATTCCGGTTTTCAAACTGCGGAAGATTACTATAATAGTTTGCAGGCTGTTTCTCATATTTGCATGCTATTTTACACAGTTTATCTGAATGTGCTGTAGACGACGTTATACATTTATTTTTCTCTTAATTCTGTTAAAATTAGCTGTATTTACACATGTGGTTAGAATCTTCTAATTTTCCTTTTGAATCGATGGGCCCGAAACCGCTGCGAATGACTGACTTTATTTTCTTTTCATTGGTGGTATGATCTTAAAACGCTTCAATCTTCTGCAGCTGCATGCACAAATCTCTCATGTGTGCGTTTTATTGTTTTTTCGTAAACAGATAGGGTCTGTTTACTCTGGAATGTTACATTTCTTGGAGGAGTTTTGTTTGGACTAAGTGTAACTGCGAGATATATTGTCATTATTTTTCTGATTGTACAGACCAAGGTATGATGAAAGTGAAATTGTTATTGTTTATGACATAATCCTTGAAGCCACCCCGTCTCCTGTTGATATTTCTGCTTTTGAGAAAGAAAAATATATTCTTAAAAAAATCGTGAAAGCGGATCCTTAGAATAAAAAATTTTAGGTATCGCAACATTGATATGGGCTGTCTTGAAAAAGTGGGTCAAATATATTTTAAATCCACCCCCCTACTCCCACCTACCCCAAGAACCAAGTTATTTATGCGGAGACATTTAAAACAATACTTTTAGTGTCACGCAACGGAAATTCACAAACTCCTTGCAAAAAATGCTGGCTACCCCCAATATTCCATATCGTGCTGTTTGAGTGACATTGGATTAAACAAAAAAGGACTTTTAAGATCTAGTTATAAGGTTTTAATTGTCATGAAAGTGATACACATTTATAATTCAGCATTTATAAAATTGAGAAAAAAGAGAACAACAATTGTCTATGCTTGTAATGTGTGGTAAATTCCGGTTTTCAAACTGCGGAAGATTACTATAATAGTTTGCAGGCTGTTTCTCATATTTGCATGCTATTTTTCTCTTAATTCTGTTAAAATTAGCTGTATTTACACATGTGGTTAGAATCTTCTAATTTTCCTTTTGAATCGATGGGCCCAAAACCGCTGCGAATGACTGACTTTATTTTCTTTTCATTGGTAGCATGATCTTAAAAGGCTTCAATTTTCTACAGTTGCGTGCACAAATCTCTTATGTGTGCGTTTTATTGTTTTTTTTCGTAAAGAGATAGGGTCTGTTTACTCTGGAATGTCACATTTCTTGGAGGAGTTTTGTTTGGACTAAGTGTAACAGCTCGATATATTGTCATTATTTTTCTGGTTGTACAGACCAAGGTCTGATGAAAGTGAAACTGTTATTATTTAGGATATAATCCTTGAAGCCACCCCGTCTCCTGTTGATATTTCTGCTTTTGAGAAAGAAAAATATATTCTTAAAAAAATCGTGAAAGCGGATCCTTAGAATAATCAATCTTAGGTATTGTAACATTGATATCAGTTGGCTTTAAAAAGTTGGTCAAATATACTTTAAATCCACCCCCTCCCTACTCTCACCTACCCTAAGAACCAAGTTATCTATGAGGAGACATTTGAAACAATACTTTTAATGTCACGCAACGGAAATTCACAAACTCCTTGAAAAAATGCTGGCTATGCTCGATTTTCCATATCGTACTGTTTGAGTGACATTGCATTTAAAAAAAAGGACTTTTAAGATCTAGTTACAAGGTGTTATTGGCCTTAAATTTTATACACTTTGCATTTCAGAATTTATACGATTGAAAGGAAAGAGAACAACTTTTTATGCTTGTATTGTGTGATAAATTTCGGTTTTCAAAGTGGGGAAAATTAATATAATAGTTTGTAGGCTGGTTCTCACATTTACGCACTTTTTTTTCACATTTTACATTTATTTTCTGTTATCTTTGTTAAAATAAGCTGTGTTTGTCACACCTGTGGTTAGAGTTTTCTAATTTTTGTTTTTGAATTGATGGGCCCAAAAATGCCTCAGTGACTGTCTTTATTATCTTGTTGCTTATATTTTGATCTTAAAACGCTTAAATTTTCTACAACTGTATGGATACATCTTACATATGTGCGCTGTAGTTTTTATTTGGTTAAGGCATGGGGTTCAGATACTCTGCAATATTACATTCTTCTGAAGCTTTCTGTTCAGACTTAGTGTAAATATTGTGTAAATTGTCATTGATTTCCTTATTGTATGGAGCAAAGTCTTCTTGAATTAAATTATTTAGGTTGGGTTGCAACCCTGAACACCCCCTCCCTTTGTTTCCACCACTGGTGACAGTCATTGTTCAGATTTGCTTCCGCATTGCACGTAATTAAAAGTGTGAAGTTGAATTTCTTTTGAAAATGTGTTTGCCTTCTTTGATTGTGGATCTTGTGCAGTGCTGCGGAAGCAGTGATAGAGAGACAGTGCAATGCATGGGGGGGGGAGGGTTAATTGACAGCAGCTTATGCCCATGAATATGGATTGAGTGCAAGCAAGTGATGTCAGACTTGCATTTGCCAGCCAATCAGCGTCTTTGAAATTCAGAAGATGCTGCATATTCTATGCGACGGGATTAAGTCATTTTAACGCGCGAAAATAAGACCCATCAAAGTACTTATTTTCTTTATTTCTTTGTGTGTTTTGTTTTACTATTGTTCAGATACAGTGAAATTTTGATCACATAACTGTTTTTAGCTTGAAAGATGAGCTCTTAAACGGAAATATTAGAACTAGTTTGGTGTCCGGATGCCGCGTTTTCATGATGTTAGTTGGCCGGCTATCGTGGCTTGCATCCTTTGTTCGGCGCCATCAAGACTGGAAAGACGCAACTTTTTACCAAAATAAGGATAGTTTATTGTGGAAGTGTTTTGTGTGCATAAAACATCACACAGACGGTAAGTAATAAGAGCGGAAGTGCACTGTATTTGTCTTTTTTTTGCTGTAAAAGTGGTATTTTACCTTGGATAATGTTTGCGGTGGAAACCTTTGAAATATTTCAGTAAATTGAGAACTATCACCGGACTTTTTCCTTTGTTAATGTTGTTAATAACAATTGCGTACATGTTTAAAACAACGCTGTTCAAAGCCGTTTTTTTTTTGCATAAGACGGACTTTTGAAATTTCGGATTCAGATCTAATTTCTTCTTAAATCCACAAATTGTTTCTGTAATTTTAATGCTATATGATCAATGAATTATACGGCAACGTTTTTTATCGTGGTTATGGTTATATTTTAATTCACAAATTTCTCGTAAGTCCAGGTTCGCTGAGATTAAAATGACACCCCCAAGAAAAAGTTATCTCCCTCTTATGTGTTGTGTTTCTTCTTTTTTCCTAAGCAGCGCAGTTATATCAGTTTTTTTGTAAAAAGAAAGAGCTAGACTCAGCTTGGAGTTATTTTTGGCAGAGTTTTGGAGGAAAGTGTCGTGCTATAAGTTAAAAACCCATTACCCGTTCCGACTTTGATTTCTGACCCTTGTGTGTGTGTCAGGATTCGCTCTGGGTTCTCAGGAAAGTGAGTAAAAAGGAAAGTATGGATCAATTGGGTCCAGAAAGACTCGGTGGGTTCCGAAAAAGTGAATCATTTCGTAAAAAATGCCCAAAAAGTGGACAAAAACCCCGTCAACGCAAACCCTGGTTTGTGTGTGTGTTTTTTTGTGTGTGTGTGTGTGTGATTTCTCTGTTTTTTATACGGCAGGGCGGCGAATGTTGAGCTTAAACCTCTTTGCTGGACTCGTGTGCAAAGTAGTTAATTGTAATCCTGATTCCAATTAGTCAGATGGCTGTACTATGTTCTTTGTCAATTACTGCAATCAGGACTTGATTAGGAGTGGTTTGATTATCTTTGTAAATTGTTAAACCCTTTCTCCTGGGGTCCAATTGGAGCGGAATTTTTTCGCTTACCTATGCATTTTTGGAATAATAAAAGAGGGTTGTGCTTGGTTTCAATGTGTGTAAAGTTTATATATTCTTTGAAAGTAGACCTCACGGCTCTCGCATGAAACTGGCATAAACAGGCCATATACAGTGGCTGTGTAAGGGTTGCAACTAGTTTTTTCCTTTTTGGGGAGATTTTGATATCACCTGCATTTTTTTATATTCCATTCAGGGTTCGCGTTGGCGGGGTTTTTGTTCACTTTTTGGGAATTTTTTTAAAGAAATTACTCTGGACTAAACCGAGTCACTCTCCTGTTTTAATTCACTTTCCTGAGAACTCAGCGCGAACCCTGCTATTGTTTGCCCAAAAATTGTTCTTAAACATTTGTTTCATTTTTGGAACGGTGTTTCCTTTTAAACCCGGAATTACTTTTGGGTCTTAATTCGCCCTGTACATATATGTATCCTTATCACAAACAAAAGTATATTTGTGTGTCAAATATACATTTTCTTTCGGATGCCAAAAAAGAAAGGATTCAAGAGGCAACCAAAGGCCCACCACCTCGAAATAGAGGAATACAAGGTTGAGGATATCATCCTGTTCCAAAAGAAGGCGGTTTGGTGGCCGGTCGAAGTTACAAAAGCCTCGGGGGGTATCATGGGTACCATTCTTTTCCTGCATCGTCTTATTTGTGTGTTTTATATTTTGCCAGAAAGCTCTGCTTTCAATGTAAAGATTGGTGGTGTTTTGATGTGTAATGTTCTTGCAGGATTTGAAGTGTTAGCTTTGTATATTGTTTCATAATGCTTTTTATTAGGGATCTCACTCACGTCGTAACAAAACCCAGACTGGTGAAACCATGTCCAAGCGATATGGATGTCTGTAAGAATATTAGTCAAAGCTAGATCGTTCTTATTAGAGTAACAGTTCATTTGAGATGCATAATGTTTCGAATGTGATGTGTTTTCCCATTTATTCTAAAGCCCATTTAAGATGCAGTTCGTTTCATTGTTTCTTTTGCCTGAGAGGTTTTTGATTGTGTGTAGTTGTATTTTACATTTTTTTCATAGTTTATAACCCTTGTAGTGTACAGGAGTGGAGCTTAATGTCTGTTCCCACTTCTCCGGCAAAATCGTTCTTGACCGATCGTCTGCTCGGGACCTCGGTACCATTAGGTACGGAGGTCCCGACGTGACACTGAGGACCCGACAAGTTTTTCATATGAACTCCCCACCCCCATCATTGATTGTGTCTTAAAATCGCTGCTTCTTCCTCCCCCACCCCCTCCTTCCCAAGCCGCGGTGCAGCGCATTTTCTCATACAAGTTATGTTGCCGCCTATATTACTTTTTTGTGCTCGAGCGGTGACGATAAAACTGGAGCTTGATGGAACAATTACAAAAGTGAAGTTGTATTTCTAAAAAAATACGAGTGCTGTCACTGAAACCACCCCCTCCCCCTCATCCCCCCATGGTTGCACTGAGAACCCAGTTCGCTTCCTCAGTGCCACTTCGGGACCTCATCACTGGTGGTACTAAAAGTCCCGAGCAGACGGTGACCCTGCCTCAGCCCTGGTGTGTTATGTACAGTTTTCTCCCATGCTCGAATCTTTAGATTTACAGTAGATATGCAACGTGTTAAACCCTTGCTTTCCCTTTGTTTGTAGCCCCTCCCCCTTTCTTTTTTCTTTAACTTGCAATATCTTTGCATTGTGCGATAAAATATTTTATTTTTTATGTACGAGGTTTTATTTTTGTATGACCGACCAGTAAATCATTTAAGGTGTAAGGATTCCAAGGACCAATTCTAATTTTTATATTTTGAAATTGTCCTAATTCTTCCTTTATTACACAAGAAATATGTATTTTTATGTTGATTTAAAGAGTTTTTCTTAAAATTGAATGTGAAATATAATTTTTAGAATCTGTGTTGGGAAAAAAAAACTTTGACAGTCTTCGTCAAATTTCAGTTTCTTTGCCTCCTGTCATTCATTGTAGTCTTTATACCTTAAATGCGGCAGAGCAATGCCTCAGATCGCAGTAAAATGGAGACTTAAGGATATAATGCATATATTGTTATTGAAAACGACTAGTTGCGCATCTATCTAATCTAGGTACAATGATTGATATTTTAAAGACAATGTGAACAAAAGACCCACCGGCACCTACCGCACGGTATGGGCGCACGCCGGACGCAAGCATGCCTTGAGGGATCATAGTCACCTCTATGTTGTCCTCGGAGATGGGTTTAGATTTCATGTAATAGTGTGCTTAGTTTGTTTCACACTTTTTATCGGTATTAAGTTTATTATATTCAGGATTCATAGCGATCCTTGAAATCCTAGAAAATCCTGGAATTTTACCTCCAAATGTCCTTGAAAATCTTGGAATTTGACGTCTGGTTTTCGCTATGAACCCTGTATATTACTTTCTGGTTGATTAATTAATATGACATGTTTGCTGAAGTTCTGGTTTCGATGAAAAGTAGTATATTTTGACAGTTAAATATGTTTACCGGCGAAAAAAATGGTTCACTTGAAAACTGTAAGATCAGTTTTTTACAGACAAAAACATAAGTTGAAGTTAATTTTTTTAATCAGAACTGATCACGCAAGCAAACGTTGAAACAACTTCAGACAGTGATGTTGTATTCATGGGGGAGGAAATCCCAGAGGTGAAGAAGGAGATAGTCCCCAAGACAGAAAAGGATTTTTTTGGCAAGTTTGTGTCATGTAGAGTTAAATATTTTGAAAACGCTCAAGACCGTTTTATGTGGATCCAATGAAGATAGAGGAATTTTTTTGTCAAGTTTCTATCATGTACACTTAAATATTTGGAAATCGCTCAAGACCGTTTTATGTGGACTCTACCAGAAACTTGAGAACTCATCTCCTTTTGACGTGCTTGCAGTGAAAGTTGAGAGTCACAAAAGTTTAAAACTTGCATTAGAAATGTAATTGTAAGGACTTGAAATAAGGGTCTTCTGTTATTTATTGTACATAAACAGGCGAAACTTCACAGACAGGGCGGAAAACACGCGCCAGTGAAACGGTATCCCACGCGCCACCAAGCCCAGTTTCTGCTAGTTGTAGTGCAATTGAAGTTGCTGCGAAAAGTGCTGAAAGCATACACCAGGTGCCAGATATTTCTGCTAGTCAAAGTGCAATTAAAGTTGCTGCGGAAAGTGCTGAAAGCGTACCCCAGGTGCCAGATATTCCTGTTGGTCAAAGTGCAATTGAAGTTGCTGAGGAAAGTGTTGAAAGCGTACACCAGGTGCCAGCTATTCCTGCTAGTCAAAGTGCAATTGAAGTTGCTGCGGAAAGTGTTGAAAGCGTACACCAGGTGCCAGCTATTCCTGCTAGTCAAAGTGCAATTGAAGTTGCTGCGGGAAGTGCTGAAAGCGTACCCCAGGCACCAGATGTTCCTGTTAGTCAAAGTACAACTGAAGTTCCCCCTAGTGCATCTCAACCTGGTGTGCAAAGAAGTAAACCGAAATGGATACCAGCGTTTAGATTCAGTACAAGCCCAACTGAAGAGGCGCCGATTGCCGCTGCTGTGGAAGACGTGTCAGAATTCAGTGTCATTCACATTCGAACCGAACCTACACAAGGAAAAGTACTCGCAATAAAAGGAGACCCAGAGAAGAGCGGTGAATATGCAAACACTGCAGAACATCAAACGCGTACCAGTGAAGCATCTAGACCCCAAACCGCCTTAAGTGAAGACCTGTTCCAGTCAGAGAGTAAGAACGCATTCAAGTAAATTTTAAGTAACGAAAGTATTGGTATTGCTTTTGGTGTCAAGTAAAGGTTTTTTCTATAAAATATGGTGCCTTATTGAGTCTAAATACCAAAATATTATCTCCAAAATATGTTTGGCGAAAGCGTATTTCACTTAAAGCATTGATAAAAATACAATTTCTGAATTAAAAACAGTTGGAGTGTAAGCGGTAAAGTAGTGTGACAGTCGGAATCAAACACTAATGACGGTAGTTAAATTATGTGACCAGTAACGCTTTCTAGATGCGTAAATCAAACTTGTGCACGAGTGCAAATTTTTCTGCCTGTTATTCTACAGGTGAAGAAGAGCACAAGCCAAGTATTAAAATAGAAGTCAGGGATTCGGACCTGGCAGGGACTCTACTTGGGGTTGCCAGTGCATTGAAGCCGGGAGGGGTTCGATTTATCCATGGCTCGTCACCAGAAAGTACGTATGAATTGGATTTTTTGCCAGCATTTCTTCCTTTGTCTAAAAGGATTTGGGGAATTTAATTGGCATTTTTTTATTCCCCACAGGGGGAATATATGTGATCAGCCGCGGGTCGGTCTGTCGGTCTGTTATCAAGAGCTTGTCAACGCGATAACTTGCTGCCACTGCTATAAGTATTCTACTGAAACTTGGTATGTGGCTTCTATGGGAACAAACACAGATCGATATTGTAAATGGGCCAGGTTCGTCCAAGAAAAATGGACCAGCTGGACTTAGAAAATTTCAGTTCTTGATTGCCTATTGATAGCCGTGTTTAACTGGTGGGTGGGGGGGGGGCGTTGTGGGGTATGTGTGGGCTATGCACACTGCTCCAGTTAATTTTGTCATGATTTCTATGTTGTTTTTGTGTTATCTCGGACCCTTATAGGACTGCTTTAACTGGAATTAATGAACTTAATGTTTAAGAAATGTTTATAATCCAGATAATTTTTTTGTATGATCAGAGAACGATAAAACTAACACCATTATTTTATTGTTGTCTTGCTTGTAGCTGCTACAGATATTGCATCAGGTAAAAGAAAAGAAAATGTCGGCGTTTTATTTGAAGTTCCAAAAACAAGTCCACAAGCAGTCACTGGAGGCGCAGCCACCGTCGAAAAGCTTGAAACCGGTGCCACTTCAACGGAATCCATGCCTCTCTTCCTTGTTCAGCGTGAGTATTGCTTAAATGGTGTTATTTCAGTTATCTAAAAGTTAGTGCGTCTTGGTTTCATATTCGGGGGAATGGTATTCCTACACACGAAGGGTTTACGTTTGTTGTAAATGTGTACTTGGGGTTTTGTGTGTGAGTGCATGGATATTTCCTTAATGTATTTAATGTTCTTTATTATATGGCTGAAGGTCTATGATTAAAAACAAAAAAAAACAACAAACAACAACTCTCCAGTTTAATGCAGTTCTGTCTACAGAACTGAGCATTTGGCCATTTTTAACGTCTGGGAATTTTAACTTTCTTGAGAAATTAGTTTCATCAGTAGGAAATGGTGATAGTAACACTATTGAGAGTCGTATTTGCTGGATAATTGTGCTTCATAGCTGAAAAAACGATGCATAGTCTATCTCTTTTTAGACCCCAACCTGGTGAACCCGAAGGGATCTACAGTATTGACCTCTGTCACTGTCCGTCCGTCCGTTCGATCTTTGTACGCACCATATCTCTGGCACCGTTCAACCGATTTTAATTTCATTTTGCACACAGAAAGACCAAGTAGTGGAGCTGTGCGACGAAGCGTTATCTTTGGATTTCTCGAAAAATTTTAAAAAGTGTGAAAATTTGGAAATTTTTTGCGCTTGACACTGATTGTTGTGTCCGGTTTGGGTCTGCGCCTTCGACGATGGCTTATCTAATTTTTTTGTTTGTTTTTTTTCTTTTTCTTTTCATCAGAACATTTGGGCGAAGAACTGGTGCAAATTGACGAAAGTCGCAAACGTAAACTTGACGCAAGAACACCATATATAACATCTATAACACGTTTACCAAGTGCAAGTGCAAGTGTTGCTTTCGACGCTGCTACCAGTGCTGAAGAATCAGTTCCAAGTACTACTTGGCCATCCCCTATAGGTACAATTGTACAAACCCAAGCACTCCACCCTGAAATTTTGACAACACCTGCCGTTGAGGTGCAATCGATCCAACAAGTAGAATGTGTCTCCGGGCAACCACAGCAACTCATAAGTTTAGAGCCACATTTAGAGGATCCCGCTTTTTCTGATCCTGAAGTGATCGGCTCATCCGATATCGAACTCCCTGAAAGTGTAATGAGTTCAATAAGCCGACAACTTTCACGACGCGAATTAATAGGCACCACTCGCAAACCAAGAAAAACAATACGCAAGACCAGAAAATACACAGATTCGTCATGGGCATGGGCCATGGGCAAGAAGATCCCGATTATTCTATTTCAGAATCCGAGGTCACTTCTCCTGCACCCACCACGATTCTAAAGAGAAAAAGGCGCCGCCACTCTTCTGAACGCAACTTAACTCCACGGATAAAAAATCGTCCCCTTCCACTCATTCCGGACCTAGCACAAGTAAAAAGAAAAAGGTACAAAAAGCAACAAGGACACGCAAAACCAAAACCAAAAGGAAACAACAGGTCGACACAGAATCATCCAGTGAGAAAGAACAGGCTCCACAAGTATTGCCTACATCCATTGCTGGTGCGACAGAAGAGACAGACACACAGCAGGAAACACAAGAAGAGCTTCCAAATTTGGAAAATGTTAAGACCGCCAAAAGAGTTCATGTTTGCTTCCTTTGCCACAAACCCTACCCAAAACTGGCCAGGCACTTTAAACAGAAGCACAAGAATGATACCGAAGTGAAAGCCATATTTTCTTTGCCAAAGGATACTCGAAATGAAAGACTTTGCCGGCGATTGTTGCAAGCACTGAAAGCGAAGGGAGATTTTTGGTACAACGTAAAGGCAAAAAAGATGGGAATAAAGAAGATCATAGAGAAATACAACAACCCTCATGGAAGAAAGAAAGGTGCAAAAGAGAAAGTGCTTTTACCTTGCTTGTACTGCAGTGCGATGTTAAGTCAGGAGTGCCTGTGGAAACACCAATTAAATTGTATATTAAACCCAAACAAGGCTCAACAATGCAAGGAAATGGCACGCCCCAAAAATGTGGTTCAAGTAGCCAGAGAAAGGTTTATGGCAAGCCAAACCGATTTGAAAGCCGGTCAAAGAATTTTGTCAAAAATACGTCAAGACGAAGTATACAACGTCATTATTGAAGATTTCCTTCTCATGATTTTTTTCGAGCATCGTTGCAAGAAGTATGGTTTCCTTGAAATTAACGACAACAGAGTTTCACAACATACACGAGAGCTTGCTAAATTTCTGATGACCTGCAGACAGGATTTTCCGGAACAGCTGAAAGACTTCTTGTCCATCCTCAATCCAGCGAATTTTGATATTTTTATGAGATGCGTCAGGGTCCACTTTCAAACCGAGGACGCGACCCACATGAGAACCCCATCCGTAGTGTTGAAGCAAGGCCACTACATCAAAGATGTGGCTTCTGCGTATAGTAACCACCTGTACAAAACCGGTGAATTTGAAAAAGTGCAAAAAGTTGCAGCCTTCTCAAAGTTGATGGAGAAAGAGTACACCTTCGAAAGCAGTAAAGCGTTGTTCATTTTGAAGAAAAGTAGATTCAACAAAGATAAAATAATGCCTCTTTTCAAGGATATCGAGACAGTTATGACACACATAGACAACAAATTACAAGTGCTGACAGGAAAGGATGGAGAAGATGCTTATGTGCAATCGACCAAGTACAACATGTGTAAGATCATTATGTTTAATAGGAAAAGAAGCGGAGAAGTGGAGCGCATGCAGCTGCAAATGTTAATGGACGGTCTAAGAAGCACAGATCAAGCTGACCAAGAGGTGTTGGACATCCTCGATGAATATGAAAAATTCCTCTCAGCAAGAGTTAGATGCGTGGAATTCCTGGGAAAGCGAGCCCGAAAAGTGGCGATTTTATTAACGAGTTCAATGTAGAAAAGCTTGCTAGAAATGTTGGAACTGCGGTCAAAGAACGTCGATGTCGAATGCACTTTCGTTTTTGCTAGGCCTGGTAACTGCAACACTCAGCAAGTAGGCCACAAATTTATGAAAGAGGTAGCAGCGGAAGCAGGCGTAACCAGCGTAGGTGCATTCCGATCGACATGTCTGCGAAAGCATTGCGCAACTATGAGTCAAGTCTTGGCTGTAGGGGAATTTCAACAAGATATTCTGGCAGAATTTATGGGACATGACCTCAATATTCATCGAGACTACTACAGATTGCCCGTTTCATTGATTGAGAAATGTAAAGTCCTGCAGATACTTATGGCCATAAACAGCGGAAAGCCTCAAGACATGCTTAACAAAAGGAGTTACACAGAAATGAGAGAAGACCCAACGTTTGGAGAAGTTGCTATTATAGAATCAGGTAAGAGAATCGAGCGAAGTTAGACAGTAAATAAAAACTTCAGTTGTTGAAAACGTAAGTAAATGAATCAGGTGAAATGGGACAGTAAAAAATGTACAAGTACCAGAGAAGCGCAAGTCAGTAAATGAATCGGGCGAAATGGAACAGGCTTTGCTGTCAGATGTAACATTCAGTAGAAAGGAAAAACTAGAAAATTAAAGAACAATATGTTTTAAAGGTCTGGTTTTATGGTTATTTTAAAACAGAGTCGGAAGATGAGGAGTGTCAAGAGCCGGAAGATGAAGCTGCTACTTCAAGTGTGCCAACAGCTACCAAAAAACGGAGAAAACCTAAATTTGAGTGTCTTTCGGATTCAGACGATGGTAAGCTTTAACTTATGACTTTGACCTGTCTGTCCGTCAGCACAGTGCTCAGTAATTTCTTTTATGTCGTAACTATTCTGTCACCAAGAGTTTGATTTCACGGTGAATTCCGTTCATTTCCGCAGTAAGAAAATGCTTCGAAAACGTCACGCGTTTCTTTATCGGGTTCATGTATGGCTTTCACAAATTTCACCCACTGTGCTCCTGGTGGTTCAATCCAGTTATGCCAGACAGTTTCATACATTAATTATTAACTTTTTAAAAGGAATATAAATCATGTGTGGATCAAGTGGGTTAATTATTTACTGTTAAACATAGGTCGAGAATTATAGGTATTGTAAGTTTTTCAATTTTTTTAATGTTACTAGTACTAGGTTGCAATCAACTGAATAATAAGTATAACGTTTTAATTACAATGTGCATACACTGTTTAGTTTGCTGGGACTCCATATAATTCAATTAATTTTGCAGAAACAAGCCGGAGTAGACGTTTGGATTTGTCTGACCTTGAAATCGCTGCGATAAAAGACAAGTTCCACACCGAGATCAAGCAGTGTTCCTTGCCATCAATGGAAGTTACCATGGAGAAAATTGGAGAGTCGGAAGTATTAACAGTTACTGCTCCAGACGATGTCGAAAAATGCTTGACGAATTTGATAAAAGAAAGAAGCTTGAAGATCAAATCGGAAAAGCACAGCAAAAAGCACAAAGTGAAAAGGCGCCGAGAAGATCCAGAAAGCGAGGCCGAAGAACCACGCCGTCGAGCTCCATGTAAATACATAAAGCAATTATTACACTTGAAACAGTGTAATCTATAACTTTTAAATCATACCTTTGCGTAAAATGGGGATTTAGCTCTATATTAATTGCAAGTAGATGTGTCCCGGGAGTGTGTGTTATTTTAAAGCTATTGATTCAATGTAAGAAGTTTCATTATTTTTTCCCCAAAAGGGGGGAGGGGAATATATGCGATCGACCGTGTGTCGGTCTGTCGGTATGTCATCAACTACTTGTTAATACGATAATTTAAAAAGTGCTGCAAGGATTTTACTGAAAATTGATATGTGGCTTCTATGGGAACAGACCTAGATTAGTATTGTAAATGAGCCAGATTCGTCCAAGCAAAATGGACTAGCTGCACTTGGAAAATTTCAGCTCTTGATTGACGTTGATGGTCGTGTGTAACTGGTTGGGGGAGGGCTGTGGGGAATATGTGGGCTATGCACACTGCTCTAGTTTTATTATGAATTGAAGGTTTATGTTTTTTTTTAACTTTTAAAGGTCAGAAACGCATGTGGACGCAAAAAAAAGTAGCCGTCATCGAGAAGCATTTTGGGAAACACATAGAGAGAGGGGCAACAACCGGAAAACTAGAAATAGACAAAGTATTAGCAGTGGAACCAGATTTAAAACACAGGGACTTTGTAACTGTCAAATCACATATCGTCAACAAAATTAAAGCAAACAAAAGGAAAGAACTGAAGATGTTTCGAAAGTAACATTTCACGCGTCTTAACAAGGTTGCAACTCACCGGTTCAATATACTTTTACTTGACAGAAATCGCATGCACATAATTTGTAAATTAATTTGATTTTTCCTCTTTTATACAAAACCTTATTGTAAATAGAAAAAGAAACGGTTTTAAAAAGTCAATGCGATTTCTGTTAAGAAAAAATATATATTTCAAAAAATTCCAGAATTGTGAGAAATTGACTTTTTTGTGGGTTCGCTTTCAATGTATTAACTTGTAGTGTTCGATGTGTTCGACTTGTACAAAAACACTGCAATGTTTGGTGTGTGAACATTATTTTTGGTACACATTTCCAGTCTTTTTAGGTTCAAGTAACTGAACGCGATTGATTCTTGATATTGCCTTTTTAGCCCTCGGCCAATATTTGCTGAAGGCTATTGCTATCGGTCTGTCTGTCTGTCCGTCCGTCCGCGATATTTCAAAAAATATTCATCGGATCTTCACCAAACCGTACAAGAAAAAAGTATGTATAATGTAATTGTGAAACGGAGGTGGGGGAGGGGTTCAGTTTGTCACTTGTACGTCCATCTGTCCGTCCGTCGCACTTTAAACTTTTTTCTCCGGGCGATTTCTAAAAATCTATTCATCGGATCTTCACCAAACCTTACAAGAAAAAAGTATGTATAGTGTAGATGTGCAACGGAGGTGGGGGAGGGATTCAGTTTGTCATTTGTACGTCCGTTTGTCCGTCCGTCGCACTTTAAAACCTTTTGTTGTCCGTGCGGTATCTCAAAGAGGTAACTCGCCCACAGTGATGTTACTGCTATTGGCTGAGGGCTCTGCATGTCCGATGCCTATGTTTAAATTGAGTAACAAAATAAAAAAAGATTTTAGCAGTGTGTACCAAAAATTGTTTTTATAAACACATACCTCATTCGCAAGTGGAACCAAATGTTTAAAATAGTCAACATGTTGCGAAAATCGGAATTTAGAACCGTGGTTAAACTGGATTTTACAGGCATTGGCAATAGGTGTCTCGTTTTAATGTATTAAAGATACAGTTTGGATAGTCTGCTGTAGCACTATTTTCTTCCTATTTTTTCATTTTTGGCACAGCAAAGGTGAGCCAAAGGCTGCCTTTTCATGGAAAACGGTACGTGACGCGGATATTTATGGGATTCATGGGGCAAGGGCCGGTTGTGTAAAAATAACGATGCAAGTGATAAGCCTTACTGCTCTTACGGATCTTGTACCAGGCCGTTACTTTTTTTGCGTGTTTAAATCAGAACAGAGTAATGATCGGGTTCCTTTTGGGCTTTTTTTGTCTTTGACAAGTCTAAAAATTCTTTGATTTATTAGGGCTTTAGGCCTCTTCGTGTTAGCCCCTTCACTTAAACGTGGTTGATATTAATCCGATAAAAATACCCTATACAATTCTTTTCTAGAGTTAGCAAATTACAGAGATTTGCTAACTGGTTGGTGTATGTGTCTAATGTATTAATGTCGGGATATACTTATTTTGTTTATTTGTTTCCATTCCTCTTTTTTATTATTATTATTATTATTTAGTCGAAAGCGGTGCTTTGATCATGGTGCAAATGTACATTTCGATGTCGTCAAGAGTGTTGCACTGCATGCAAGGACAATTTACATGGAAGATATGCCAACCCTAGCTGATGCGGCCGTATTCGCAGAGGATTAATGCACAGTTAACTGTACACTTCACGATGCAAACTCCATGTTCTAACTAAATTACAAGGCTACCACATTTATGAAACACTTCCGAATATTGTGTGTGCTACGGGATCAGTTCATCGAATCAGTCAATTGTGCAGTTAACTTCAGCGAATACGGGTGCTGTAATGTGTATCGAGAGTGTGTTAGTGTTGGCATTTACTCCAATTTTATTTCTATTCATGCTTTCATCATGGTGTAAATATTCATTTCGATATATTTAAGAGTTGGTTTGCTACATGGTAAAGGTGTATTTTAAGTGACCAAGAAAAACCTTCTTAGAGAGAAGAGTATTTATTTCGCATTTGACATGATAAGTATAACCATATTTGACCCGACCCAACATGAAATTTTAAATTAAAGCTTGGTTACTTAAAGTATACCTTTACCAGTGACATTTATTCAAGAGTTCTGTAAGTGGTTTATTCGAGCGTGTTCCAAGTGGGCAAACTGTTGCTCTGTAATAAAACTTGAAAGGATTTGCTAACGCTAGCTGAAGCGCCGTATTAACCTCGGTTACCTACGCAGTTATCTGTACACCTCACGACACAAATTCCATGATCAAAATAAATTACAAGGTTAGTTTTTAGGTCAATTTATTACTTGATAATGTTACATTTATTTGTACATTTCTGAAAAATTTCTGTGCATATATTTCAAGTTATTTGTATTCATAAATTGTGTGAATACGGCTCCTGGTGTATCGAGTGTATTAGTGTAGGGATATATGTCAAATTTAATTGTATCCTTTAAATTTTACATTCTTTCAGTGTTTCTGGATCTAGTTCATATTTTTACTTCAATTTTTTCTGGTTGACATTCAGTTATATATCATACGAAAATGAGACCTTGCTAAAAGATACGATTAATATTTGGATGAAAAAAATAGTTGACCTCTTTTATAAAGAACGCTGTTTGGAATCTCTTGAGTGTGTGCTTCTCACAGAAGTGCAAAACTTGATATGGAAGCTCGAGTGATGTCACCGAATTAGATCTCCTTGCACTTTGATTAAGCGTAAAAGGAATGTATTGTTGGGGTTTTTCTCTGTTCTAGCGTCTAATCAGATGTTTCCCACTTCAGTGCAAAAACCTTGCAAATTACCAGTCTGTGATAATAAATAATTCTTGTCTTGTGTCAAAATAGTTTTTGTCGGATAAAGTTAACTTATTTAATATATCAGTTCACGCACATTTTTAAATGTGTGACAGTTTTGAACCACTGAAGACACAATATAGCCCGCAAAGGGTTGACCATGTCCTTAAACACGGCGCATAACTAACTCGTAGGGCAGAAACACTTGAAAGATTGCCTCCATTTCCACTATTTTTATTCTGCAAAAAAGTATAGCGCCTGCACTGAAAGTTCTCGATTTTTTAAAATATGTATGAGTTTTACTCCCTTTATGATTCGATTCGTTAACTTTTCTATTAAAAAAAGATTTAGAAACGCTTGAATTTTAAATAGCTGTTTGCATGCACCGTACAGGAAGATACATGTTTCAACATGGTCAGACGTGTTGTTGCATATACCCATTGATGCGCAACGGATGCGTTCATGTCACAAGTTCAATATTACCGGTAAAGCATAACCGCTATTCCCAGAAATTCTAAACTTTACAAAATAGAGCCGTCATTTGAGGAGAAAAATTTAAATAAATTACTTGATGTAATTGACAATAGGTTTATATTAAGCCATGACCTAGGACAGGTTGTCTATGGAGACCAGGCATACGTAAAAGACTGTTTGGTGTATTTGTTAACGGAAGACAGTGTTTTCGCGCATGTTTTATACTTGGCAGTTGTTGAGGCGATCCAGGATATGGAATTTACGGAGGATCCGCCTTTATTGGCATATTTAGTTTTTCTGACTAACCGTAAACTTTGGAAAATTAAGCACCAAGAACCTTTCAAAAGACATGATTTGGATTCAGATACTTTTTCCCCACTCAGCATTTTGTCGTAATTCTCTTTGATTTTGACTGACCAGTCGTTTTTGAAATTAAAATAAGATATATATGAAGTTTTTGGTAGAATTCCTTCGCAAAGAATGCGTTACTGTAAATATGTCTTACTATTAGAAAGTTTGCAAGTTAATTTCAATAATTTGTTTGATTTTCATAAGTCGGAAGTGACATGTGATTGCCTTTGATAAAACCACTGTTCCATTTTTGACTCAGTACTATGAAGAGTAAAGGAAACACGTCGGGTATATATAGGTAGAACCTTAGGTCTACTTTAAGGTGAAAAATTGTTCTCCTTTACTAGTTTTTTTTTATTTTAGGGGTGAATAATTTGTCGAGGCAATATGCTCAAGTTTTTTTTTTGGTCTTTTTCATATCAGTCGTTTTCGAATAATATTTATCATATTTCCTGTTTTTTTTTCTTTACCGTGTACTTCCGTATAGATACATATAGTTTATGAATTGTGTGTTTCGACTGGTCAGTCAGTTTTTGCGACATCTTTCATCATTGTGGGATTTTTTTATTTTAAAAAATGTACAATATACAAACAGAAAACAAATCACAACAGAAAAAAAATCACATAGATATATTATTTCTTACTTATCTAAAATAACATTTTATCAAACCATTTACTATAATGTCCTAGAACAGTAAGCATCTCTATTAAAAGAAAACAAAAACTTTCGCGCATATTTTTTTTTATAATGCTCTTTCAAGATGCTCTTCTAATTTTAAACTCCTGTTCTCTAACGTCATTTTTTCTATTATTACTTCTTTTTTCAAATGTCTTAAAAATAAAATAAAGGAGGGTGTTGGTTTGTTCAAGTAGTTTCTGTGGATATAAATTTAGCAGAAATTCACTTTTTATTTTGTCATTTTTGATAACACCAAACAGTTTATTTCTCTTAGTTAATTATATATTTTTGTCACATGCGATATTTTGATTTAACCAGCTTTCCAACAATTTCCAAAATAATTGAATATCTTTACAGTGTACAAATATGTGGCTTACATCGCGAAGCACTTTGCAGTTTAGGCATGTTTCAATTACTGAAGGGTCGAACTTTGAAACTATGTTGCTTGCAGCATATTGTTTATGGAGTATTTTGTAGTTTATCATGGTTCATTTTACATTTTTTGTGAGTGTATGTGATTTTGCAAAGAGTTCTGTCCATTCTGTACTGTCTAAAAATATCAATTCTTTTTGCCATCGTTCAATGCAGTTTGGGATTGTTTTATTTTGTTTTACCAAGAATGAATAAAATTGTTTAGCCGATGTTTTTACCACTTCGAAACTTTGGTTTCTTGTTTTCAAAATCAATTCAGACGACAAATGTAAAGCAATATTACGGGAAGCTTCGGTTAATATTATTCTTTTTCATTCATGTGGGATTGCTTCAATTAATCCGATTGCTTTTAATATATTAAGATTGCCATATTTATTTGCATATTCTTTGATTGCTTTTGGGTTTATAAACTTTCCATTGGCATCAATAAGGTCTTTTATTTTAATAATGCCTGATTTGAAGAGTTCGTCGAAATATATTGGTTTTTTATTTATCTGGATGTATTTATTGTACCAAATGCATTCATCTAGAATATCCTGTATTGTTTCTGGACTTCTTTTATTTGCATACCAGTTATAGAGAATTTCAAAATAAAAATTTGGCATTTCTTTATTCAAATAAGAAGGGTGCATCGATAGAGATAAATTGATGTTAAAGGGTAACTTTGGAAGATATTTTGACATAAATGTGAAAGAGAAGCTGTCTGGTGATTCCTTCAGTCGTTTAATCCACATAAGTTTTTGAGCATCTAGAAAACTCTTTAAGTGGAGGTGGCGTAGCCCACCCTCTTTATAGTCTTGAATAATTACTGCCTTTTGAATTAAAGGGGTCTTTTTACCCCACATAAACCTTTTTATGCTGTTATTTACTTCGTCTTGAAACCATTTTGGAGTGTGTGTGATATTAGTTATGTACATCAATTTAGGCATGGCTAAACTTTTTATGATAGTTATCTTTCCTTTTAAGGTGAGATATAACCGAGACCATTGTTCAAGAGTTTTTTTGAAATCTTGTAGTTTGAATAATAGATTTTTTTCATTTATTTCATTTACATCGTTGTAATAACACATACCCAATGACTTGACTGGGCCCTTTGTCCATATCAACCCAAAGGGTTTATGGTATAAATATCTTAAGTTTACTTTACCAGCCAGCATTATTTCTGTCTTTTCATAGTTTATTTTTAGACCAGAACAGAAGTAGAAAATCCAAAACACATTAAGAGCATTTCTTATAGATGATATGTCTCTCAATAGAAGGGTTATGTCATCAGCGAATAGACTTAGTTTAGCCGTCGCGTTGTTTATTTTGATGCCTTTTATATTTGTATTTTCACGTATAGATATAGCTAAAATTTCAATTGTCAAATTAAATAAAAGACCTGAGAGAGGGTCTCCTTGGCGCACACCGTTGCATAATTTGAAGTATCTGCTTTTATTTCCATTATTTATGGTGCAACTTTCTATATCTTTATACATTACTTTGATCCATTGTTTTATAAAATCTCCAAAATTGTAGGCTTCTAGGGTTCGATAAATAAAATTCCAATTTAATTTGTCAAAAGCTTTTTCAAAGTCTATAAAGGCCAAAAAACCTTCTGTATTTGTTTTATTTAAAAAATCTATGCAATCAATGACAGTGCGGATATTATACCCTATAAATCTTTTTTATAAAACCATTTTGGTCTTTCGAAATCAAAGAAGGGAGTATCTTTTGAAAACGTTGGGCTAGACACATTGAAATCAGTTTAGCATCATAGTTTTGTAAGCTTATAGGTCTCCAGTTTTTTAGCAGAGTTGTATCTTTGTCTTTTTTGGGGATCAATCTGATAATTCCTCTTTTCTGTTCTGTACTTAAATTGCCAATGAAGTAACTGTATTCATATGATTTCATTAGCAGATTGCTGATATCTTCCCAAAAATAGACATAGAATTCTTTCGTTAGACTATCGGTTCCGAGTGTCTTATTGTCTTTCATCTTCATAAGGGTATCTGAAAGTTCGTGTTTGCTAATGTTTTTATTTAGGTACTGATTGTCATTAATTGATAGAGTTGGTATGTAATTTGATTTAAAGAAATATTCGTAGTTATCTTGTGATACTTTAGGATCAACTTTGTACAGGTTTTCATAGAACTTTGCGGTTTCTTCGAGTACATCTTTCGGATTATTGATCTCTACGCCTTGGGAATTTGTTATAGTACGTAAGCATTTTTCATTGTAATTTTGTTTTTCTAGGTTAAAGAATAATTTTGAATTCTTTTGATCATACTCAATGAAACGGGCCTTGCTGCGGATATAGTGTCCGTAGGCTTCTTTTTGCTCTAAAAGTTCAAGTTCTATTTTTGTATTGTTTAGTTCAAAATTTAGTTCGTTTAAAGTATTGTTGTCAAAAGTTGCAGAGAGCTTAGCTTCTATTTCTGTTAGTTTTTTGTTTAGATTTTCTCTGCTACGCTTTTGCTTTAAGTTTATACTTTTTGAATACTGTATAGATTCTTTACGTATACAATATTTTACGTAATCCCATTGGGAATGAGGATTTAGATCCGACGAGGCCTGCACACCATTTTTGATAACATCTTTTATCAATCTGGTGTACAACTCGTCTTTTTATAGGTAGGATGGAAATTTCCAGTATCCGGGCCCTCTTTTATAAGTCGAAGTTATTTCAATATGTAATAAGATTGCGCAGTGATCGGACCTTATACTGGGCATTATTTCGGTATTTTTAACGTCGCAAATTATGGACGTTGATATGAACCAGTAATCAAGTCTTGATTGTGTTAAAAAGGGTTTATGTCTCCGCCAAGTGTACCTTTCTGTTTGGGGATGTTTTATTCTCCAGATGTCTACTAGACTGTATTCGTCCATGATGTTTTAGAGAAACTCTATAGATTTATAATTTTTCTGTATCTTGGGACTTTTGTCTTTCTGACCAACTAAGAATATATTGAGGTCTCCGCCTATGATAATGTTGGCACCAATACGTTTTTCCAAGTGGAATTTTATTTCTTTCCAGAAAGATAGTTGATCGCTCTGGGGTTCGAGGTTTGGGGTATATATGTTAAGTAGACTGTATTCCTTACCTTCAATATTGAGACCAACTATAATAAACCTACCGCGTGAATCTGTTTTGCAGTTTGTGATAAGATGGGCAAGAGGGCTCCGAATGATAGTTAATGTACCTCTGCTTGCCTTTGTGCCATGTGAAAAGAGAAGGGTGTCACCTTTCCTATAGTTATTCCAGTTCCTTTTTGAATTATCTTCTTTTTCTTTGCAGGAATGAACTTCCTGTAGGAGGATGAAATCAAAGGCGCCCTTAGGATGTTTATATAACCAGTGAAAGATACTTCTACGTTTATTTCCATCTGATAACCCTCTGCAATTAAGAGATATTGTTGTAAAATAGGTCATAATACAGATGTTTTTGTTACCATAATTGTTTCGTTTCTTTTTTCTGAACACATTTTAGATACGCTTGAATATTCCTTGTGTTTTGATAAAGACTAAGCCCTTGAGTTTTTTTTATTTTGTGGTTGTTCTTGAGTTCTGTATTTTGCAAGGGAAAGTAGTGAGAGTTTTAGTAAGAAATAATATATGTGAAGAACGGTTTCTAAACACGTGACAATGCTACATACATAAATGTTCATATCAATTGCAATATGTGGGTGGGCGAGGAGGTCAGTGGTGCAAAAAAACCAAAATACCTGGTTCTAATAAAAAAGGGATTATAGAAGCAGTATTTTACTGTAATACGTCTATCTTCACTTGAGCTTTAAAGAACACTTGGTTGAACTTTCTTTCACAGAAATAACGCGTTGTTTCTTTAGGCGTTGCAGCTTAATTGACTAAAATTCTTGTGAGTTATTAATCCTTACCACTATAAAATCTTTGTTATTTGATAGTTTTTAACTTTATTTGATTTAGCAAGTGTAACCAAAAAAACCAATGATGCTCAGTTTGGTTATTGATTTCAGTATTGATTTGTTATTTAACGTTAAGCCGGTCATTTCAGTAGAACATAACCTGGGTGTGAACATTTAATCAACATTTTGTTGATGTGTTCAATGAAGGCATGCACTAAATGGGCGGGACCTTCTGAAACAAGTATGGGGGCATAAGTAGACAGGGGTCGCATTAGGAGCGAAATGAAAATTATGCCCAACATCAAAACTGATATAGAATTCCTATACTAAATATTCTAGAAGAATATGTATAGGTTCTGGCATTTAAACCGTGCGTGGAATGTGGCATTGCTTTACACGTTTAGTAACGTGTTGAGAACACTTTCAAGGATTTTTCCTAGTATATTTTTTCCTTTCCACTGGTCAACTCGTAAAGCAAGTTTAGAGCCTTTACTGGTTCCTGTTGCCCAGTAAGTAGCTTTAGGGCTAGCGTTTGCTTCTCCAAGTCGCTTTTGCCGGTTAAAAGTAGGGTTTTTTTGGGTACTTCGCATTGATTAAATTTTGCAGCAAGTATGGTTTCCATTACCCTCTTTGCTTTGCCGGTTGTGTACCATTTGTTATCACCAATACTTTCCCCAACGTGTTTAATTTTCTTGGGGTCTGACATTTGCAAAATTTCTTCTGCAACGTAACTCCTTTCTATCGACTTTGCCTTCTCGTACTGGTATGCTTGTTTAGCATTAACGTATTGATTTCCCTGGAATTTAAACTCGCACGGGTAGTAATTGGAAAGAGGTGAGTACTTTCCGAGGAAGACACACACATTTTCGTCTGAAACTGCACCTGGGTCATCATTTTCCTTGATTAATTGTTTCACCGTGTCTTTCGTGTATGTCTTACCTTTGCACACTATCGTGTCTTTGACCATGAACACAGTGTCGTAGTGGCTGAGTAGGTACGGGAGAATTGGGTACAGCTCTCTTCTATTTTGCTCAATTGGTTCAGGGAAATGTTCACTGACAAAAATATTTGTTTGAGCAAGGTTTGATCGAGATTTCCATATTGTCGTTCTGTCTTCATATTTGCTGAATTTAACGACAATTGGAGTTTTGCTGCCCTTTGGGCCTAATCGATGAGCTCTTTCAATACCTATGCTCTCTGCGTTTTCAACTCTCATTTTGACTAGGACGTCTCTAATTTTAGTCACGATATCTTCATTTGGACCATTGTTGGGAATATTCTTGAAAATAAGGTTGTTTCGCATAGAATAACTTTTTATATTAAGCATTTCATTTTCAAGGGCTTTGATTTGGATGTTCTGAAAGTTTATGGTTTCTTGTTGTTTGTTGACTTGCTGTTTCAATTCCGAAATTTTGGTTTGGTCCAGAGAGTGTTGTAATTTCATTTCTTTTACATCTCTTGCCATTTCTAAAATGACTTCGTTTATTGACATGTCTTTCAACTTTTCAATGTCTTTTTCAGTTTCTGCGCAGGCCTCGAGTGCTTCTATTGAGAGTGTTTCTTTTTCTGGCCGAGACATGGCTTCGTTGTTTATTTCAGGTTTGGTTAAATCACAACTCTGAAAATACTCCTTAATATTTTGTTTTTTAGTTGAAGATACAGAAGGGCTACTTTTTTGCCTTTTTCTTTTTTCTTTCTGTGGCATGTTTATACATTTGCATAGAATGTCATATTCGCACTCTATCCATACTGCATTTTACTAGTGCTGTACTGCCTCAGTACTCGCCCGAATGTTAGAAGTTGTTGTTTGTTTCATTTGATCGCATACCGTTAGCAGTGGTTCTTTTGACTTCTTTGTTTCAGATATTTATATCTTTTTAAAAAACAATTATCCAGAAGAAGTGCAAGTTTTGATAATGTTGTGATTACCTGTTTTCCTTACTTGTTCTTATTATCAAACATTGCAATAAGCTTGGCCTTATGGTTTATTTATTAGCATCGGTCTTTTCTGATATGCTTCGCTGAACACAGAGCGTGCATACAACGCTTACTCTACTGACCGGTACTTTAATGTTTATGTATTATTCTTATGTATTTAGCGTCTATTTGATTACTTACTTGGTTGTTTGAATATTTTCCATATTTTCTTATGCTTTGGACTATCCGAGTTTTGAAAAACTATGACAGGTATTTTAATTCTGATACATTTAATTATTTTTTGGTACACTTTTATTAGCTAAATATCCAGAGTTTCTCAGGGAAAAACTTAAAAACTTATTAATGTCCAAAAGCGTGCCTGTCTAAAAGTTAGGCCAAACCAAATCCAGATTCAGATACTTATACGCATATGTTCGAAACAAGTTTTCATGTACTTTGTGTTTTTGATGGGCCAGAAACAGTTGAAGAGTTCGAAATTGGTGTACTGTAATAGATACACATTTAGAAACGTGACCATGAACCAACTATGTGCATAGTATTTGGCGCTTTGACTTCACAATTTAAAGATAAATGGTTACTTGTTCAACATATACGACGCAGTTACTGAAACAATTGATGAGGTGGAATTTACAGAGGAACCATATTTGCTGGCAAACTTAGTTCATATAAATAAACCGTAAATTTAGTGAAATTGTTCAAGAACCTTTGACTGGAATTGTTATGTATCCTGACATGTGTTTAAATATGTTTCCCGAAAGTATTCATGTATGTGCACGCTATTTTCTATGCTGACTTCTTGTAGCTTAAGTGCAGTTGAAATTGGCACACATTCAAAAACTTGCTACCCCCGCCCATATTGGGATTGTAAAGCAATTATTACCGTCACTTAAGCGTTGTCAGACCAAATAATTCTCAAAAGAAATGTCTGGCCAAACTGAGCTAATAGAAATACAGATAAGAGGAAATAAATGTACAGTCTCGTTTATGAGGCATTCAGGTCAATAACAAGTAGAATGTGAGAATTAGCCTGAAAACTATTATATTACTCTTCCCTATTTTGTAAACTTGAATTTACAGCACGTTGCAAGCATAAAAAGTTGTTGTTCTCTTTACTTTCTATTGCAAAGGTGTTGAATTGAAAAGTGTAAAACTTTGATGCAAATTAAAACCTTGTAACTAGATATTAAAAGTTTTCTTTCAATTCAATGTCAAACAGTACGACATAGAATTTGTTTGTGAATTTTTGTTGCATGACATTAAGGGCATTGAGTTTATTTTATTCTTCACATAGCCTCGAGACTGGAAGATCTTGGGTTGAATCCCGTTCAGGTCATACCTAAGACTTTAAAACTTTGACTCCTCCTTGCTATCCTGTGAGGCAATCCCCATGTAAGGGTTAGAAGGATGGCTGGAATGCCCCATTTCAGTATAATGTGGCAGGGGGGATCCCGATATGACCATAGTTGATTGCGATCTAAAGAACAATACAATACAACCTTCACATAGCATCCATGGTTGACGAATCTTTACCATTTAAGTACAAAAAAAATTAGGCCGTCGTGCAAGCGATATTAGATCTATCATTTAAAAAAGCAAGCAATTCTAAGCAAACAAGCTGAGATTATAAAAATAGAGAAAAAAATAAATGTTTAATTATAAGGACCGCAGTTTTAGGCGAAAAAGAGCAATCTATGGGAAATGCAAGCCATTTCTCTTCATGTTTTGTGTTGTATCCCCACATCTCTAGAAATCATTAGTCAAATTTAAAATTCAGTCGAATCCAGCCACCATACATTGACAAAAAAATACCACTGTGTACATACTATAGAGGTATGAACACAGTGTTATTTAACGTCAGTGTTCCAAAATAAAAAGTACAAAAAAAGTAAAATTAAATGTCACACCCATTATTTTCTTAATTGCACATATTGTGTGCAACAAACAGAATAAAGTTAATACATTATGCTCAAAAATATAAATTCCGTAATTTAATCCTTGTTGGACCCAAAAAGATAAATATGTAAATAGGACAATTTCTTCACATGTAGAATACACATAGCCTCCATAACCAGTTATGCTCTGGTGGGACTAGTTTTCCCATCCATAACTTGGTTCTTGTGGGGAGGGGGGAGTAAAAAAATCTTTGATCCGTTTTATCTGAGTAGCTCACATCAATATTCCGATGCCTATGTTTCTTTTATTCTAACGACCTTCTTTCAAAAGCAGTAATCTGAACAGGTAGTTTAGGTCATAAACTATTGCAACTTTTTTAATTTAAGAAGACTTTACTACATTCAATTTGGAATTCAATGACAATTTATAGAATATTTACAATTAGTCTGAACAAAAAGCTTCAGAAGAATGTATTATTGGAGAGTATGCGAACCCTATGCCTTCACCAAATAAAAACTACAGCGCGATATGTAAGATGTATCCAAGCAGTTGTAGAAAATTTAAGCGTTTTAAGATCATAACATCAATAAAAAGAGCATAAAGACAGTCACTGAAGCGGTTTTGGGCCCAATTGAAAAAGAAAAATTAGAAAATTCTAACCACAGGTGCAACAAAGACGGCTAATTTTAACAGAGATAAGTGAAAATAAATTTATGGTGTTGTTTATAACACATTCAGGTCAATTACAACTACAATATGAAAAAAGCCTGTAAATGTAAGAAAGAGCCTACCAATTATTATAGTAATCTTCTCCACTTTGAAAACAAGAATATACCACATATTACAAGCATTAAAAGTTCTTGTTATTTTTCTTTCAAATGTAAAAATGCTGAATTAAAAAGTTTAAAACTTTGATGCCAATTAAAACCTTGTAACCAGATCGTAAGTTTTTTAATTCAATATCACTCATATAGTACGACGTGGAATATCGGTCTTAGCCAGCATTATCTCAAGAGATTTGTGAGTTCCGTTGCATGACATTAGACGTATTGTTTAAAGTGTCTCCGCATGAATAACTTGGTTCTTGGCGCAGGAGGGGTGGATTTAAAGTATATTTGATCCACTTTTTGAAAGCAGCCAATATCAGTGTTGCGATGCCTATTTTTGTTTATTCTGATTATCCGCTTTCACACCTTTTCTTAAATATATTTTTCCTTCTCAAAAGCAGAAATATCAACAGGAGACGGGATGGCCTCAAGGATTATGTCATAAACAATAACAATTTCACTTTCAGAAGACCTTGGTCTGTACAATCAGAAAAATAATGACAATATATCGTCCAGTTACACTTAGTCCAAACAAAACTCGTCAGAGAAATGTAACATTCCAGAGTAAACAGAGCCTATCTCTTTACGAAAAAAATAATAAAACGCACACATAAGAGGATTCTCAACGCAGCTGTAGAAAATTGAAGCGTTTTAAGATCATACCACCAACAGAAGGAAAATAAAGGCGGTCATTCGCAGCGGTTTTGGGCCCATCGATTCAAAAGGAAAATTAGAAGATTCTAACCGCATGTGTAAATACAGCTAAATTTAACAGAGATAAGAGAAAAATGTATAACGTCGTCTATAGCATATTCAGATGAACTGTGTAAAATAACATGTAAATATGAGAAACAGCCTGCAAACTATTATAGTAAGCTTCCCCAGTTTGAAAAACGGAATTTACCACACATTACAAGCATAAAAAGCTGTTGGTCTCTTTTCTTTCAATTGTATAAATGCTGAATTATAAATGTGTAACACTTTCATGCCACTTGAAACCTTGTAACTAGATCTTAAAAGTCCTTTTTTAATCCAATGTCACTAAAATAGTACGACATGGAATATCGGGCGTAGCCAGCATTTTTTCAAGGAGTTTGTGAATTTCCGTTGCGTGACATTAAAAGTATTGTTTCAAATGACTCCTCATAGATAACTTCGTTCTTGGGGTAGGTGAGAATAGGGAGGGGGGTGGATTTAAAGTATATTTGACCCACTTTTCAAGGCAGCCCATATCAATGTTGCCATACCTAAGATTGTTATTTTAAGGATCCGCTTTCACGATTTTTTAAAGAATATATTCTTCTTTCTCAAAAGCAGAAATATCAACAGGAGACGGGATGGCCTCAAGGATTATGTCATAAACAATAACAATTTCACTTTCAGAAGACCTTAGTCTGTACAATCAGAAAAATAATGACAATATATCGAGCAGTTACACTTAGTCCATACAAAACTCGTCAGAGAAATGTAACATTCCAGAGTAAACAGAGCCTATCTCTTTACGAAAAAAAAACAATAAAACGCACACATAAGAGATTTGTGGGCGCACTTGTAGAAAATTGAAGCGTTTTAAGATCATACCATTAATGAAAAGAAAATAATGTCCGTCATTCGCAGCGGTTTTGGGCCCATCGATTCAAAAGGAAAATTAGAAGATTCTAACCGCATGTGTAAATACAGCTAATTTTAACAGAGATCAGAGAAAAATAAATGTATAACGTCGTCTATAGCACATTCAGATGAACTGTGTAAAATAACATGTAAATATGAAAAACAGTCTGCAAACTATTATAGCAAGCTTCCCCAGTTTGAAAATCGGAATTTACCACACATTACAAGCATAAAAAGTTGTTGTTCTCTTTTCTTTCAATTGCATAAATGCTGAATTATAAATGTGTAACACTTTCATGCCACTTAAAACCTTGTAACTAGATCTTAAAAGTCCCTTTTTTAATCCAATGTCACTAAAATAGTACGACATGGAATATCGGGCGTAGCCAGCATTTTTTCAAGGAGTTTGTGAATTTCCGTTGCGTGACATTAAAAGTATTGTTTCAAATCTCTCCTCATAGATAACTTGGTTCTTGGGGTAGGTGAGAGTAGGGAGGGGGTGGATTTAAAGTATATTTGACCCACTTTTTCAAGGCAGCCCATATCAATGTTGCCATACCTAAGATTGTTATTTTAAGGATCCGCTTTCACGATTTTTTAAGAATATATTTTTCTTTCTCAAAAGCAGAAATATCAACAGGAGACGGGATGGCCTCAAGGATTATGTCATAAACAATAACAATTTCACTTTCAGAAGACCTTAGTCTGTACAATCAGAAAAATAATGACAATAGATCGAGCAGTTACACTTAGTCCATACAAAACTCGTCAGAGAAATGTAACATTCCAGAGTAAACAGAGCCTATCTCTTTACGAAAAAAAAAACAATAAAACGCACACATAAGAGATTTGTGGGCGCACTTGTAGAAAATTGAAGCGTTTTAAGATCATACCATTAATGAAAAGAAAATAATGTCCGTCATTCGCAGCGGTTTTGGGCCCATCGATTCAAAAGGAAAATTAGAAGATTCTAACCGCATGTGTAAATACAGCTAATTTTAACAGAGATCAGAGAAAAATAAATGTATAACGTCGTCTATAGCACATTCAGATGAACTGTGTAAAATAACATGTAAATATGAAAAACAGTCTGCAAACTATTATAGCAAGCTTCCCCAGTTTGAAAATCGGAATTTACCACACATTACAAGCATAAAAAGTTGTTGTTCTCTTTTCTTTCAATTGTATAAATGCTGAATTATAAATGTGTAACACTTTCATGCCACTTAAAACCTTGTAACTAGATCTTAAAAGTCCCTTTTTTAATCCAATGTCACTAAAATAGTACGACATGGAATATCGGGCGTAGCCAGCATTTTTTCAAGGAGTTTGTGAATTTCCGTTGCGTGACATTAAAAGTATTGTTTCAAATGTCCACTAGATAACTTGGTTCTTGGGGTAGGTGAGAGTAGGGAGGGGGTGGATTTAAAGTATATTTGACCCACTTTTTCAAGGCAGCCCATATCAATGTTGCCATACCTAAGATTGTTATTTTAAGGATCCGCTTTCACGATTTTTTTAAGAATATATTCTTCTTTCTCAAAAGCAGAAATATCAACAGGAGACGGGATGGCCTCAAGGATTATGTCATAAACAATAACAATTTCACTTTCAGAAGACCTTAGTCTGTACAATCAGAAAAGTAATGACAATATATCGAGCAGTTACACTTAGTCCATACAAAACTCGTCAGAGAAATGTAACATTCCAGAGTAAACAGAGCCTATCTCTTTACGAATAAAAAACAATAAAAAGCACACATAAGAGATTTGTGGGCGCACTTGTAGAAAATTGAAGCGTTTTAAGATCATACCATTAATGAAAAGAAAATAATGTCCGTCATTCGCAGCGGTTTTGGGCCCATCGATTCAAAAGGAAAATTAGAAGATTCTAACCGCATGTGTAAATACAGCTAATTTTAACAGAGATCAGAGAAAAATAAATGTATAACGTCGTCTATAGCACATTCAGATGAACTGTGTAAAATAACATGTCAATATCGAAAACAGTCTGCAAACTATTATAGCAAGCTTCCACAGTTTGAAAATCGGAATTTACCACACATTACAAGCATAAAAAGTTGTTGTTCTCTTTTCTTTCAATTGTATAAATGCTGAATTATAAATGTGTAACACTTTCATGCCACTTAAAACCTTGTAACTAGATCTTAAAAGTCCCTTTTTTAATCCAATGTCACTAAAATAGTACGACATGGAATATCGGGCGTAGCCAGCATTTTTTCAAGGAGTTTGTGAATTTCCGTTGCGTGACATTAAAAGTATTGTTTCAAATGTCCACTAGATAACTTGGTTCTTGGGGTAGGTGAGAGTAGGGAGGGGGTGGATTTAAAGTATATTTGACCCACTTTTTCAAGGCAGCCCATATCAATGTTGCCATACCTAAGATTGTTATTTTAAGGATCCGCTTTCACGATTTTTTTAAGAATATATTCTTCTTTCTCAAAAGCAGAAATATCAACAGGAGACGGGATGGCCTCAAGGATTATGTCATAAACAATAACAATTTCACTTTCAGAAGACCTTAGTCTGTACAATCAGAAAAGTAATGACAATATATCGAGCAGTTACACTTAGTCCATACAAAACTCGTCAGAGAAATGTAACATTCCAGAGTAAACAGAGCCTATCTCTTTACGAATAAAAAACAATAAAAAGCACACATAAGAGATTTGTGGGCGCACTTGTAGAAAATTGAAGCGTTTTAAGATCATACCATTAATGAAAAGAAAATAATGTCCGTCATTCGCAGCGGTTTTGGGCCCATCGATTCAAAAGGAAAATTAGAAGATTCTAACCGCATGTGTAAATACAGCTAATTTTAACAGAGATCAGAGAAAAATAAATGTATAACGTCGTCTATAGCACATTCAGATGAACTGTGTAAAATAACATGTAAATATGAAAAACAGTCTGCAAACTATTATAGCAAGCTTCCACAGTTTGAAAATCGGAATTTACCACACATTACAAGCATAAAAAGTTGTTGTTCTCTTTTCTTTCAATTGTATAAATGCTGAATTATAAATGTGTAACACTTTCATGCCACTTAAAACCTTGTAACTAGATCTTAAAAGTCCCTTTTTTAATCCAATGTCACTAAAATAGTACGACATGGAATATCGGGCGTAGCCAGCATTTTTTCAAGGAGTTTGTGAATTTCCGTTGCGTGACATTAAAAGTATTGTTTCAAATGTCCACTAGATAACTTCGTTCTTGGGGTAGGTGAGAGTAGGGAGGGGGTGGATTTAAAGTATATTTGACCCACTTTTTCAAGGCAGCCCATATCAATGTTGCCATACCTAAGATTGTTATTTTAAGGATCCGCTTTCACGATTTTTTTAAGAATATATTCTTCTTTCTCAAAAGCAGAAATATCAACAGGAGACGGGATGGCCTCAAGGATTATGTCATAAACAATAACAATTTCACTTTCAGAAGACCTTAGTCTGTACAATCAGAAAAGTAATGACAATATATCGAGCAGTTACACTTAGTCCATACAAAACTCGTCAGAGAAATGTAACATTCCAGAGTAAACAGAGCCTATCTCTTTACGAATAAAAAACAATAAAAAGCACACATAAGAGATTTGTGGGCGCACTTGTAGAAAATTGAAGCGTTTTAAGATCATACCATTAATGAAAAGAAAATAATGTCCGTCATTCGCAGCGGTTTTGGGCCCATCGATTCAAAAGGAAAATTAGAAGATTCTAACCGCATGTGTAAATACAGCTAATTTTAACAGAGATCAGAGAAAAATAAATGTATAACGTCGTCTATAGCACATTCAGATGAACTGTGTAAAATAACATGTAAATATGAAAAACAGTCTGCAGACTATTATAGCAAGCTTCCACAGTTTGAAAATCGGAATTTACCACACATTACAAGCATAAAAAGTTGTTGTTCTCTTTTCTTTCAATTGTATAAATGCTGAATTATAAATGTGTAACACTTTCATGCCACTTAAAACCTTGTAACTAGATCTTAAAAGTCCCTTTTTTAATCCAATGTCACTAAAATAGTACGACATGGAATATCGGGCGTAGCCAGCATTTGTTCAAGGAGTTTGTGAATTCACGTTGCGTGACATTAAAAGTATTGTTTCAAATGTCTCCTCATAGATAACTTAGTTCTTGGGGGAGGTGAGAGTAGGGAGGGGGTGGATTTAAAGTATATTTGACCCACTTTTTCAAGGCAGCCCATATCAATGTTGCCATACCTAAGATTGCTATTTTAATTATCCGCTTTCACGATTTTTTTAAGAATATATTTTTCTTTCTCAAAAGCAGAAATATCAACAGGAGACGGGATGGCCTCAAGGATTATGTCATAAACAATATCAATTTCACTTTCAGAAGACCTTAGTCTGTACAATCAGAAAAATAATGACAATATATCGAGCAGTTACACTTAGTCCATACAAAACTCGTCAGAGAAATGTAACATTCCAGAGTAAACAGAGCCTATCTCTTTACGAAAAAAAAAAACAATAAAACGCACACATAAGAGATTTGTGGGCGCACTTGTAGAAAATTGAAGCGTTTTAAGATCATACCATTAATGAAAAGAAAATAAAGTCCGTCATTCGCAGCGGTTTTGGGTCCATCGATTCAAAAGGAAAATTAGAAGATTCTAACCGCATGTGTAAATACAGCTAATTTTAACAGAGATCAGAGAAAAATAAATGTATAACGTCGTCTATAGCACATTCAGATAAACTGTGTAAAATAACATGTAAATATGAAAAACAGCCTGCAAACTATTATAGTAAGCTTCCCCAGTTTGAAAACCGGAATTTACCACACATTACAAGCATAAAAAGTTGTTGTTCTCTTGACTTTCAATAGTATAAATGCTGAATTGTAAATGTGTAACACTTTCATGCCACTTAAAACCTTGTAACTAGATCTTAAAGTCCTTTTTTGTTTAATTCAATGTCACTCAAACAGTACGACATGGAATATCGGGCGTAGCCAACATTTTTTCAAGGAGTTTGTGAATTTCTGTTGCGTGACATTAAAAGTATTGTTTCAAATGTCTCCGCATAAATAACTTGGTTCTTGGGGTAGGTGAGAGTTAGGAGGGGGGTGGATTTAAAGTATATTTGACCCACTTTTTAAAGGCAGCCCATATCAATGTGGCGATACCTAAGATTGTTTATTCTAAGGATCCGCTTCCATGATTTTTTAAGAATATATTTTTCTTTCTCAAAAGCAGAAATATCAAGAGGAGACGGGACGGTCTTAAGGATTGTGTCATAAACAATAAAAATTTCACTTTCAGAAGAAAAACAGTGGTAGTATATGGAGCAGTTTCACTTATTCCTAACAAAAAACTTCAGAGAAATGTAACATTTCAGATTATGCCTACCCTATCTCTTAACGAAAAAAATAATAAAACACGCATATAAGAGATTTGACCATGCACTTGTAGAAAATTGAAGCGTTTTAAGATCATACGACAAAAGATCATAAAGACAGTCATTCCTAGCTGTTTTGGGCCCATCATTTCAAATAGAAAATTAGAAAATTCTAATGGCAGGTGCAACAAAGACCGCTAGTTTTAACAGAGAGAAGAGAAACCGTGTAACCAGATCTGAAAGTTTTTTTTTGAATTCAATATTACTCCAATAGTACAAGGTGGAATATTTGGCGTAACCAGCATTTTCTCAACGGGTTTGTGAATTTCCGTTGCACGACATTGAAAGTATTGAGTTTATCTTATTCCTCACATTAGATCCAAGGTTGAAGAAGCTTTAAGACTTAAGTACAAAAAAATTCAGGCCATCGTACAAGCGATATTAGATCTATCATTTAAAAAAGCATAGCAATTCTAGCCAAATTTACGGACAAACTGAGCTAATAGAAATAGACAAAATAAATGTTTAATTATAAGGACCGCAGTTTCAGGCGAAAATAGCAATCTATGAGAAACGCAAGCCATTTCCCTGCATGCATTGTTTTGAATCCACACTCCTCTAGAAATGATTAGACGAATTTAAGATTCAGTCGAATCTTAAAAATACCACTGTGTGCATACCAAAGAGGTATGAACACAGTGGTATTTAACGTCAGTGTTCCAAAATAATAACTGCAAAAAAGTCAAATAAAAGATCACACCCATTATTTTATTCTTTCCAAAAATTGCACATGTTGTGTGCAAGAAACTGAATTATGTTGAAAATTATGCTCAAAAATATAAGTGACGCCATTTAATTGTTGTTGGACCCAAAACTTCAAAAAGATAAATATGTAAATAGAACAATTTCTTCACATGTAGAACATACATAGCCTCCACAACCAGTTATGGGCTAGTCGGACTATAGTTTCGGCATTCACACTTCTTTGTTTCAAGGTCTGGTTACGAGGTATTAATTGATATTCAAACATAAATACATGGTTTACCCCATTGTGAAACAGTCTCTAGCGGGAAACGTAGACCATTATAATATATTTGAGAGTTTATTTTAAAATATATTAATAGAAACTTCTTCGCAGTTACAAAACTTCCTTTTCAACAGACTGTTTCGCAGTAGGGTATACCGTCTACGTCCTCTGGAATTTGACGTGCCGACATGCATTTGCATGATATTTTTTGACACGTATATTTCAAATGACAGGGAAAATAATAGTAATAATAATTTTGGAATGGAAGTCTAGAAACGCCTTTCTTCTATGACTTGATATTATGCACCGACTAACCGATACACTTCTGTTTGTAAACAAAACCACGTGTATTTGTAAACAAAACTTTGTTTATTCTGTTATGGAAATGACCTAAAAAGACCACGTGCAAGGTCTACATTCACTTTGAGCTTACGCTTAAAAGGCCGTTTTTCTCTTACACACACTCTCCAAGTTGGCTGGAATTATGTTTTGCAGTTTTTACTGAACATTGAGAGATCTAAATAATATTTTTTGAAGCCCATTAAAAAGGAGACGGCAAAAAATTCGGCCAAGATTGTATTTGATCATTTTTGGAATACACCCAAAAAATAACGATTTTAGAACTCAGGCTCCATCTGCGCCTTCGCGCTGGATTCGTCGCGAGCCTATGTCAGTGTGTGTGTGTGTGTGTGTGTGTGTGTGTGTGTGTGTGTGTGTGTGTGTGTGTGTGTGTGTGTGTGTGTGTGTGTGTGTGTGTGTGTGTGTGTGTGTGTGTGTGTGTGTGTGTGTGTGTGTGTGTGTGTGTGTGTGTGTGTGTGTGTGTGTGTGTGTGTGTGTGTGTGTGTGTGTGTGTGTGTGTGCTCCTGTCTTCACGGCGAAGTCAGAGCCTGTGGTCGTAAGCTCAAAGTGAAACCGGAGCTTTTTTGTGAAACCGGACCCAAAACCCAGGGTCTACATTCAAAAACCGAGTTATCATAACCATGATTTATATTGAGAGATGGGCTTTCATATGAGAGGGGTGTCCAAAAACGCCTGGTGTATTTTTGGGGCAAAATTTTAGTTTTTTTTAGTTTATACACTTCCCAATAGGGGGAGACCCACTGTGAGCGAGCACATGGCAGGTTAATTAAAACTTGGCCAATCAAGTGGTTTCCACATGGTTTGAGCCTATTTTCTCGACCAATGAATGACGAACACTTGAAAAAGCACGTGTTGGGCGACTTCATGAGATATGGGGGGTGTCACCTTTTTTGTTTACAAAATTTCGCAAGTCCTAGCAGCTTGTTTTCCCTGTAGCAGCTCATAAACGTATAGCAAAGTGATAAATGGTGTTTATTTTTCTGTAAAACAGTGTTTTTTTATAACCTTTTACTTGATTTGTACAAAAGCATATTTTACAATAGTTACATTCAAGGCTTTCACCCACATTGTGAAATGTCCGTTTTCACGGTGTGTGTGTACCTTTTCTATAACTTTACATTGTCCTTCTTTTTAAACTTCAAATTATCAACAGCTCAAGCTATTTCCATTGTACTATTTTTACATATGTTAAAAATATTATTTTATCTCCATTAGAATTAGCTGTGTTTGGCGGTAATTTTTCTTAGAATTTACTTTTTGTGTTTGAACTGATGATGGGTCCAAAAATGCTTGACTGACAGCATTAATTGTCCTTTATGTAAGTGCCGATCTGAATATATTTTTTAGGTTAATGTTTTAACTTGATTTGTTTTAACGGTTCCAAACTGTGAACTTTACTTTCTCTTTATTCGAGTAGTGATTTTTAAACACTGATATTAAATACCACTGTGTTCATACCTGTTTGGTATGCACACAGTGGTATTTTTTTTGTCAATGTATGGTGGCTGGATTCGACTGAATATTAAATTCCTCTAATGATTTCTAGAGGAGTGTGGATACACCACAAAACATGAAGAGAAATGGCTTGCGTTTCTCATAGATTGCTCTTTTTCGCCAGAAACTGCGGTCCTTATAATTAAACATTTATTTTCTTTTGTCTCTATTTCTTTTAGCTCAGTTTGTCCGTAAATTTGGTTAGAATTGCTTTGCTTTTTTTTCAGTGATAGATCTAATATCGCTTGTATGACGGCCTTAATTTTTTTTGTACTTAAATATTAAAGATTCGTCAACCTTAGATGTTTTTGATGTGAGGAATAAGATAGACTTAACACTTTTAATGTCATGCAGCGGAAATTCACAAACCGCTTGAGAAAATGCTGGCTACACCCGATATTTAATGTTACTGTTAGAGTAATATTGCAATAAAAAAACTTTTAAGATCTAGTTACAAGGCTACAGTCGGCGTCAAAGTCTCACACCTTTCAAATTAGCATTTCTACAATTGAAAGAAAACACAACAACTTTTTATGCTTGTAATTTCTGGTAAATTTCGGTTTTCCGGTTTACTATAATAGTTTGCAGACTGTTTCTCATATTTACATGCCATTTTTCACAGTTTACTTGTTATTTATCTGAATGTGCTATAGACGACATCATACATTTATTTGTCTCTTATCTCTATTAAAATTAGCTGTCTTTGCACATGCTTTTAGAATCTTCTAATTTTCCTTTTGAATCGATGGGCCCAAAACCGCTGCGAATGACTGTCTTTATTTTCTTTTCATTGGTGGTATGATCTTAAAACGCTTCAATTTTCTACAACTGCGTGGAAAAATCTCTTATGTGCGTTTTATTATTTGTTCGTGAAGAGATAGGGTTTGTATACTCTGGTATGTTACATTTCTCTGAAGTTTTTTGTTTGGACTAATTGTAACTGCGAGATATATTACCATTGTTTTTCTGATTGTACACACCAAGGTCTTCTGAAACTAGAAATTATTATTGTTTATGACATAACCCTTGAAGCCACCCCGTCTCCTGTTGATATTTCTGCTTTTGAGAAAGAAAAATATATTCTTAAAAAATCGTGAAAGCGGATCCTTAGAATAAACAATCTTAGGTATCGCAACATTGATATGGGCTGCCTTGAAAAAGTGGGTCAAATGTACTTTAAATCCACCCCCCTCCCTACTCCCACCTACCCCAAGAACCAAGTTATTTATGCGGAGACATTTGAAACAATACTTTTAATGTCACGAAACGGAAATTCACAAACTCCTTGAAAAAATGCTGGCTACGCCCGATATTCCATGTCGTACTGTTTGAGTGTCATTGGATTAAACAAAAAAAAAGGACTTTTAAGATCTAGTTATAAGGTTTTAATGGGCATGAAAATGATACACATTGACAATTCAGCATTTATAAAATTGAAAAAAAAAGAGAACAACAACTTTTTATGCTTGTAATGTGTGGTAAATTCCGGTTTCAGAACTGAGGAAGATTACTATAATAGTTTGCAGGCTGTTTCTCATATTTGCATGCTATTTTACACAGTTTATCTGAATGTGCTGTAGACGACGTTATACATTTATTTTTCTCTTATCTCTGTTAAAATTAGCTGTATTTACACATGCGGTTAGAATCTTCTAATTTTCCTTTTGAATCGATGGGCCCAAAACCGCTGCGAATGACTGACTTTATTTTCTTTTCATTGGTAGTATGATCTTAAAACGCTTCAATTTTCTACATTTGCGTGCACAAATCTCTCATGTGTGCGTTTTATTATTTTTTTCGTAAAGAGATAGGGTCTGTTTACTCTGAAATGTTACATTTCTCTGAGGAGTTTTGTTTGGACTAAGTGTAGCTGCTCGATATATTGTCATTATTTTTCTGATTGTACAGACCAAGGTATGATGAAAGTGAAATTGTTATTGTTTATGACATAATCCTTGAGGCCATACCGTCTCCTTTTGATATTTCTGCTTTTGAGAAAGAAAAATATATTCTTAAAAAAATCGTGAAAGCGGATCCTTAGAATAAATAATCTTAGGTATCGCAACATTGAAATGAGCTTCCTTGAAAAGGTGGGTCAAATATACTTTAAATCCACCCCCATCCCTACTCCCACCTACCCCAAGAACCAAGTTATTTATGCGGAGACATTTGAAACAATACTTTTAATGTCACGAAACGGAAATTCACAAACTCCTTGAAAAAATGCTGGCTACGCCCGATATTCCATGTCGTGCTGTTTGAGTGTCATTGGATTAAACAAACAAAAGGACTTTTAAGATCTAGTTATAAGGTTTTAATGGGCATGAAAATGATACACATTGACAATTCAGCATTTATAAAATTGAAAAAAAGAGAACAACAACTTTTTATGCTTGTAATGTGTGGTAAATTCCGGTCTTCAAACTGGGGAAGATTACTATAATAGTTTGCAGGCTGTTTCTCATATTTGCATGCTATTTTACACAGTTTATCTGAATGTGCTGTAGACGACGTTATACATTTATTTTTCTCTTATCTCTGTTAAAATTAGCTGTATTTACACATGCGGTTAGAATCTTCTAATTTTCCTTTTGAATCGATGGGCCCAAAATCGCTGCGAATGACTGACTTTATTTTCTTTTCATTGGTAGTATGATCTTAAAACGCTTCAGTTTTCTACATTTGCGTGCACAAATCTCTCATGTGTGCGTTTTATTATTTTTTCGCTAAGAGATAGGGTCTGTTTACTCTGGAATGTTACATTTCTCTGAGGAGTTTTGTTTGGACTGAGTGTAACTGCTCGATATACTGTCATTTTTTTCTGATTGTACAGACCAAGGTCTGATGAAAGTGAAATTGTTATTGTTTATGACATAATCCTTGAGGCCATCCCGTCTCCTCTTGATATTTCTGCTTTTGAGAAAGAAAAATATATTCTTAAAAAAATCGTGAAAGCGGATCCTTAGAATAAACAATCTTAGGTATCGCAACATTGATATGGGCTACCTTGAAAAAGTGGGTCAAATATACTTTAAATCCACCCCCCTCCCTACTCCCACCTACTCCAAGAACCAAGTCATTTATGCGGAGACATTTGAAACAATACGTTTAATGTCACGCAACGGAAATTCACAAACTCCTTGAAAAAATGCTGGCTACGCCCGATATTCCATGTCGTGCTGTTTTAGTGACATTGAATTGAACAAAAAAAGGACTTTTAAGATCTAGTTATAAGGTTTTAATTGGCATGAAAGTGATAAACATTGACAATTAAGCATTTATAAAATTGAAAAAAAAAGAGAATAACAACTTTTTATGCTTGTAATGTGTGGTAAATTCCGGTTTTCAAACTGGGGAAGATTACTATAATAGTTTGCAGGCTGTTACTCATATTTGCATGCTATTTTACACAGTTTATCTGAATGTGCTATAGACGACGTTATACATTTATTTTTCTCTTGGCAGGCTGTTTCTCATATTTGCATGCTATTTTACACAGTTTATCTGAATGTGCTGTAGACGACGTTATACATTTATTTTTCTCTTATCTCTGTTTAAATTAGCTGTATTTACACATGCGGTTAGAATCTTCTAATTTTCCTTTTGAATCGATGGGCCCAAAACCGCTGCGAATGACTGACTTTATTTTCTTTTCATTGCTGGTATGATCTTAAAACGCTTCAATTTTCTACATTTGCGTGCACAAATCTCTCATGTGTGCGTTTTATTATCTTTTTCGCTAAGAGATAGGGTCTGTTTACTCTGGAATGTTACATTTGTCTGAGGAGTTTTGTTTGGACTAAGTGTAACTGCTCGATATATTGTCGTTATTTTTCTGATTGTACAGACCAAGGTCTTCTGAAAGTGAAATTGTTATTGTTTATGACATAATCCTTGAGGCCACCCCGTCTCCTCTTGATATTTCTGCTTTTGAGAAAGAAAAATATATTCTTAAAAAAATCGTGAAAGCGGATCCTTAGAATAAATAATCTTAGGTATCGCAACATTGAAATGAGCTTCCTTGAAAAAGTGGGTCAAATATACTTTAAATCCACCCCCATCCCTACTCCCACCTACCCCAAGAACCAAGTTATTTATGCGGAGACATTTGAAACAATACTTTTAATGTCACGCAACGGAAGTTCACAAACTCCTTGAATAAATGCTGGCTACGCCCGATATTCCATGTCGTGCTGTTTGAGTGACATCGAATTAAACAAAAAAAGAACTTTTAAGATCTAGTTATAAGGTTTTAATTGGCATGAAAGTGATACACATTGACAATTAAGCATTTATAAAATTGAAAAAAAAGAGAACAACAACTTTTTATGCTTGTAATGTGTGGTAAATTCCGGTTTTCAAACTGGGGAAGATTACTATAATAGTTTGCAGGCTGTTTCTCATATTTGCATGCTATTTTACACAGTTTATCTGAATGTGCTGTAGACGACGTTATACATTTATTTTTCTCTTATCTCTGTTAAAATTAGCTGTATTTACACATGCGGTTAGAACCTTCTAATTTTCCTTTTGAATCGATGGGCCCAAAACCGCTGCGAATGACTGACTTTATTTTCTTTTCATTGGTGGTATGATCTTAAAACGCTACAATTTTCTACATTTGCCTGCACAAATCTCTTATGTGTGCGTTTTATTATCTTTTTCGCTAAGAGATAGGGTCTGTTTACTCTGGAATGTTACATTTGTCTGAGGAGTTTTGTTTGGACTAAGTGTAACTGCTCGATATATTGTCATTATTTTTCTGATTGTACAGACCAAGGTCTTCTGAAAGTGAAATTGTTATTGTTTATGACATAATCCTTGAGGCCATCCCGTCTCCTCTTGATATTTCTGCTTTTGAGAAAGAAAAATATATTCTTAAAAAAATCGTGAAAGCGGATCCTTAGAATAAACAATCCTAGGTATCGCAACATTGATATGGGCTGCCTTGAAAAAGTGGGTCAAATGTACTTTAAATCCACCCCCCTCCCTACTCTCACCTACCCCAAGAACCAAGTTATTTATGCGGAGACATTTGAAACAACACTTTTAATGTCACGAAACGGAAATTCACAAACTCCTTGAAAAAATGCTGGCTACGCCCGATATTCCATGTCGTACTGTTTGAGTGACATTGAATTTAAAGAAAGGACTTTTAAGATCTAGTTACAAGGTTTTAAGTGGCATGGAAGTGTTAGACAATTACAATTCAGCATTTATACAACTGAAAGAAAAGAGAACAACAACTTTTTATGCTTGGAATGTGTTAAATTCCGGTTGTCAAAGTGCTGAAGATTACTATAATAGTTTACAAAGTTTACTTGTTATTTATCTGAATGTGCTGAAGACGACGTTATACATTTATTTTTTTCTTTTATCTCTGTTAAAAATCAGCTGTCTTTGCACATGCAGTTAGAATTTTGTAATTTTCTTTTTGAATCGGTTGGCCCAAAACCGCTGCGAATGACTGTCTTTATTATCTTTTCATTGGTGCTACGATCTTAAAACGCTTCAATTTTCTACAGCTGCCTGGGTAAATCTTAGATATGTGTGTTTTATTTTTATTAGTTTTTTTTTGTAAAGTTATAGGGTCTGTTTACTCTGGAGTAAACAATCTGTTTACGCTGGATTGTTACATTTGTCTTAATTTTTTGTTTGGTCCAAGTGTAAATGCTCGATAAATTGTCATTATTTTCTGATTGTACACACCAAGGTCTCCTGAAAGTAGAAATTGCTATTGTTTATGGCATAATCCTTGATGACACTCTGTCCCCTTTTGATATTTCTGCTTTTGAGAAAGAAAAATATATATTTTAAAAAAGGCGTGAAAGCGAATCGTTATAATAAACAAGCGTCGGTATCGCAACATTGATAGAATGCTGGTTACGCCCGATATTCCATGTCGGACTGTTTGGGTAATATTGAATTTACAAAAAAATTTAAGATCTAGTTACAAGGTTTTAATTGGCATCAAAGTTTTATGCACTTTACAATGCAGCATTTTTGCAGTTGAAAGAAAAGAGAACAACAACTTTTTATACTTGTAATGTGTGGTAAATTCCGGTTTTCAAAGTGGGGAAGATTAATATAATAGTTTGCAGGCTGTTTCTCACATTTACAGGCAGGCTATTTTTCACATTTTACTTGTTATTGACCTGAAAGTGTTTCTTATCTCTGTTAAAATTAGCTGTCTATGTTGCACCTGTGGTTAGAATTTTCTAACTTTCTTTTTAAATTGATGGGCCCAAAACCGCTGGGATTGTCTGTATTTATGATCTCTTCATTGGTGATATCATGTTAAAACGTTTCAATTTTCTACAACTGCCTGGACAAATCTTTCTTACGTGCGTTTTTTTTTCGTTAAGTGATAGGATTTGTATACTCTGGAATGTGACTTTTCTCTGATGTCTTTTTTTTTGGACTAAGTGTAAACGCTCGATGTATTGTCATTGTTTTTCTGATTGTACACACCAAGGTCTTCTGAATGGCGAGAAAGAAAAATATATTTAAAAACAGGCGTGAAAGCGGACCGTTAGAATAAGCAATCATAGGTCTCGCCATGTTGATATGGGCTGCTGTGAAAAACTTTATTCTGTTGTACAGAACATTGTAGTTTTTTTAAATAATGGGTGTGATGTTTACTTTGTCTTTTTTTATAGTTATTATTTTGGAAGACTGACATTAAATACCACTGTGTTCATACCTCTTTGGTATGCACACAGTGGTATTTTTTTTGCCAAGGTGTTGTGGCTGGATTCGACTGAATCTTAAATTTGTCTAATGTTTTCTAGAGGAGTGTGAATACACACAATGCATGCAGAGAAATAGCTTGCGCTTCTCACAAGTTGCTCTTTTTCGCCTCAAACTGCGGTCCTTGTAATTAAACATTTATTTTTTTATCTCTATTTCTATTAGCTCAGTTTTTTGGTTAGAATTGTTTTTTTCTTTTTTAAAATGATAGATCTAATATCGCTTGTATAGACGGCCTTAATTTTTTGGACTTGAAGTACTAAAGATTCTTCAACCTTGGATGTTTTTAGAACCGGCCCCTTCACTATCCCACCCACTGCTCCCCATCCCACCACACGGCACGAGACACACGCCAACAACCGAGTTGTTGATTAGAAGTATTAACTTAAGCCTGTGCATAATATTGGGCGCTTTGACTTCACAATTTAAAGATAAACGGTTACTTGTTCAACACACACGACACAATTACTGAGACAATTGATGAGGTGAAATTTACAGAGGAACCATATTTGCTGGCAGACTCAGTTTATATAAATAAACCGTAAATTGGGCGAAATTGTTTAAGAAGAACCTTTGACAGGAAATGTTATATATCCTATATGTGTTTATAAATGTTTTACGAAAGTATTTATGTATGTGCACGATATTCTCTCTTGACTTCACGCAGCTTAAGTGCAGTTGAAATTGGCACCCATTCGGAAACTTGCTACCCGCGCCCATATTGGGATTGCAAAACAATTATGGCCGTCATTTAAGCGTTGTTGGACCAGGAATTCTGAAAAAGAAATGCATGGCCAAACTGAGCTAATAGAAATAGTGATAAGAGAAAATAAATGTATAATGCCGTTTATAACACATTCAGGTCAATAACAAGTAAAATGTAAAAAGTAGCCTGCAAATGTGAGAAATAGCCTGCAAACTATTATATTAATCTTCCCCACTTTGAAAACCGGAATTTATCACACAGTACAGCATAAAAAGTTGTTGTTCTCTTTACTTTCAATTGTAAAAGTGCTGAACTGAAAACTTTGATGCCAAATAAAACCTTGTAACCAGATCTTAAAAGTTTTTTTTTTTTAATTCAGCATTACTCCAACAGTACGACATGGAATATTTGCGCCTAGCCAGCATTTTCCAACGATCCGCTTTCACGGCTTTTTAGACCTCAGCTAATATTTGTCACATCTCCGTCTGTCTGTCCGTCCGTCACACTTTAAACTTTTTTCTTGTCCGTGCGATATCACAGAAATGATACATCGAATCGTCATAAAACCTTACAGGAAGAAAGTATATATAGTGTAGATGTGCAAAGGGGGATTCAATTTGGCTCGTATTCCTCCGTCTGTCCGTTCGTCACACTTTAAACTTTTTTCTTGTCCGGGCGATATATCAAAAACTATTTATTTGATCTTCACCAAACCTTAAAGGAAGAAAGTATATATAGTGTAGGTGTGCAACAGGGGGTTTAATTTAGCCCATATTCATTCGTCTGTCCGTCCGTTGCACTTTAAACTTTTTTCTTGTCTGGTCGATATCTCAAAAACTATTCATCGGATCTTCACCAAACCTTACAGGAAGAAAGTATCTATAGCAAAGATGTGCAACGAGGGGTTGAATTTGGCTCGTACCAATCCGTGTATCCGTCCGTCGAACTTTAAACCTTTTTCTTGTCCGGGCGATAACTTAAAAAATTATTATGCGATCTTCACAAAACCTTACAGCAAGAAAGTATATGTAGCATACATTTGCAAGAAAGAGTTTAATTTGGCCCATGTCCATTCGTCTGTCCGTCCGTCGCACTTTAAACTTTTTTCTTGTCCGTGCGATATCTCAAAAACTATTTATTGGATCTTCGCTAGACCTTACAGGAAGGAAGAATATGTAGTGCAGATGTGCAACTGGGGTTCAATTTGTCCCATGTCTGTTCGTCTGTCCGCCTGTCGCACTTTAAACATTTTCTTGTCCGGGCGATATCTCAAAAACTATTCATCTGATCTTAACCAAACCTTACAGGAAGAAAGTATATATAGTGTAGATGTGCAAGGACCCGTCCGTCGCTCCATCCGTTGTACCTTGTATATTGTTTTTGTCCGGGCGGTATTTCAAAAGAGTAACTGGCCCACAGTGATGTAACCACTATTGGCTGAGGGCTCTGCATCTCCGGTGCCTATGTTTTCTTAAAAATATATTTTCCTTTCTCAAGACCAGAAATATCAACCTGAGACGGGTTGGCTTCAAGGATTATGTCATAAACAATAACAATTTCTACTTTCAAAAGACCTCGGTCTGTACAATCAGAAAAATAATGACAATATATCGAGCAGTTACACTTAGTCCAAACAAAACTCCTCAGACAATTGTAACATTCCAGAGTAAATAGACCCTATCTCTTTACGAAAAAAATAATAAAACGCACACATGAGAGATCTGTGCACGCAAATGTAGAAAATTGAAGCGTTTTAAGATCATACCAGCAATGAAAAGAAAATAAAGTCAGTCATTCGCAGCAGTTTTGGGCCCATCGATTCAAAAGGAAAATTAGAAGGTCCTAACCGCATGTGTAAATACAGCTAATTTTAACAGAGATAAGAGAAAAATAAATGTATAACGTCGTCTATAGCACATTCAGATAAACTGTAAAATAGCATGCAAATATGAGAAACAGCCTGCAAACTATTATAGTAATCTTCCCCAGTTTGAAAACCGGAATTTACCACACATTACAAGCATAAAAAGTTGTTGTTCTCTTTTTTTTTCAATTTTATAAATGCTGAATTGTCAATGTGTATCACTTTCATGCCAATTAAAACCTTAAAACTAGATCTTAAAAGTTCTTTTTTTGTTTAATTCAATGTCACTCAAACAGCACGACATGGAATATCGGGCGAAGCCAGCATTTTTTCAAGGAGTTTGTGAAGTTCCGTTTCGTGACATTAAAAGCATTGTTTCAAATGTCTCCGCATAAATAACTTGGTTCTTGGGGTAGGTGGGAGTAGGGATGGGGGTGGATTTAAAGTATATTTGACCCACTTTTTCAAGGCAGCCCATATCAATGTTGCGATACCTAAGATTGTTTATTCTAAGGATCCGCTTTCACGATTTTTTTAAGAATATATTTTTCTTTCTCAAAAGCAGAAATATCAACAGGAGACGGGATGGCCTCAAGGATTATGTCATAAACAATAACAATTTCACTTTCATCATACCTTGGTCTGTACAGTCAGAAAAATAATGACAATATATCGAGCAGTGACACTTAGTCCAAACAAAACTCCTCAGCGAAATATAACATTCCAGAGTAAACAGACCCTATCTCTTTACGAAAAAAAAATAATAAAACGCACACGTAAGAGATTTGTGCACGCAATTGTAGAAAATTGAAGCGTTTTAAGATCATACCACCAATGAAAAGAAAATAAAGTCAGTCATTCGCAGCGGTTTTGGGCCCATCGATTCAAAAGGAAAATTAGAAGATTCTAACCGAATGTGTAAATACAGCTAATTTTAACAGAGATAAGAGAAAAATAAATGTATAACGTCGTCTATAGCACATTCAGATAAACTCTGTAAAATAACAAGTAAATATGAAAAACAGCCTGCAAACTATTATAGTAAGCTTCCCTAGTTTGAAATCCAGAATTTACCACACATTAAAAGCATAAAAAGTTGTTGTTCTCTTTTCTTTCAATTGTATAAATGCTGAATTGTAAATGTGTAACACTTTCATGCCACTTAAAACCTTGTAACTAGATCTTAAAAGTCCTTTCTTTAAATTCAATGTCACTCAAACAGTACGACATGGAATATCGGGCGTAGCCAGCATTTTTTCAAGGAGTTTGTGAAGTTCCGTTTCGTGACATTAAAAGTATTGTTTCAAATGTCTCCGCATAAATAACTTGGTTCTTGGGGTAGGTGGGAGTAGGGATGGGGGTGGATTTAAAGTACATTTGACCCACTTTTTCAAGGCAGCCCATATCAATGTTGCGATACCTAAGATTGTTTATTCTAAGGATCCGCTTTCACGATTTTTTTAAGAATATATTTTTCTTTCTCAAAAGCAGAAATATCAACAGGAGACGGGATGGCCTCAAGGATTATGTCATAAACAATAACAATTTCACTTTCATCATACCTTGGTCTGTACAATCAGAAAAATAATGACAATATATCGAGCAGTGACACTTAGTCCAAACAAAACTCCTCAGCGAAATGTAACATTCCAGAGTAAACAGACCCTATCTCTTTACGAAAAAAAAATAATAAAACGCACACGTAAGAGATTTGTGCACGCAATTGTAGAAAATTGAAGCGTTTTAAGATCATACCACCAATGAAAAGAAAATAAAGTCAGTCATTCGCAGCGGTTTTGGGCCCATCGATTCAAAAGGAAAATTAGAAGATTCTAACCGCATGTGTAAATACAGCTAATTTTAACAGAGATAAGAGAAAAATAAATGTATAACGTCGTCTATAGCACATTCAGATAAACTGCGTAAAATAACATGTAAATATGAAAAACAGCCTGCAAACTATTATAGCAAGCTTCCCCAGTTTGAAAACCGGAATTTACCACACATTACAAGCATAAAAAGTTGTTGTTCTCTTTTCTTTCAATTGTATAAATGCTGAATTGTAAATGTGTAACACTTTCATGCCACCTAAAACCTTGTAACTAGATCTTAAAAGTCCTTTTTTAAATTCAATGTCACTCAAACAGTACGACATGGAATATCGGGCGTAGCCAGCATTTTTTCAAGGAGTTTGTGAATTTCCGTTTCGTGACATTAAAAGTATTGTTTCAAATGTCTCCGCATAAATAACTTGGTTCTTGGTGTAGGTGGAAGTAGGGATGGGGGTGAATTTAAAGTATATTTGACCCACTTTTTCAAGGCAGCCCATATCAATGTTGCCATACCTAAGATTGTTTATTCTAAGGATCCGCTTTCACGATTTTTTTAAGAATATATTTTTCTTTCTCAAAAGCAGAAATATCAACAGGAGACGGGATGGCCTCAAGGATTATGTCATAAACAATAACAATTTCACTTTCATCATACCTTGGTCTGTACAATCAGAAAAATAATGACAATATATCGAGCAGTGACACTTAGTCCAAACAAAACTCCTCAGCGAAATGTAACATTCCAGAGTAAACAGACCCTATCTCTTTACGAAAAAAAAATAATAAAACGCACACGTAAGAGATTTGTGCACGCAATTGTAGAAAATTGAAGCGTTTTAAGATCATACCACCAATGAAAAGAAAATAAAGTCAGTCATTCGCAGCGGTTTTGGGCCCATCGATTCAAAAGGAAAATTAGAAGATTCTAACCGCATGTGTAAATACAGCTAATTTTAACAGAGATAAGAGAAAAATAAATGTATAACGTCGTCTATAGCACATTCAGATAAACTGCGTAAAATAACATGTAAATATGAAAAACAGCCTGCAAACTATTATAGCAAGCTTCCCCAGTTTGAAAACCGGAATTTACCACACATTACAAGCATAAAAAGTTGTTGTTCTCTTTTCTTTCAATTGTATAAATGCTGAATTGTAAATGTGTAACACTTTCATGCCACCTAAAACCTTGTAACTAGATCTTAAAAGTCCTTTTTTAAATTCAATGTCACTCAAACAGTACGACATGGAATATCGGGCGTAGCCAGCATTTTTTCAAGGAGTTTGTGAATTTCCGTTTCGTGACATTAAAAGTATTGTTTCAAATGTCTCCGCATAAATAACTTGGTTCTTGGGGTAGGTGGAAGTAGGGATGGGGGTGAATTTAAAGTATATTTGACCCACTTTTTCAAGGCAGCCCATATCAATGTTGCCATACCTAAGATTGTTTATTCTAAGGATCCGCTTTCACGATTTTTTTAAGAATATATTTTTCTTTCTCAAAAGCAGAAATATCAACAGGAGACGGGATGGCCTCAAGGATTATGTCATAAACAATAACAATTTCACTTTCAGAAGACCTTGGTCTGTACAATCAGAAAAATAATGACAATATATCGAGCAGTTACACTTAGTCCAAACAAAACTCCTCAGCGAAATGTAACGTTCCAGAGTAAACAGACCCTATCTCTTTACGAAAAAAATAAGAAAAGGCACACATAAGAGATTAGTGCACGCAATTGTAGAAAATTGAAGCGTTTTAAGATCATACCAGCAATGAAAACAAAATAAAGTCCGTCATTCGCAGCAGTTTTGGGCCCATCGATTCAAAAGGAAAATTAGAAGATTCTAACCGCATGTGTAAATACAGCTAATTTTAACAGAGATAAGAGAAAAATAAATGTATAACGTCGTCTATAGCACATTCAGATAAACTGTGTAAAATAGCATGCAAATATGAGAAACAGCCTGCAAACTATTATAGTAATCTTCCCCAGTTTGAAAACCGGAATTTACCACACATTACAAGCATAAAAAGTTGTTGTTCTCTTTTTTTTCAATTTTATAAATGCTGAATTGTCAATGTGTATCACTTTCATGCCAATTAAAACCTTATAACTAGATCTTAAAAGTTCTTTTTTTTGTTTAATTCAATGTCACTCAAACAGCACGACATGGAATAGCGGGCGTAGCCAGCATTTTTTCAAGGAGTTTGTGAATTTCCGTTGCGTGACATTAAAAGTATTGTTTCAAATGTCTCCGCATAAATAACTTGGTTCTTGGGGTAGGTGGAAGTAGGGATGGGGGTGGATTTAAAGTATATTTGACCCACTTTTTCAAGGCAGCCCATATCAATGTTGCCATACCTAAGATTGTTTATTCTAAGGATCCGCTTTCACGATTTTTTTAAGAATATATTTTTCTTTCTCAAAAGCAGAAATATCAACAGGAGACGGGATGGCCTCAAGGATTATGTCATAAACAATAACAATTTCACTTTCAGAAGACCTTGGTCTGTACAATCAGAAAAATAATGACAATATATCGAGCAGTGACACTTAGTCCAAACAAAACTCCTCAGCGAAATATAACATTCCAGAGTAAACAGACCCTATCTCTTTACGAAAAAAAACCCGCACGTAAGAGATTTGTGCACGCAATTGTAGAAAATTGAAGCGTTTTAAGATCATACCAGCAATGAAAAGAAAATAAAGTCAGTCATTCGCAGCGGTTTTGGGCCCATCGATTCAAAAGAGAAATTAGAAGATTCTAACCGCATGTGTAAATACAGCTAATTTTAACAGAGATAAGAGAAAAATAAATGTATAACGTCGTCTATAGCATAAAATAACATGTAAATATGAAAAACAGCCTGTTAACTATTATAGTAATCTTCCCCAGTTTGAAAACCGGAATTTACCACACATTACAAGCATAAAAAGTTGTTGTTCTCTTTTCTTTCAATTGTATAAATGCTGAATTGTAAATGTGTAACACTTTCATGCCACCTCAAACCTTGTAACTAGATCTTAAAAGTCCTTTTTTAAATTCAATGTCACTCAAACAGTACGACATGGAATATCGGGCGTAGCCAGCATTTTTTCAAGGAGTTTGTGAATTTCCGTTTCGTGACATTAAAAGTATTGTTTCAAATGTCTCCGCATAAATAACTTGGTTCTTGGGGTAGGTGGGAGTAGGGATGGGGGTGGATTTAAAGTACATTTGACCCACTTTTTCAAGGCAGCCCATATCAATGTTGCGATACCTAAGATTGTTTATTCTAAGGATCCGCTTTCACGATTTTTTTAAGAATATATTTTTCTTTCTCAAAAGCAGAAATATCAACAGGAGACGGGATGGCCTCAAGGATTATGTCATAAACAATAACAATTTCACTTTCATCATACCTTGGTCTGTACAATCAGAAAAATAATGACAATATATCGAGCAGTTACACTTAGTCCAAACAAAACTCCTCAGCGAAATGTAACATTCCAGAGTAAACAGACCCTATCTCTTTACGAAAAAAAAAAATAATAAAACGCACACGTAAGAGATTTGTGCACGCAATTGTAGAAAATTGAAGCGTTTTAAGATCATACCACCAATGAAAAGAAAATAAAGTCAGTCATTCGCAGCGGTTTTGGGCCCATCGATTCAAAAGGAAAATTAGAAGATTCTAACCGCATGTGTAAATACAGCTAATTTTAACAGAGATAAGAGAAAAATAAATGTATAACGTCGTCTATAGCACATTCAGATAAACTGCGTAAAATAACATGTAAATATGAAAAACAGCCTGCAAACTATTATAGCAAGCTTCCCCAGTTTGAAAACCGGAATTTACCACACATTACAAGCATAAAAAGTTGTTGTTCTCTTTTCTTTCAATTGTATAAATGCTGAATTGTAAATGTGTAACACTTTCATGCCACCTAAAACCTTGTAACTAGATCTTAAAAGTCCTTTTTTAAATTCAATGTCACTCAAACAGTACGACATGGAATATCGGGCGTAGCCAGCATTTTTTCAAGGAGTTTGTGAATTTCCGTTTCGTGACATTAAAAGTATTGTTTCAAATGTCTCCGCATAAATAACTTGGTTCTTGGGGTAGGTGGAAGTAGGGATGGGGGTGAATTTAAAGTATATTTGACCCACTTTTTCAAGGCAGCCCATATCAATGTTGCCATACCTAAGATTGTTTATTCTAAGGATCCGCTTTCACGATTTTTTTAAGAATATATTTTTCTTTCTCAAAAGCAGAAATATCAACAGGAGACTGGATGGCCTCAAGGATTATGTCATAAACAATAACAATTTCACTTTCAGAAGACCTTGGTCTGTACAATCAGAAAAATAATGACAATATATCGAGCAGTTACACTTAGTCCAAACAAAACTCCTCAGCGAAATGTAACGTTCCAGAGTAAACAGACCCTATCTCTTTACGAAAAAAATAAGAAAAGGCACACATAAGAGATTAGTGCACGCAATTGTAGAAAATTGAAGCGTTTTAAGATCATACCAGCAATGAAAACAAAATAAAGTCCGTCATTCGCAGCGGTTTTGGGCCCATCGATTCAAAAGGAAAATTAGAAGATTCTAACCGCATGTGTAAATACAGCTAATTTTAACAGAGATAAGAGAAAAATAAATGTATAACGTCGTCTATAGCACATTCAGATAAACTGTGTAAAATAGCATGCAAATATGAGAAACAGCCTGCAAACTATTATAGTAATCTTCCCCAGTTTGAAAACCGGAATTTACCACACATTACAAGCATAAAAAGTTGTTGTTCTCTTTTTTTTTCAATTTTATAAATGCTGAATTGTCAATGTGTATCACTTTCATGCCAATTAAAACCTTATAACTAGATCTTAAAAGTTCTTTTTTTTGTTTAATTCAATGTCACTCAAACAGCACGACATGGAATATCGGGCGTAGCCAGCATTTTTTCAAGGAGTTTGTGAATTTCCGTTGCGTGACATTAAAAGTATTGTTTCAAATGTCTCCGCATAAATAACTTGGTTCTTGGGGTAGGTGGAAGTAGGGATGGGGGTGGATTTAAAGTATATTTGACCCACTTTTTCAAGGCAGCCCATATCAATGTTGCGATACCTAAGATTGTTTATTCTAAGGATCCGCTTTCACGATTTTTTTAAGAATATATTTTTCTTTCTCAAAAGCAGAAATATCAACAGGAGACGGGATGGCCTCAAGGATTATGTCATAAACAATAACAATTTCACTTTCAGAAGACCTTGGTCTGTACAATCAGAAAAATAATGACAATATATCGAGCAGTGACACCTAGTCCAAACAAAACTCCTCAGCGAAATATAACATTCCAGAGTAAACAGACCCTATCTCTTTACGAAAAAAAACCCGCACGTAAGAGATTTGTGCACGCAATTGTAGAAAATTGAAGCGTTTTAAGATCATACCAGCAATGAAAAGAAAATAAAGTCAGTCATTCGCAGCGGTTTTGGGCCCATCGATTCAAAAGAGAAATTAGAAGATTCTAACCGCATGTGTAAATACAGCTAATTTTAACAGAGATAAGAGAAAAATAAATGTATAACGTCGTCTATAGCATAAAATAACATGTAAATATGAAAAACAGCCTGTTAACTATTATAGTAAGCTTCCCCAGTTTGAAAACCGGAATTTACCACACATTACAAGCATAAAAAGTTGTTGTTCTCTTTTCTTTCAATTGTATAAATGCTGAATTGTAAAAGTGTAACACTTTCATGCCACCTAAAACCTTGTAACTAGATCTTAAAAGTCCTTTTTTTAAATTCAATGTCACTCAAACAGTACGACATGGAATATCGGGCGTAGCCAGCATTTTTTCAAGGAGTTTGTGAATTTCCGTTGCGTGACATTAAAAGTATTGTTTCAAATGTCTCCGCATAGATAACTTGGTTCTTGGGGTAGGTGGGAGTAGGGATGGGGGTGGATTTAAAATATATTTGACCCACTTTTTCAAGGCAGCCCATATCAATGTTGCCATACCTAAGATTGTTTATTCTAAGGATCCACTTTCACGATTTTTTTAAGAATATATTTTTCTTTCTCAAAAGCAGAAATATCAACAGGAGACGGGATGGCCTCAAGGATTATGTCATAAACAATAACAATTTCACTTTCATCATACCTTGGTCTGTACAATCAGAAAAATAATGACAATATATCGAGCAGTTACACTTAGTCCAAACAAAACTCCTCAGCGAAATGTAACGTTCCAGAGTAAACAGACCCTATCTCTTTACGAAAAAAATAAGAAAAGGCACACATAAGAGATTAGTGCACGCAATTGTAGAAAATTGAAGCGTTTTAAGATCATACCAGCCATGAAAACAAAATAAAGTCCGTCATTCGCAGCGGTTTTGGGCCCATCGATTCAAAAGGAAAATTAGAAGATTCTAACCGCATGTGTAAATACAGCTAATTTTAACAGAGATAAGAGAAAAATAAATGTATAACGTCGTCTATAGCACATTCAGATAAACTGTGTAAAATAGCATGCAAATATGAGAAACAGCCTGCAAACTATTATAGTAATCTTCCCCAGTTTGAAAACCGGAATTTACCACACATTACAAGCATAAAAAGTTGTTGTTCTCTTTTTTTTCAATTTTATAAATGCTGAATTGTCAATGTGTATCACTTTCATGCCAATTAAAACCTTATAACTAGATCTTAAAATTTCTTTTTTTTTGTTTCATTCAGTGTCACTCAAACAGCACGACATGGAATAGCGGGCGTAGCCAGCATTTTTTCAAGGAGTTTGTGAATTTCCGTTTCGTGACATTAAAAGTATTGTTTCAAATGTCTCCGCATAAATAACTTGGTTCTTGGGGTAGGTGGAAGTAGGGATGGGGGTGGATTTAAAGTATATTTGACCCACTTTTTCAAGGCAGCCCATATCAATGTTGCCATACCTAAGATTGTTTATTCTAAGGATCCGCTTTCACGATTTTTTTAAGAATATATTTTTCTTTCTCAAAAGCAGAAATATCAACAGGAGACGGGATGGCCTCAAGGATTATGTCATAAACAATAACAATTTCACTTTCAGAAGACCTTGGTCTGTACAATCAGAAAAATAATGACAATATATCGAGCAGTGACACTTAGTCCAAACAAAACTCCTCAGCGAAATATAACATTCCAGAGTAAACAGACCCTATCTCTTTACGAAAAAAAACCCGCACGTAAGAGATTTGTGCACGCAATTGTAGAAAATTGAAGCGTTTTAAGATCATACCAGCAATGAAAAGAAAATAAAGTCAGTCATTCGCAGCGGTTTTGGGCCCATCGATTCAAAAGAGAAATTAGAAGATTCTAACCGCATGTGTAAATACAGCTAATTTTAACAGAGATAAGAGAAAAATAAATGTATAACGTCGTCTATGGCATAAAATAACATGTAAATATGAAAAACAGCCTGTTAACTATTATAGTAAGCTTCCCCAGTTTGAAAACCGGAATTTACCACACATTACAAGCATAAAAAGTTGTTGTTCTCTGATCTTTCAATTGTATAAATGCTGAATTGTAAATGTGTAACACTTTCATGCCACTTAAAACCTTGTAACTAGATCTTAAAAGTCCTTTTTTTAAATTCAATGTCACTCAAACAGTACGACATGGAATATCGGGCGTAGCCAGCATTTTTTCAAGGTGTTTGTGAATTTCCGTTTCGTGACATTAAAAGTATTGTTTCAAATGTCTCCGCATAAATAACTTGGTTCTTGGGGTAGGTGGGAGTAGGGATGGGGGTGGATTTAAAGTATATTTGACCCACTTTTTCAAGGCAGCCCATATCAATGTTGCGATACCTAAGATTGTTTATTCTAAGGATCCGCTTTCACGATTTTTTAAGAATATATTTTTCTTTCTCAAAAGCAGAAATATCAACAGGAGACGGGATGGTCTTAAGGATTATGTCATAAACAATAACAATTTCACTTTCAGAAGACCTCGGTGTGTGCAATTAGCAAAACAGTGGTAATATATGGAGCAGTTGCACTTAGTCCTAACAAAGAACTTCAGAGAAATGTAACATTCCAGGTTATACAGACCCTATCTCTTTACGAAAAAAATGATAAAACACACATATAAGAGATTTAAATATTCCACCTTATATATTTCCACGCCAAATGTATAAGGTGGAATATTTGGCGTAACCAGCATTTTCTCAACGGGTTTGTGAATTTCCGTTGCACGACATTGAAAGTATTGAGTTTATCTTATTCCTCACATAAAATCCAAGGTTGAAGAAGCTTTAAGACTTAAGTACAAAAAAATTCAGGCCATCGTACAAGCGATATTAGATCTATCATTTAAAAAAGCAAAGCAATTCTAGCCAAATTTACGGACAAACTGAGCTAATAGAAATAGACAAAATAAATGTTTAATTATAAGGACCGCAGTTTCAGGCGAAAATAGCAATCTATGAGAAACGCAAGCCATTTCCCTGCATGCATTGTTTTGAATCCACACTCCTCTAGAAATGATTAGACGAATTTAATATTCAGTCGAATCCAGCCATCATACATTGACAAAAAAAATACCACTGTGTGCATACCAATGAGGTATGAACACAGTGGTATTTAACGTCAGTGTTCCAAAATAATAACTGCAAAAAAAAGTCAAATAAAAGGTCACACCCATTATTTTATTCTTTCCAAAAATTGCACATGTTGTGTGGAAGAAACTGAATTATGTTGAAAATTATGCTCAAAAATATAAGTGCCGCCATTTAATTGTTGTTGGACCCAAAACTGGAAAAAGATAAATATGTAAATAGAACAATTTCTTCACATGTAGAATATACATAGCCTCCACAACCAGTTATGGGCTAGTCGGACTATAGTTTCGGCATCCACACTTCTTTATTTCAATGTCTGGTTACGAGGTATTAATTGATATTCAAACATAAATACATTGTTTACCCCATTGTGAAACGGTCTCTAACGGGAAACGTAGACCATTACATTTGAGAGTTTATTTTAAAATATATTAATAGAAACTTCTTCGCAGTTACAAAACTTCCTTTTTAACAGACTGTTTCGCAGTAGGGTAAACCGTCTTACGTACTCTGGAATTTGACGTGCCGACATGCATTCGCATGATATTTTTTGACATGTATATTTCAAATGACAGGGAAAATAATAGTAATAATAAATTTGGAATGGAAGTCTAGAAACGCCTTTCTTTTATGACTTGATATTATGCACCGACTAACGGATACACTTCTGTTTGTAAACAAAACCACGTGTATTTGTAAACAAAACTTTGTTTATTTTGTTATGGAAATGACCTAAAAAGACCACGTGCAAGGTCTACATTCACTTTGAGCTTACGTTTAAAAGGCCGTTTTTCTCTTACACACACTGTCCAAGTTGGCTGGAATTATGTTTTGCAGTTTTTACTGAATATTGAGAGATCTAAACAATATTTTTTTGAAGCCCATTAAAAAGGAGACGGCAAAAAAATTCGGCCAAGATTGTATTTGATCATTTTTGGAATACACCCAAAAATAACGATTTTAGAACTCAAGCTCCATCTGCGCCTTCGGGCTGGATTCGCCGCGAGCCTATGTATGTCTGTGTGTGTGTGTGTGTGTGTGTGTGTGTGTGTGTGTGTGTGTGTGTGTGTGTGTGTGTGTGTGTGTGTGTGTGTGTGTGTGTGTGTGTGTGTGTGTGTGTGTGTGTGTGTGTGTGTGTGTGTGTGTGTGTGTGTGTGTGTGTGTGTGTGTGTGTGTGTGTGTGTGTGTGTGTGTGTGTGTGTGTGTGTGTGTGTGTGTGTGTGTGTGTGTGTGTGTGTGTGTGTGTGTGTGTGTGTGTGTGTGTGTGTGCTCCTGTCTTCACGGCGAAGTCAGAGCCTGTGGTCGTAAGCTCAAAGTGAAACCGGAGCTTTTTTGTGAAACCGGACCCAAAACCCAGGGTCTACATTCAAAAACCAAGTTATGATAACCATGATTTATATTGAGAGATGGGTTTTCATATGAGAGGGGTGTCCAAAAACGCCTGGTGAATTTTTATGGCAAAATTTTAGTTTTTTTTAGTTTATACACTTTCCAATAGGGGGAGACCCACCGTGAGCGAGCACATGGCAGGTTAATTAAAACTTGGCCAATCAAGTGGTTTCCACATGGTTTGAGCCTATTTTCTCGACCAATGAATGAAGAACACTTGAAAAAGCACGTGTTGGGCGACTTCATGTTATATGGGGGGTGTCACCTTTTTTATTTACAAAATTTCCCAAGTCCTAGCAGCTTGTTTTCCCTGCAGCAGCTCATAAACGTATAGCAAAGTGATAAATGGTGTTTATTTTTCTGTAAAACAGTGTTTTTTATAACCCTTTACTTGGTTTCTACAAAAGCAAATTTTACAATAGTTACATTCAAGGCTTTCACCCACATTGTGAAATGTCCGTTTTCACGGTGTGTGTGTACCTTTTCTATAACTTTGCATTCTCCTCCTTTTTAAATTTCAAATTATCAACAGTTCAAGCTATTTCCATTGTACTTTCTTTACAATATATGTTAAAAATATTATTTTATCTCCATTAGAATTAGCTGTGTTTGGCGGTAATTTTTCTTAGAATTCCGGTTTTCAAACTGGGGAAGATTACTATAATAGTTTGCAGGCTGTTTCTCATATTTGCATGCTATTTTACACAGTTTATCTGAATATGCTGTAGGCGACGTCACAAATTTATTTTTCTCTTATCTCTGTTAAAATTAGCTGTATTTACACATGCGGTTAGAATCTTCTAATTTTCCTTTTGAATCGATGGGCCCAAAACCGCTGCGAATGACTTGACTTTATTTTCTTTTCATCAGTGGTATGATCTTAAAACGCTTCAATTTTCTACAGTTCCGTGCACAAATCTCTCATGTGTGCGCTTTATTATTTTTTTCGTAAAGAGATAGGGTCTATTTACTCTGGAATGTTACATTTCTCTGAGGAGTTTTGTTTGGACTAAGTGTAACTGCTCGATATTGTCATTATTTTTCTGATTGTACAGACCAAGGTCTGATCAAAGTGAAATTGTCATTGTTTCTGACATAATCCTTGAGGCCATCCCGTCTCCTGTTGATATTTCTGCTTTTGAGAAAGAAAAATATATTCTTAAAAAATTCGTGAAAGTGGATCCTTAGAATAAACAATCTTAGGTATCGCAACATTGATATGGGCTGCCTTGAAAAAGTGGGTCAAATATACTTTAAATCCACCCTACTCCCTACTCCCACTTACCCCAAGAACCAAGTTATTTATGCGGAGACATTTGAAACAATACTTTTAATGTCACTCAACGGAAATTCACAAACTCCTTGAAAAAATGCTGGCTACGCCCGATATTCCATGTCGTGCTGTTTGAGTGACATTGGCTTAAACAAAAAAAGGATTTTTAAGATCTAGTTATAAAGATTTAATTGGCATGAAAGTGATACACATTTATAATTCAGCATTTATAAAATTGGAAAAAAAGAGAACAACAACTTTTTATGCTTGTAATGTGTGGTAAATTCCGGTTTTCAAACTGGGGAAGATTACTATAATAGTTTGCAGGCTGTTTCTCATATTTGCATGCTATTTTACACAGTTTAGCTGAATGTGCTGTAGACGACGTTATACATTTATTTTTCTCTTAATTCTGTTAAAATTAGCTGTATTTACACATGCGGTTAGAATCTTCTAATTTTCCTTTTGAATCGATGGGCCCAAAACCGCTGCGAATGACTTGACTTTATTTTCTTTTCATTGGTGGTATATATCTTAAAACGCTTCAATTTTCTACAGTTGCATACACAAATTAATCATGTGTGCGTTTTATTGTTTTTTCGTAAACAGATACGGTCTCTTTACTCTGGAATGTCACATTTCTCTGAGGAGTATTGTTTGGACTAAGTGTAACTGCTCGATATATTGTCATTATTTTTCTGATTGTACAGACCAAGGTCTGATGACAGTGAAATTGTTATTATTTAGGATATAATCCTTGAGGCCATCCCGTCTCCTGTTGATATTTCTGCTTTTAAGAAAGAAAAATATATTCTTAAAAAAATTGGTGAAAGCGGATCCTTAGAATAAACAATCTTAGGTATCGCAACATTGATATGGCAATATTTTAGTTTTTTTGGTTTATACACTTTCCAATAGGGGGAGACCCACCGTGAGCGAGCACATGGCGGGTTAATTAAAACTTGGCCAATCAAGTGGTTTCCACATGGTTTCAGCCTATTTTCTCCACCAATGAATGAAGAACACTTGAAAAAGCACGTGTTGGGCGACTTCATGTTATATGGGGGGGTGTCACCTTTTTTATTTACAAAATTTTCCAAGTCCTAGCAGCTTGTTTTCCCTGCAGCAGCTCATAAACGTATAGCAAAGTTATAAATGGTGTTTATTTTTCTGTAAAACAGTGTTTTTTTATAACCCTTTACTTGGTTTCTACAAAAGCATATTTTACAATAGTTACATTCAAGGCTTTCACCCACATTGTGAAATGTCCGTTTTCACGGTGTGTGTGTACCTTTTCTATAACTTTGCATTGTCCTCCTTTTTAAATTTCAAATTATCAACAGTTCAAGCTATTTCCATTGTACTTTCTTTACAATATATGTTAAAAAATATTATTTTATCTCCATTAGAATTAGCTGTGTTTGGCGGTAATTTTTCTTAGAATTTACTTCTTGTGTTTGAACTGATGATGGGTCCAAAAAATGTTTGACTGACGGCATTAATTGTCCTTTATGTAAATGCCGATCTGATATTTTTTAGGTTGATGTTTTAACTTGATTTGTTTTAACGGTTCCAAACTGTGAACTTTACTTTCTCTTTTTTCGAGTAGTGAATTTTAAACACTGATATTAAATACCACTGTGTTCATACCTGTTTGGTATGCACACAGTGATATTTTTTTGTCAATGTATGGTGGCTGGATTCGACTGAATATTAAATTCCTCTAATGATTTCTAGAGCAGTGTGGATACACCACAAAACATGAAGAGAAATGGCTTGCGTTTCTCATAGATTGCTCTTTTTCGCCTGAAACTGCGGTCCTTATAATTAAACATTAATTTTCTTTTGTCTCTATTTCTATTAGCTCAGTATGTCCGTAAATTTGGTTAGAATTGCTTTGCTTTTTATTCAATGCTAGATCTAATATCGCTTGTATGACGGCCTTAATTTTTTTTTGTACTTAAATATTAAAGATTCGTCAACCTTAGATGTTTTTATGTGAGAAATAAGCTAGACTTAACACTTTTAATGTCATGCAGCGGAAATTCACAAAACGCTTGAGAAAATGCTGGCTACACCCGTTATTAAATGTTAGTGTTAGAGTAATATTGTAATAAAAAAACTTTTAAGATCTAGTTACAAGGCTACAGTTGGCGTCAAAGTCTCACACCTTTCAAATTAGAATTTCTAAAATTGAAAGAAAACTTTTTATGCTTGTAATTTCTGGTAAATTTCGGTTTTCCGGTTTACTATAATAGTTTGCAGACTGTTTCTCATATTTGCATGCTATTTTTCACAGTTTACGTGTTATTTATCTGAATGTGCTATAGACGACATCATACATTTATTTTTCTCTTATCTCTATTAAAATTAGTTGTCCTTGCACATGCTTTTAACTGCGAGATATATTACCAATGTTTTTCTGATTGTACACACCAACTTGTTCTGAAAGTAGAAATTGTTTTTGTTTATGACATAATCCTTGAAGCCACCCCGTCTCCTGTTGATATTTCTGCTTTTGAGAAAGAAAAATATATTCTTAAAAAATCGTGAAAGTGGATCCTTAGAATAAACAATCTTAGGTATTGCAACATTGATATGGGCTGCCTTGAAAAAGTGGGTCAAATATACTTTAAATTCACCCCCTCCCTACTCCCACCTACCCCAAGAACCAAGTTATTTATGCGGAGACATTTGAAACAATACTTTCAATGTCACTCAACGGAAATTCACAAACTCCTTGAAAAAATGCTGGCTACGCTTGATATTCCATGTCGCACTGTTTGAGTGACATTGAATTAAACAAAAAAAAAAACTTTTAGGATCTAGTTATAAGATTTTAATTGGCATGAAAGTGATACACATTTACAATTCAGCATTTATAAAATTGAAAAAAAAGAGAACAGCAACTTTTATGCTTGTAATGTGTGGTAAATTCCGGTTTTCAAACTGGGGAAGATTACTATAATAGTTTGCAGGCTGTTTCTCATATTTGCATGCTATTTTACACAGTTTATCTGAATGTGCTGTAGACGACGTCACAAATTTATTTTTCTCTTATCTCTGTTAAAATTAGCTGTATTTACACATGCGGTTAGAATCTTCTAATTTTCCTTTTGAATCGATGGGCACAAAACCGCTGCGAATGACTGACATTATTTTCTTTTCATCAGTGGTATGATCTTAAAACGCTTCAATTTTCTACAGTTCCGTGCACAAATCTCTCATGTGTGCGCTTTATTATTTTTTTCGTAAAGAGATAGGGTCTATTTACTCTGGAATGTTACATTTCTCTGAGGAGTTTTGTTTGGACTAAGTGTAACTGCTCGATATTGTCATTATTTTTCTGATTGTACAGACCAAGGTCTGATCAAAGTGAAATTGTCATTGTTTCTGACATAATCCTTGAGGCCATCCCGTCTCCTGTTGATATTTCTGCTTTTGAGAAAGAAAAATATATTCTTAAAAAAATCGTGAAAGTGGATCCTTAGAATAAACTATCTTAGGTATAGCAACATTGATATGGGCTGCCTTGAAAAAGTGGGTCAAATATACTTTAAATCCACCCTACTCCCTACTCCCACTTACCCCAAGAACCAAGTTATTTATGCGGAGACATTTGAAACAATGCTTTTAATGTCACTCAACGGAAATTCACAAACTCCTTGAAAAAATGCTGGCTACGCCCGATATTCCATATCGTGCTGTTTGAGTGACATTGGATTAAACAAAAAAAGGACTTTTAAGATCTAGTTATAAAGATTTAATTGGCATGAAAGTGATACACATTTATAATTCAGCATTTATAAAATTGAAAAAAAAGAGAACAACAACTTTTTATGCTTGTAATGTGTGGTAAATTCCGATTTTCAAACTGGGGAAGATTACTATAATAGTTTGCAGGCTGTTTCTCATATTTGCATGCTATTTTACACAGTTTATCTGAATGTGCTGTAGACGACGTTATACATTTATTTTTCACTTAATTCTGTTAAAATTAGCTGTATTTACACATGCGGTTAGAATCTTCTAATTTTCCTTTTGAATCGATGGGCCCAAAACCGCTGCGAATGACTTGACTTTATTTTCTTTTCATTGGTGGTATCATCTTAAAACGCTTCAAATTTCTACAGTTGCATACACAAATCTCTCATGTGTGCCTTTTATTGGTTTTTCGTAAACGGATACGGTCTATTTACTCTGGAATGTTACATTTCTCTGAGGAGTTTTGTTTGGACTAAGTGTAACTGCTCGATATATTGTCATTATTTTTCTGATTGTACAGACCAAGATCTGATGAAAGTGAAATTGTTATTATTTAGGATATAATCCTTGAGGCCATCCCGTCTCCTGTTGATATTTCTGCTTTTAAGAAAGGAAAATATATTCTTAAAAAAATTGGTGAAAGCGGATCCTTAGAATAAACAATCTTACGTATCGCAACATTGATATGGGCTGCCTTGAAAAAGTTGGTCAAATGTACTTTAAATCCACCCCCTCCCTACTCCCACCTACCCCAAGAACCAAGTTATTTATGCCGAGACATTTGAAACAATACTTTTAATGTCACGCAACGGAAATTCACAAACTCCTTGAAAAAATGCTGGCTACGCCCGATATTCCATATCGTGCTGTTTGAGTGACATTGGATTAAACAAAAAAAGGACTTTTAAGATCTAGTTATGAGGTTTTAATTGGCATGAAAGTGATACACATTTATAATTCAGCATTTATAAAATTGAAAAAAAGAGAACAACAACTTTTTATGCTTGTAATGTGTGGTAAATTCCGGTTTTCAAACTGCGGAAGATTACTATAATAGTTTGCAGGCTGTTTCTCATATTTGCATGCTATTTTTTGCACAATTTATCTGAATGTGCTGTAGACGACGTTATACATTTATTTTTCTCTTATCTCTGTTAAAATTAGCTGTATCTACACATGCGGTTAGAATCTTCTAACTTTCCTTTTGAATTGATGGGCCCAAAACCGCTGCAAATGACTGACTTTATTTTCTTTTCATTGGTGGTATGATCTTAAAACGCTTCAATTTTCTACAGTTGCATGCACAAATCTCCCATGTGTGCGTTTTATTGTTTTTTTCGTAAAGAGATAGGGTCTGTTTACTCTGGAATGTTACATTTCTCTGAGGAGTTTTGTTTGGACTAAGTGTAACTGCTCGATATATTGTCATTATTTTTCTGATTGTACAGACCAAGGTCTGATGACAGTGAAATTGTTATTATTTATGACATAATCTTTGAGGCCATCGCGACTCCTCTTGATATTTCTGCTTTTGAGAAAGAAAAATATATTCTTAAAAATATTCGTGAAAGCGGACGATTAGAATAAACAATCTTAGGTATCGCAACATTGATATGGGCTGCCTTGAAAAAGTTGGTCAAATATACTTTAAATCCACCCTCTTCCTACTTCCACCTACCCCAAGAACCAAGTTATTTATGCCGAGACATTTGAAACAATACTTTAATGTCACGCAACGGAAATTCACAAACTCGTTGAAAAAATGCTGGCTACGCCCGATATTCCATATCGTGCTGTTTGAGTGACATTGGATTAAACAAAAAAAGGACTTTTAAGATCTAGTTATAAGGTTTTAATTGGCATGAAAGCTATACACATTTATAATTCAGCATTTATAAAATTGAAAAAAAAAGAGAACAACAACTTTTTATGCTTGTAATGTGTGGTAAATTCCGGTTTTCAAACTGCGGAAGATTACTATAATAGTTTGCAGGCTGTTTCTCATATTTGCATGCTATTTTTGCACAATTTATCTGAATGTGCTGTAGACGACGTTATGCATTTATTTTTCTCTTATCTCTGTTAAAATAAGCTGTATTTACACATGCGGTTAGAATCTTCTAATTTTCCTTTTGAATTGATGGGCCCAAAACCGCTGCGAATGACTGACTTTATTTTCTTTTCATTGGTGGTATGATCTTAAAACGCTTCAATTTTCTACAGTTGCATGCACAAATCTCCCATGTGTGCGTTTTATTGTTTTTATCGTAAAGAGATAGGGTCTGTTTACTCTGGAATGTTACATTTCTCTGAGGAGTTTTGTTTGGACTAAGTGTAACTGCTCGATATATTGTCATTATTTTTCTGATTGTACAGACCAAGGTCTGATGACAGTGAAATTGTTATTATTTAGGATATAATCCTTGAGGCCATCCCGTCTCCTGTTGATATTTCTGCTTTTAAGAAAGAAAAATATATTCTTTAAAAATCGTGAAAGCGGTTCCTTAGAATAAACAATCTTAGGTATCGCAACATTGAAATGAGCTGCCTTGAAAAAATGGGTCAAATATACTTTAAATCCACCCCCCTCCCTACTCCTACCTACCCCAAGAACCAAGGTATTTATGCGGAGACATTTGAAACAATACTTTGAAACGGAAATTCACAAACTCCTTGAAAAAATGCTGGCTACGCTCGATATTCCATATCGTACTGTTTGAGTGACATTGAATTAAAAAAAGGACTTTTAAGATCTAGTTACAAGGTTTTTTTGGCCTTAAATTTTATGCACTTTGCATTTCAGAATTTATACGATTGAAGTGGGGAAGATTAATATAATAGTTTGTAGGCTGGTTCTCACATTTACGCACTATTTTTCACATTTTACATTTATTTTCTGTTATCTTTGTTAAAATAAGCTGTGTTTGTTGCACCTGTGGTTAGAGTTTTCTAATTTTTGTTTTTGAATTGATGGGCCCAAAAATGCCTCAGTGACTGTCTTTATTATCTTGTTGCTTATATTTTGATCTTAAAACGCTTAAATTTCTACAACTGTATGGATACATCTTACATATGCGCGCTGTAGTTGTTATTTGGTTAAGGCATGGGGTCCGGATACTCTGCAATATTACATTCTTCTGAAGCTTTTTGTTCAGACTTAGTGTAAATATTGTGTAAATTGTCATTGATTTCCTTATTGTATGGAGCAAAGTCTTCTTAAATTAAATTATTTAGGGTGGGTTGCAACCCTGAACCCCCTCCTCCCTTTGTTTCCGCCACTGGTGACAGTCATTGTTCAGATGTGTGTGAAGTTGAATTTCTTTTGAAAATGTGTTTGCCTTTTTTGATTGTGGTTCTTGTGCAGTGCTGCGGAAGCAGTGATAGAGAGACAGTGCAATGCATGGGGGAGGGTTAATTGACAGCAGCTTATGCGCATGAATATGGATTGAGTGCAAGCAAGTGATGTCAGACTTGCATTTGCCAGCCAATCAGCGTCTTTGAAATTCAGAAGATGCTGCATATACTATGCGACGGGATTAAGTCATTTTAACGCGTGAAAACAAGACCCATCAAAGTACTTATTTTCTTTATTTCATGTGTGTTTTGTTTTTACTATTGTTCAGATACAGTGAAATTTTGATCACATAACTGTTTTTAGCTTGAAAGATGAGCTCTTAAAAGGAGATATTAGAACTATTTTGGTGTCCGGATGCCGCGTTTTTATGATGTAGTTGGCCGGCTAGCGTGGCTTGCATCCTTTGTTTGGCGCCATCAAGGCTGGAAAGACGCAACTTTTTACCAAAATAAGGATAGTTTATTGTGGAAGTGTTTTGTGTGGATAAAACATCATACAGAAGGTAAGTAATAAGAGTGAAAGTGCGCTGTATTTGTCTTTTTTTTTTTTTTGCAGTAAAAGTGGTATTTTACCTTTGATAATGTTTGCTGTGGAAACTTTTGAAATATTTCAGTAAATTGAGAACTATCACCGGACTTTTTCCTTTGTTAATGTTGTTAATAACAATTGCGTACATGTTTAAAACAACGCTGTTCAAAGCCGTATTTTTTTGCATAAGAGTGACTTTGGAAATTTCGGATTCAGATCTAATTTCTTCTTAAATCCGCAAATTGTTTCTGTAATTTTAATGCTATATGATCAATGAATTATACGGCAACGTTTTTTATCGTGGTTATGGTTATATTTTAACTCACAAAGTTCTCGTAAGTTCAGGTTCGCTGAGATTAAAATGACACCCCCAAGAAAAAGTTATCTCCCTCTTATGTGTTGTATTTCTTCTTTTTTCCTAAGCAGCGCAGTTATATCAGTTTTTTGTAAAAAGAAAGGGCTAGACTCAGCTTGGAGTTATTTTTGGCAGAGTTTTGGAGGGAAGTGTCGTGCTATAAGTTAAAAACCCATTGCCCGTTCCGACTTTGATTTCTGACCCTTGTGTGTGTGTCAGGGTTCGCGCTGGGTTCTCAGGAAAGTGAGTAAAAATAGAAAGTATGGATCAACTGGGTCCAAAAAGACTCGGTGGGTTCCGAAAAAGTGAATCATTTCGTAAAAAATGCCCAAAAAGTGGACAAAAACCCCGTCAACGCAAACCCTGGTGTGTGTGTGTTTTTTTGTGTGTGTGTGTGTGTGTGTGATTTCTCTGTTTTTACATGGCAGGGCGGCGAATGTTGAGCTTAAACCTCTTTGCTGGACTCGTGTGCAAAGTAGTTAATTGTAATCCTGATTCCATTCAGTCAGGTGGCTGTACTATGTTCTTTGTGAATTACTGCAATCAGGACTTGATTAGGAGTGGTTTGATTATCTTTGTAAATTGTTTAAACAATTTCTCCTGGGGTCCAATTGGAGCGGAATTTTTTCGCTTACCTATGCAGTTTTGGAATAATTAAAGAGGGTTGTGTTTTGTTTCAATGTGTGTAAAGTTTATATATTCTTTGAAAGTAGACCTCACGGCTTTCGCATGAAACTGGCATAAATAAACAGGCCATATACAGTGGCTGTGTAAGGGTTGCAACTAGTTTTTTCCTTTTTGGGGAGATTTTGATATCACCTGCATTTTTTTATATTCTATTCAGGGTTCGCGTTGGCGGGGTTTTTGTTCACTTTTTGGGCATTTTTTTAAAAGAAATGACTCTGGACTAAACCGAGTCACTTTCCTTTTTTAATTCCTTTCTTAATTCGCCCTGTACATATATGTATCCTTATCACAAACAAAAGTATATCTGCGTGTAAAATATACATTTTCTTTCAGATGCCAAAAAAGAAAGGCAACCAAAGGCCCACCACCTCGAAATAGAGGAATACAAGGTTGGGGACACCATCCTGTTCCAAAAGAAGGCGGTTTGATGGCCGGTCGAAGTTACAAAAGCCTCGGGGGGTATCATGACTGTGCAGTACATTGGCTATGAAGAGGGGTAAGTGCACAAGTTTTTATAGCAACTTTCCTATCTTTTCCTTTTTCAGATTGTCCTGCATGGATTAATGTTGTGCAGTGATGTCATTTTTATTAACTTTGCGTTGTTCTAAATATTTCTTTTCAGCTTCCATGTGTAGGCACTAATTTTTTTGTCCATTCTTTTCCTGCATCGTCTTATTTGTGTGTTTTATACTTTGCCAGTAAGCTCTGCTTTCAATGTAAAGATTGGTGGTGTTTTGATGTGTAATGTTCTTGCAGGATTTGAAGTGTTAGCTTTGTATATTGTTTCATAATGCTTTTTATTAGGGATCTCACTCACGTCGTAACAAAACCCAGACTGGTGAAACCATGGCTATCTGTAAGAATATTAGTCAAAGCTAGATCGTTCTTATTAGAGTAACAGTTCATTTGAGATGCATAATGTTTCGAATGTGATGTGTTTTCCCATTTATTCTAAAGCCCATTTAAGATGCAGTTCGTTTCATTGTTTCTTTTGCCTGCGAGGTTTTTGATTGTGTGTAGTTGTATTTTACATTTTTTTTCATAGTTTATAACCCTTGTAGTGTACAGGAGTGGAGCTTAATGTCTGTTCCCACTTCTCCGGCAAAATCGTTCTTGACCGATCGTCTGCTCGAGACCTCGGTACCATTAGGTACGGAGGTCCCGACGTGACACTGAGGACCCGACAAGTTTTTCATATGAACTCCCCACCCCCATCTTTGATTGTGTCTTAAAATCGCTGCTTCTTCCTCCTCCGCCCCCTCCTTCCCAAGCCGCGGCGCAGCGCATTTTCTCATACAAGTTGTGTTGCCGCCTATTTTACTTTTTTTGTGCTCGAGCGGTGAAGGACCAGGGGTGAAGATAAAACTGGAGCTTGATGGAACAATAACAAAAGTGAAGTTTTATTTCTAAAAAAATACGAGTGCTGTCACTGAAACCACCCCCTCCCCCTATCCCCCCATGGTTGCACTGAGAACCCAGTTCGCTTCCTCAGTGCCACTTCGGGACCTCATCACTGGTGGTACTAAAAGTCCCGAGCAGACGGTGACCCTGCCTCAGCCCTGGTGTGTTATGCACAGTTTTCTCCCATGCTCGAATCTTTAGATTTACAGCAGATATGCAACGTGTTAAACCCTTGCTTTCCCTTTGTTTGTAGCCCCTCCCCTTTTCTTTTACTTTAACTTGCAATATCTTTGCATTGTGTGATAAAATATTTTATTTTTTATGTACGAGGTTTTATTTTTGTATGACCGACCAGTAAATCATTTAAGGTGTAAGGATTTCAAAGGACCAATTTTAACTTTTATATTTTGAAATTGTCCTAATTCTTCCTTTATTACACAAGAAATATGTATTTTTATGTTGATTTAAAGAGTTTTTCTTGAAATTGAATGTGAAATATAATTTTTAGAATCTGTGTTGGGAAAAAAAACTTTGACAGTCTTCGTCAAATTTCAGTTTCTTTGCCTCCTGTCATTCATTGTAGTCCTTATACCTTAAATGCGGCAAAGGAATGCCTCAAATCGCAGTAAAAAAGGGAGACTTAAGGACATAATGCATATATTGTTATTGAAAACGACTATTTGCGCATCTATCTAATCTAGGTACAATGATTGATATTTTAAAGACAAGGTGAACAAAAGAACCACCAGCACCTGCCGCACAGTATGGGCGCACGCCGGACGCAAGCATGCCTTGAGGGATCATAGTCACCTCTATGTTGTCCTCGGAGATGGGTTTAGATTTCATGTAATAGTGTGCTTAGTTTGTTTCACACTTTTTATCGGTATTAAGTTTATTATATTCAAGGTTCATAGCGATCCTTGAAATCCTGGAAAATTCTAGAATTTTACCTCCAAATGTCCTTGAAAATCTTGGAATTTGACGTCTGGTTTTCGCTATGAACCCTGTATATTACTTTCTGGTTGAATAATTAATATGACATGTTTGCTGAAGTTCTGGTTTCGATGAAAAGTAGTATATTTTGACAGTTAAATATGTTTACCGGCGAAAAAAGTGGTTCACTTGAAAACTGTAAGATCAGTTTTTTAAAGACAAAAACATAAGTTGAAGTTAATTTTTTTTTTAATCAGAACTGATCACGCAAGCAAACGTTGAAACAACTTCAGACAGTGATGTTGTATTCATGGGGGAGGAAATCCCAGAGGTGAAGAAGGAGATAGCCCCCAAGACAGAAAAGGATTTTTTTTGGCAAGTTTCTGTCATGTACAGTTAAATATTTTGAATACGCTCAAGACCGTTTTATGTGGATCATATGAAGATAGAGGAATTTCTTTGTCAAGTTTCTATCATGTACACTTAAATATTTGGAAATCGCTCAAGACCGTTTTATGTGGACTCTACCAGAAACTTGAGAACTCATCTCCTTTTGACGTGCTTGCATTGAAAGTTGAGAGTCAGAAAAGTTTAAAACTTGCATTAGAAATGTAATTGTAAGGACTGGAAATAAGTGTCTTCTGTTATTTATTGTACATAAACAGGCGAAACTTCACAGACAGGGCGGAAAACACGCGCCAATGAAACGGTATCCCACGCGCCACCAAGCCCAGTTTCTGCTAGTTGTAGTGGAATTGAAGTTGCTGCGAAAAGTGCTGAAAGCATACCCCAGGTGCCAGCTATTCCTGTTAGTCAAAGTGCAATTGAAGTTGCTGCGGAAAGTGATGAAAGCGTACCTCAGGTGTCAGATGTTCCTGCTAGTCAAAGTGCAATTGAAGTTGCTCCGGAAAGTGCTGAAAGCGTACTCCAGGCGCCAGATCTACCTGCTAATCAAAGTACAACTGAAGTTCCCCCTAGTGCATCTCAACCTGGTGTGCAAAGAAGTAAACCGAAATGGATACCAGCGTTTAGATTCAGTACAAGCCCAACTGAAGAGGCGCCTATTGCCGCTGCTGTGCAAGACATGTCAGAATTCAGTGTCATTCACATTCGAACCGAACCTACACAAGGAAAAGTACTAGCGATAAAAGGAGACCCAGAGAAGAGCGGTGGATATGCAAACACCGCAGAACATCAAACGCGTGCCAGTGAAGCATCCAGACCCCAAACCGCCTCAAGTGAAGACCTGTTCCAGTCAGAGAGTAAGAACGCATTCAAGTAAATTTTAAGTAACGAAAGTATTGGTATTGCTTTTGGTGTCAAGTAAAGGTTTTTTTCTATAAAATTTGGTGCCTGATTGAGTCTAAATACCGAAATATTATTTCCAAAATATGTTTGGCGAAACAGTATTTCACTTGAAACATTCATAAAAATACAATTTCTGAATTAAAAACAGTTGGAGTGTAAGCGGTGAAGTAGTGTGACAGTTGGAATCAAACATAATGACGGTAGTAAAATTATGTGACCAGTAACGCTTTCTAGATGCGTAAATCAAACTTGTGCACGAGTACAAATTTTTCTGTCTGTTATTCTACAGGTGAAGAAGAGCACAAGCCAAGTTTTAAAATAGCAGTCAGGGATTCGGACCTGGCAGGGACTCTACTTGGGGTTGCCAGTGCAGTGAAGCCGGGAGGGGTTCGATTTATCCATGACTTGTCACCAGAAAGAACGTATGAATCGGATTTTTTACCAGCATTTCTTCCTTTGTCTAAAAGGATTTGATGAATTTAATTATCATTTTTTTATTCCCCACAGGGGGAATATGTGTGATCGACCGCGTGTCGGTCGGTCGGTTTGTCGGTCTGTCATCAAGAGCTTGTTAACGCGATAACTTGCGTCCAAGGAAAATGGACCAGCTGGACTTAGAAAGTTACAGCTCTTGATTGCGTATTGAAAGCCGTGTTTAACCTGTTGGGGGAAAGGGGTTGTGGGGTATGTGTGGGCTATACACACTGCTCCAGTAGTAGGGGGAAACGGGGGTTCGAAAACAGGAAGTGACGTCATTAAGACGTCACAATTTGTTTTCGAACCCCCATGGGGGTTCTGGAACAGATGTTTTCGAACCCCCATGGGGGTTCTGGAACAGATGTTTTAGAATCCCCATGGGGGTTCTGGAACAGATAATTGATAGAGCGCGCGCCCGTGTCAATGACGTCATCATGACATTATAATGACGTCATCATCAGCATAACCCTAAGTCACCTGTCAATCATCATAACGTCATTAGTCACGCGACCTGTCAATCATTATTAGTCAAGTGACCTGTCAATTATGTGCCATGTGACCCTAACCCTATATGAGGATTGTTTTCCCGATCATTAACCTTCCGACCTGAATGGCTCACTTGGTAGAGCAGAGGACCCGTAAGCGGACCCATGGGTCGGTGGATCTATCCCGCCCTCGGGCATCATTTTCGCCTTCTGTCTATCAGGATATAATATGTACCGACGCCCCCCCCCCCCCACGGACCAGGACATAACATGTACCGACCCCCCCCCCCGGACCAGGACATGACATGTACCGACCCCTCCCCGACCAGGACATAACATGTACCGACCCCCCACCCCGGACCAGGACATAACATGTACCGACCCTTTCCGGACCAGGACATAACATGTACCGACCCCCCCCCCCCCGGATGTGATTCAGCAGCTCTATAAGAACACATTGTGTATGCACATGTGTTTCATTCATGCTCTGGCTGCCGTTGGATACACATGGGAGAAAAGTGAAAACAGTTCCACTTACCTGTTGCGCTGTTGGAGAACAAGTGAAGGATAAACTGAAATACACACAGGAGACGAAGTGAAAGATCGACTATTCTTTGGAAAAAGGAAGTGAAAGATTGGTTATTCTTTGGAAAAGGAAGTGAAAGATTGGAGACATGGAGAGGAATTAGCAAAAGAGTTGTGGTAAGTGACCTTTCTTTTGTGTTTTTTAACACTATGTAACATTATGTAACATTATGTAACATCACATAACATTATGTAACATCATGTAACATCATGTAACACTATGTAACATCATGTTATATCATGTAACACTGTGCAACATTATGTAACATTATGTAGCATCATGTAACATTATGTAACATCATGTAACATCATGCAACATCATGTAACATCATGTAACATCATGTAGCATCATGTTTCACTATGTACCATTATGTAACATTATGTAGCATTATGTAACATTATGTAGCATCATGTAACATCATGTAGCATCATTTAATATCATGTAACACTATGTAACATCATGTGACATCATGTGACACTATGTCACCATGTAACATCATATAGCTATATTACTATGTGACACCATGTAATTGCTATGATAATTAGTCTAAAGTATGTATGTCGTTATCAGTTCCTTCAATAGACAAGCCTTGATAGCTCACTTGGTAAAAGCGCAGGATCGTAAGCAGACCCATGGTCTGAAGATTGGTGGTTCGACCCTGGCTCGAGACAACCTTTATTTCTGGTTTTTTTGTTTTGTTTACTTTTGTGATAATGTAACATTATGTGACATCATGTGACTCTGTGATTTTTTTTAACATAATAGCTATAGTTCTAGGTCTATTTTCACTGATAATATTTAATTAGTCATATTTCAATGGTTCCATTACAATAACCACACACACACACACACACACACACACACACACACACACACACACACACAGCATAAGTACATGAAAGGTCTCAGAGTGTGGGGAAACCGATCGATAAATTTCAGAGTGCACTCGTTTAGAGTGCGGGGGAAACCGATCGATAAATTTCAGAGTGCACTCGTTCAGAGCTTGGGGGAAAACGATCGATAAATTTCAGAGTGCACTCGTTCAGAGCGTGGGAACGATCAATAAATTTGAGATGGAATGGGATTTTCTCTACGTTAAGTCCAATGTTATGTTTTATGTTATAGTAGTTGGAAAATGGCACTTGTAAAGCACATTTAACAAATTTAGTTTTTGGAAAACATGTAATGTATAAAAAAAGTTTTAGCATTTTACCATGCTACTTATTCAAATGTCTAAAGTTATAGTAGTGCAAAAATAGTGATTCTAGATCAACTTTAACAAATTTAGTTTTTGACAACATATGATGTATAAAATAGGTTTTAGCATTTTAACATGCTACTTATTTGAATGTTCTAAAGCTATATTAGTGGAAAAATGGTGGTTCTACACCAAATTTTACAAATTTAGTTTTTAACACCATATGATATATAAAATAAGTTTGAACATTTTAGCATACCACTTTTTTGAATGTTTTAAAGTTATAGTAGTGGAAAAATGGTAGTTCTAGACCAATTTTAACAAATGTAGTTGTTTTGACAACATGTGATGTATAAAATAAGTTTAACATTTTACTATGTTGTAGTAGGGGAAAAATTAGGCTTCTAAACCAACTTTAACAAATTTTGTTTTTACGCGTTTCAGACGATTCTACCACTTGGTTGGTTGGTTGATTGGTGGAAAATATAGGAAAACTGCGCCCATTCAAACATGTGTTCGAATGGCAAGCCCTTTAAAAAGACGTGTTCGAATGGCAAGCCCATTCAAAAGACGTGTTTGAATGGCAAGCCCCTTTAAAACATAATTTTTGGAACATATTACGTCGTGGTATTGTTCAACAAATCGTTCAACATGTTCAACATATTTAACATGTTTAACATGTTCAACATGTTCAACCTGTTGTTCAGCATGTTGTTCAACATGTTCAACATGTTGTTGTTCAACAAGTTGTATATAAAGCTATGTTTAAAGACTTTCTCATCATTTGAATAGTGTCGGTTGAACCGAAAGGATGTATGAATGCAACATTTGTTCGAAATGTCATAAAAGTCATAAAGGCAAACGTGGTAAAGTTATTTCTAAACTTTTTAAGACAACTCACTATAAAGTGTAAAAGGCACCCGCCCTTAGACGTAACACACATTCTGTATCAAGATACTGAAGAGCGAACAACAACTATCATCTATGACAATGCCTGTAGAAAAGTCTAAGACAATGCCTGCAGAAAATTTTATAGTAAAGCCTGAGGCAATGCCCATGGTAAAGTCTAAGGCGAATTCACATCTTAGAAAGACAAAAAAGAGATGAGTTACCAGCTATGACGCCGCCGTGTAAAAAGCGAAAAATTAAGACAGAGCCTAAAACGAAGCGAGAACCAGAGCGAAAAGCTGCTACCACCATGAAGAAGATGAGTGTAGACGATTTACCGGTTATGATACCTATTAATGGAGAAATATATATTAAATTGGCAAAATATCAACAGAAAGTGATGGTTAACATTCGTGAATATATTACGGATCATACATCTGGGAGGTTACATCCTACCATGAAGGGAATTTTGTTGTCATTGAACGATTGGCAAATGTTGAAGAAGCAAATAACGTCAGTGGATCTCATGCTTCAGAAAATGGATCTGTATAAATGCAGTGACTGTCAGAAGATGGTTGAGTAGACAGCGAGATGACTGTATAGAGTTTTAACAGCATGACGAGCTTAGTGGATGCTATGATTTCATCACCCTCAGGGCAGAAGATTGGAGTTAAGGTTTTGAAGCTTGACAAGAACTTGAAACTTAGCTTTGACTCATATGGACATATACATTTGATATGTAGTTCAAATAAAATTGTCTTCATATGTAGACTATGAAATTAACATTATCTATATTCATGTGAAGTCAGTTGTTGTAAAATTTTAAGTTAAGTGAATCTGCACATGTATAAACATAAAATGTATTTGAAATAGTTTTGATTTTATCATAATTGTAAATATTTGTAATATTTAATAAAAGAAGCACATATGATGCTTTTCAACTTTTTATTTTTCTCATACAATACTTGGATATAATACATAATAAAACAATACTTGAATATAATACATAATAATACAATTCTTGAATATAATACATAATAATACAATTCTTGAATATAATACATAATAATACAAAATTACCTATAATACCTAATATATGATATATGGTTTACGGGTCAATTAAAACCGCGTCAGGAACCTTACGACTTTATATGTTGCAAAACAAGACATATATTAACGTAAGTAAGTTAATAAAATATTACAACATTTATAAAGTCTTTATCATAAAGTTTAGTCAAATAAGTCTATTTTTCTTCATCTGTTTCACTCTTTTCACTCTCCATGCCACTTTCTTCATCACTGCTGTCATCCTCCTCTTCCTTATCTAGTAGCTCTTCAAAGAATGCATTGTTTTTCCTTATAATCGCCTTTAGTGCCTTTGAATACTTGTAATGTTTTTCATCCACAAAGTAATTAAAGTCCTCTAAAATCTTTTAATAATGTTGGCTTTGTTCTAGACGCCGGGTATATTTGAATAGTCTCATAAACAGTTGTTTAAGTCCATGTTTATAAATGGGTCGAAGGTCATAACTTGCTATTTCATGCGCATCTTCAAGTCCTTGTTCTTCATATTCTAAAATCTTTTCTTGAAATTTCTCATCATAGTCATCGTAGACTTCTTGAACCATATCCTGTCATCAGCATCCTCACCACACTGCTCCATATGTTTGAGCAAAGCTTCTTCGCTGTTGTATAATGCACCACATTCTGTACAAGCATGTGCATTCTTTTCAGCCATGTTAACGCTTTGACTTTCCATGGAAGACTCATCTAAAGTTTCCGTGAAAGGTAGTTTTACAGGGTTTTCCATATCCGATTCTTCATCCACTTCTGACGTGTGAGCAACCTTTAAGTGTCTTTTAAGATTTTGTGGCCAATTGCAAGATTTCGAACAAATGTTGCATTTATACATCCTTTCGGTTCAACCTACACTATTCAAATGATGAGAAAGTCTTTAAACATAGCTTTATATACAACTTGTTGAACAACAACATGTTGAACATGTTGAACAACATGTTGAACAACATGTTGAACAACATGTTGAACAACAGGTTGAACATGTTAAACATGTTAAACATGTTAAATATGTTGAACATGTTGAACAATTTGTTGAACAATACCACGACGTAATATGTTCCAAAAATTATTCGAACACGTGTTTTGAATGGGCTTGCCATTCGAACACGTCTTTTGAATGGGTTTGTAATTCGAACACGTCTTTTGAAAGGGCTTGCCATTCGAACACATGTTTGAATGGGCGCAGTTTTCCTATATAACTATCCACATTTTCACTTCCCATTTTCCACCAATCAACCAACCAACCAAGTGGTAGAATCGTCTGAAACGTGTAAAAACAAAATTTGTTAAAGTTGTTTTAGAAGCCTAATTTTTCCCTTACTACAACATGGTAAAATGTTAAACTTATTTTATACATCATATGTTGTCAAAAAAACTACATTTGTTAAAATTGGTCTAGAACCACGGTTTTTCCACAACTATAACTTTAGAACGTTCAAATAAGTAGCATGTTAAAATGCTAAAACCTATTTTATACATCATATGTTGTCAAAAACTAAATTTGTTAAAGTTGATCTAGAACCACCATTTTTGCACTACTATAAATTTAGAGCATTTGAATAAGTAGCATGGTAAATTGCTAAAACTTATTTTATACATTATATGTTTTCCAAAAACTACATTTGTTAAATGTGCTTTAGAAGTGCCATTTTCCAACTACTATAACATAAAACATAACATTGACTTAACATAGGAAAAATCCCATTCCTTCTCAAATTTATTGATCGTTCCCACGATCTGAACGAGTGCACTTTGAAATTTATCGATCGGTTTCCCCACACTCTGAGACCTTCCATGTACTTATGCTGTGTGTGTGTGTGTGTTTGTGTGTGTGTGTGTGTGTGTGTGTGTGTGTGTGTGTGTGTGTGTGTGTGTGTGTGTGTGTGTGTGTGTGTGTGTGTGTGTGTGTGTGTGGTTATTGTAATGGAACCATTGAAATATGACTAATTAAATATTATCAGTGAAAATAGACATAGAAATATAGCTATTCTGTTAAAAAAAGTCAGAGTCACATGATGTCACATAATGTCACATAATGTTACATAGTCACAAAAGTAAACAAAACAAAAAAAAACAAAAAAAAAAAAGTTTGTCCCGAGCCGGGGTCGAACTACCAATCTTCAGACCATGCATCTGATTACGAGCCTCCGCTTTTACCAAGTGAGCTATCAAGGCTTGTCTATCGAACGAACTGATAATGACATACATACTTTAGACTAATTATGTTCACATAGTAATTACATGGTGTCACAGAGTAATATAGCTATATGAGGTTACATGGTCACATAGTGTCACATGATGTCACGTGATGTCACATATTGTTACATGATGTTACATGATGTTACATAATGTTACATAATGTGACATAATGTTACATAATGTGACATAATGCTACATAATGTTACAGAATGTTACACAGTGTTACATGATGTTACATGATGTTATATAGTGTTACATGATTTAACTTAATGTGACATAATGTTACATAATGTTACATGATGTTACATAACGTTACATGATGTGACATAATGTTACATAATGTTACATAGTGTTACAAAAAACAGAAAAAACGTCACTTACCACAACTCTTTTGCTAATTCGTCTCCATGTCCCCAATCTTTCTCTTCCTTTTCCAAGGAATAACCATCTTTCACTTCCTTTTTCCAAAGAATAGTCGATCTTTCACTTCGTCTCCTGTGTGTATTTCAGTCAATCCTTCACTTGTTCTCCAACAGCGCAACAGGTAAGAGCAACGGTTTTCACTTTTTTCCCATGTGTATTCAACGGCAGCCAGAACATGAATGAAACACATGTGCACACACAATGTGTTCTTATAGAGCTGCTGAATCACATCCGGGGGGGGGGGGGGTCGGTACATGTTATGTCCTGGTCCGGAAAGGGTCGGTACATGTTATGTCCTGGTCCGGGGTGGGGGGTCGGTACATGTTATGTCCTGGTCGGGGGTCCGTACATGTTATATCCTCACATTGAGAACTCCAATAATATGATAGACAGAAGGTGAAAGTGATGCCCGAGGGCGGGTTCGATCCACCGACCCATGGGTCCGCTTACTGGTCCTCTGCTCTACCAAGTGAGCCATTCAGGCCGGAAGATTAATGATCGGGAAAACAATCCTCATATAGGGTTAGAGTCACATGACTCATGATTGAAAGGTCACTTGACTAATAATGATTGACAGGTCACGTGACTAATGACGTTATGATGATTGACAGGTGACTTAGGGTTATGCTGATGATGACGTCATTATAATGTCATGATGACGTCATTGACACGGGCGCGCGCTCTATCAATTATCTGTTCCAGAACCCCCATGGGGATTCTAAAACATCTGTTCCAGAACCCCCATGGGGGTTCGAAAACAAATTGTGACGTGACTAATAATGATTGACAGGTGACCTGACTAATGACGTTATGATGATTGACAGGTGACTTAGGGTTATGCTGCTTAGGACAGTCTTAATATGCCATAACATCATTATGATGTCATGATAACGTCATGATGACGTCATTATAACGTCATGATGATGATGATGTCATGATGAGGCCATTATAATGTCATGATGACGTCAGTGACACGGGCGCGCGCTCTATCAATTACCTGTTCCAGAATCCCCATGGGGATTCTAAAACATCTGTTCCAGAACCCCCATGGGGGTTCGAAAGCACCTCGTGACGTCATTATGACGTCACTTCCTGTTTTCGAACCCCCGTTTGCCCCTACTTCCAGTTAATTTTGTCATGATTTCTATGTTGTTTTTGTGTTATCTCGGACCCTTATAGGACTGCTTTAAGTGAAATTAATGAACTTAATGTTTAAAAAATGTTTACAATCCAGATAATTTTTTTTGTATGATCAGAGAACGATAAAACTAACACCATTATTTTATTGTTGTCTTGCTTGTAGCTGCTGTAAATATTGCATCAGTTAAAAGAAAAGAAAATGTCGGCGTTTTATTTGTCCACAAGCAGTTACTGGAGGCGCAGCCACCGTCGAAAAGCTTGAAACCGGTGCCACTTCAACGGAACCTACGCCTCTCTTCCTTGTTCAGCTTGAGTATTGCTTAAATGGTGTTATTTCAGTTATCTAAAAGTTAGTGCGTCTTGGTTTCATATTCGGGGGAATGGTATTCCTACACACCAAGGGTTTACGTTTGTTGTAAATGTGTACTTTTAATTTTGTGTGTGAGTGCATGGATATTTCCTTAATGTATTTAATGTTCTGTATTATATGGCTGAAGGTCTGTAATTAAAAATAAAACAAAAAAAACAACAAACAACAACTCTCCAGTTTAATGCAGTTCTGCCTACAGAACTGAACATTTGGCCATTTTTAACGTCTGGGTATTTTAACTTTCTTGAGAATTTAGTTTCATCAGTAGGAAATGGTGATAGTAACACTACTGAGAGTCGTATTTGCTGGATAATTGTGCTTCATAGCTGAAAAAACGATGCATAGTCTATCTCTTTCTAGACCCCAACCTGGTGAACAAGAAGGGGTCTACAGTATTGACCTCTGTCTCCGTCCGTCCCTTCGATCTTTGTACGCGCTATATCTCTGGCATCGTTCAACCAATTTTAATTTCCTTTTGCGCACAGAAAGACAAAGTAATGGAGCTGTGCGACGAAGCGTTATCTTTGGATTTCTCGAAAAATTACAAAAAACTGCGGAAATTTTGAAATTTTTTGCGCTTGACACTGAATATTGTGTCCGGTTTGGGTCTGCGCCTTCGACGATGGCTTATCTAATTTTTTTTTTTATTTTTTTTCTTTTCATCAGAATATGGGGGCGAAGAACTAGTGCAAATTGATGAAAGTCGCAAACGTAAACTTAACGCAAGAACACCATATATAACATCTATAACACGTTTACCAAGTGCAAGTGTTGCTCTCGACGCTCCTACCAGTGCTGAAGAATCAGTTCCAAGTACTACTTGGCCATCCCCTATAGGTACAATTGTACAAACCCAAACACTCCACCCTGAATTTTGACGACACCTGCCGTTGAGGTGCAATCGATCCAACAAGTAGAATGTGACCCCGGGCAACCACAGCAACTCATAAGTTTAGAGCCACATTTAGAGGATCCCGCTTTTTCTGATCCTGAAGTGATCGGCTCATCCGATATCGAACTCCCTGAAAGTGTAATGAGTTCAATAAGCCGACAACTTTCACGACACGAATTAATAGGCACCACTCGCAAACCAACAAAAACAATATGCAAGACCAGAAAAGCCGTGGTATACACAGATTCGTCAAGCGACGACCATGGGCAAGAAGATCCCGATTATGCTATTTCAGAATCCGAGGTCACCTCTCCTGCACTCACCACAATTCTAAAGAGAAAAAGGCGCCGCCACTCGTCTGAACGCAACTTAACTCCACGGAAAAATCGTCCCCTTCCACTCATTCCGGACCTAGCACAAGTAAAAAGAAATCGGTACAAAAAACAACAAGGACACGCAAAACCAAAACCAAAAAGAAACTACAGGTCGACACAGAATCATTCAGTGAGAAAGAACAGGCTCCAGAAGTATTGCCTACATCCATTGCTGGTGCGACAGAAGAGACAGACACACAGCAGGAAACACAAGAAGAGCTTCCAAATTTGGAAAATGTTAAGACCGCCAAAAGAGTTCATGTTTGCTTCCTTTGCCACAAACCCTACCCAAAGCTGGCCAGGCACTTTAAACAGAAGCACAAGAATGATACCGAAGTGAAAGCCATACTTTCTTTGCCAAAGGATACTCGAAAAGAAAGACTTTACCGCCGGCGATTGTGGCAAGCACTGAACGCGAAGGGAGATTCAGGAACTTGTTTTATGTCGTGTTTATTCTGTCACCAAGAGTTTGATTTCACGGTGAATTCCGTTCATTTCTGCAGTCAAAAAATGCTTCGAAAACGTCACGCGTTTCTTTATCGGGTTCATGTATGGCTTTTACAAATTTCACCCACTGTGCTGGTGGCTGTTGGTTCAATCCAGTTATGCCAGACAGTTTCATACATTAATTATTAACTTCTCAAGAAGGAATATAAATCATGTGTGGATCAAGTGGGTTAATTATTTACTGTTAAACATAGGTCGTTTTTCTTTTTTTTTTTTAATGTTACTAGTTTGGGGTTGCATTCAACTGAATAATAAGTATAACGTTTAAATTACAATGTGCATGCACTGTTTAGTTTGCTGAGACTCCATATAATTCAATTAATTTTGCAGAAACAAGCCGGAGTAGACGTCTAAATTTGTCTGACCTTGAAATCACTGCGATAAAAGATAAGTTCCACACCGAGATCAAGTAGTGTTCCTTGCCATCAATGGAAGTTATCATGGAGAAAATTGGAGAGTCGGAAGTATTAACAGTTACTGCTCGAGACGATGTCGAAAAATGCTTGAAGAATTTGATAAAAGAAAGAAGCTTGAAGATCAAATCGGAAAAGGACAGGAGAAAGCACAGCAAAAAGCACAAAGTGAAAAGGCGCCGAGAAGATCCAGAAAGCGAGGCCTAAGAACCACGTCGTCGAGCTCCAAGTAAATACATAAAGCTATTATTACACTTGAAACAGTGTAATCTATAACTTTTAAATCAGACCTTTGCATAAAATGGGGATTTAGCTCTATATTAAGTGCAAGTAGATGTGTCCCTGGAGTGTGTGTTATTGTAAAGCTATTGATTCAATTAAGAAGTTCATTATTTATTCCCCAGAGGGGGCAGGGGAAAATATGCGATCGACCGTGTGTCGGTCTGTTTGTCGGTCGGTCTGTCGGTATGTCATCAGCAACTTGTTAACACGAGAATTAAAAAGTGCTGCAAGGATTTTACTGAAACTTGATATGTGGCTTCTATGGGAACAGACACAGATCGGTATTGTAAATGGGGCAGGTTCGTCCAAGGAAAATGGACTAGCTGGACTTAAAAAATTTCAGCTCTCGACTGACTATTGATGGTCGTGTGTAACTGGTGGGGGGAGGGCTGTGGGGAATATGTGGGCTATGCACACTGCTCTAGTTTTATTATGAAATGAATGCTTATGTTTTTTTAACTTTTAAAGGTCAGAAACGCATGTGGACACAAAAAGAAGTAGCCGTCATCGAGAAGCATTTTGGGAAACACATAGGGAGAGGGGCAACACCCGGAAAAGTAGAAATAGAAGTAGAAATAGAAATAGAAGTATTAGCAGCAGAACCAGACTTAAAACACAGGGACTTTGTGACTGTCAAATAACATATCGTCAACAAAATTAAAGCAAACAAAAGGAAAGAACTGAAGATGTTTCGAAAGTAACATTCACGCGACTTAACAACGTTGCAACTCACCGGTTCAATATACTTTTACTTGACAGAAATCGCATACACATAATTTGTAAATTAATTTGATTTTTCCTCTTTTATACAAAACCTTATTGAAAATAGAAAAAGAAACGGTTTTAAAAAGTCAATGCAATTTCTGTTAAGGAAAAAATATATTTCAAAAACTTCCAGAATTGTCAGAAATTGACTTTTTCGTGGGTTCACTTTCAATGTATTAGCTTGTAGTGTTCGATATGTTCGACTTGTGTAAAAACACTGCAATGTTTGGTGTGTGAACATTATTTTTGGTACACATTTCCAGTCTTTTTAGGTTCAAGCAACTGAACGTGATTGATTCTTGATATTGACTTTTAAGCCCTCGGCCAATACTTGCTGAAGGCTATTGCTATCGGTTTGTCTGTCTGTCCGTCCGTCCTTCTGTCCTTTTTTCTGTCCGGGCGATATTTCAAAAGCTATTCATCTGATCTTCACCAAACCGTACAAGAAAAACGTATGTATAATGTAGATGTGCAACGGGAGTGGGGGAGGGGTTCAGTTTGTCACTTGTACGTCCATCTGTCCGTCTGTAGCACATTAAACTTTTTTTTGCCGGGCGATTTCTAAAAATCTATTCATCGGATCTTCACCAAACCTTACAAGAAAAAAGTATGCATAGTGTAGATGTGCAACGAACGTGGGAGAGGGGTTCAGTTTGTCACTTGTACGTCCGTCTGTCCGTCCGTCGCACTTTAAACTTTTTGTTGTCCGTTGTTATCTCAAAGAAGTAACTCGCCCTCAGTGATGTTACTGCTATTGGCTGAGGGCTCTGCATGTCCGATGCCTATGTTTAAATTTAGTAACAAAATAAACAAAGATATAAGCAGTGTGTACCATTTTTTTATAAACACATACCTCATGCGCAAGTGGCACCCAAATGTTTAAAATAGTCAACATGTTGCAAAAATCGGAATTTAGATCGGTGGTGAAACTGGATTTTACAGGTATTGGCAATAGGTGTCTCGTTTTAATGTATTAAAGTTATTGTTGGGATAGTCTGCTGTAGCATTATTTTCTTCCTATTTTTTTTTATTTTTGGCACAGCCAAGGTGAGCCAAAGACTGCCTTTTCCTGGAAAACGGTACGTGACGCGGATGTTTATGGGATTCATGGGGCAATGGCCGGTTGTGTCAAAATAACGATGCAAGTGATAAGCCTTGCTGCTCTTACGGATCTTGTACCAGGCCGTCACTTTTTTTGCGTGTATAAATCGGAACAGACTAATGATCAGGTTCCTTTTGGGCTTTTTTTTCTCTTTGAAAGTCTAAAAATGTATGGGTTCTTTGAATTTTTAGGGCTTTAGGCCTCTTCATGTTAGCCCCTACACTTAAAGGAGCAGAAACGTGGTTGGTATTTATCCGTTAAAAATACCATATACAATTCTTTTCTAGAGTTAGCACATGACAAAGATTTGCTAACCCTAGCGGGTGGTGTGTGTCTCGGTTTTTGCTTCTTGATAGATTGGTCTCAATGGATACTTTGCAAAAGATATAGTTTGGATAGTCTGCTTTAGCAGTTTTTATCTTCCTATTTTTTTATTTTTGACTCAGCAAAGGTGAGCTAAAGGCTTCCTTTTCATGGCAAACGGGTACGTGACGCCGATGTTTGAGATTCATGGGGCAAGGGCCGGTTGTGTAAAAATAACGATACAAGTGATTAGCCTTACGGCTCTAACGGATCTTGTACCCGGCCGTCACTTTTTTGCGTGTTTAAATCGGAAAAGACTAATTATCGGGTTCCTTTTGGGCTTTTTTCTCTTTGAAAAGTCTAAAAATGTATGGGTTCTTTGATTTATTAGGGCTTTAGGCCTCTTCGTGTTAGCCCCTTCACTTAAACGTGGTTGATATTAATCCGATAAAAATACCCTATACAATTCTATTCTAGAGTTAGCAAATGACATAGATTTGCTTACCGGGTGGTGTGTGTGTCTAGTCTATTAATGTCGGGATATACTTATTTTGTTTATTTGTATCCATTCGACTTTTTTATTATTATTATTATTTAGTCGAAAGCGGTACTTTATGTATATTTCGATGTCGTCAAGAGTGTTGCACTGCATGCAAGGACAATTTGCATGGAAGATATGCCAACCCTAGCTGATGCGTCCGTATTCGCAGAGGATTAATGCACAGTTAACTGTACACTTCACGATGCAAACTCCATGTTCTAACTAAATTACAAGGCTACCAAGGCTTTATGAAACACTTCCGAATATCGTGTGTGCTACAGGATCTGTTCATCGAATCAGTCAGCTGTGCAGTTAACTTCAGGGAATACGGGTGCTGTAATGTGTATCGAGAGTATGTTAGTGTTGGCATATACTCAAATTTTATTTCTATTCATGCTTTGATCATGGTGTAAATATTCATTTCGATATATTTAAGAGTTGGTTTGCTACATGGTAAAGGTGTATTTTACGTGACCAAGAAAAATCTTCTTAGATAGGCGAGAATTTATTTCGCACTTGACATGATAAGTATAACTGTATTTGACCCGACCCAACATGAAATTTTAAATTAAAGCTTGGTTACTTAAAGTATACCTTTAACAGTGACATTTATTCAAGAGTTCTCTAAGTGGTTTATTCGAGCGTGTTCCAAGTGGGCAAACAGTTGCCCTGCAACAAAACGTAAAAGGGTTTGCTAACGCTAGCTGAAGCGCCGAATTAACCGCGGTTAACTGCACAGTTATCTGTACACCTCACGACACAAATCCCATGATCACAATAAATTACAAGGTTAGTTTTTAGGTGAATTTATTTCGTTGATAATGTTACATTTATTAGACATTTCTGAAAATTGTGTGTACAACGGGATCTGTTCATCGAATCAGTCAACTGTGCAGTTAACTTCAGCCAATACGGGTGCTGTACTGTGCATCGAGAGAATGATAGTGTTGGTATATACTCCAAGTTTATTTGTATTCATGCTTTCATCACGGTGTAAATATTCATTTCGATATATTTAAGAGTTGGTTTGCTACATGGTAAATGTGTATTTTTAGTGACCAATAAAAACCTTCTTAGATATACGAGCATTTATTTCGCATTTGACATGATAAGCATAACTGTATTTGACCCGACCCAATGTGAAATTTTAAATTAAAGCTTGGTTACTTAAAGTATACCTTTACCAGTGACATTTATTCAAGAGTTCTCTAAATGGTGTATTCGAGCGTGGTCCAAGTGGGCAAACTGTTGCCCTGTAATAAAACTTAAAAGGATTTGCTAACGCTAGCTGAAGCGCCGTATTAACCGCAGTTAACTGCGCAGTTATCTGTACACCTCACGACACAAATCCCATGATCACAATAAATAACAAGGTTAGTTTTTAGGTGAATTTATTTCGTTGATAATGATAACATTTATTAGACATTTCTGAAAATTGTGTGTGCTACGGGCTCTGTTCATCGAATCAGTCAACTGTGCAGTTAACTTCAGCCAATACGTGCATTGAGAGTATGTTAGTGTTGGCATTTACTCTAAGTTTATTTGTATTCATGCTTTCATCACGGTGTAAATACTCATTTCGATATATTTAAGCGTTGTGTTGTGATGGCAATCAATCTACAGGTATGGGATGGGCTGTGGGTCACCAGTTGACGCGTGAGGTCACCTTTGTTGACCGGTCCCATGAATTCTATGCATTTAAATGTGTTTATCTGAAATTTCTATAAATTGATTTGATGTGCAACAATATATTGTTGGTGTCCCATAGTGCATGTGTACTTTCAACACCTGTACCCATTGTTCCAATGTTTGAAAAACATTGTGACTAATGTTTGAAAGGCACATGTGGGTTTAATGTTTGACCTGTGTTGAACATTTTATTGAGCATTGGTAAAATGTTATTTTTCTTTCGCGGGGCGCGGTCATTTTGATTTCATTCTGTGCAGCGATGGCAAAGGCATAAGACGTGCCGGTGTGGCTTGTTGGGCTAAGGCAGCTCTTTCTGATGTGCTGGTCAAAGCAGCCTTTTGTGATGTGTTGGGCTAAATGCCTGTTGTATTAAATAAAATGTATATTGGCTACGGAAAAAGCCTCGTGTAAATATGTGTTGATCGCTGGTTGGTAATTTACGGATGTGTATACGAATATTTATGGTGTATATTTATTCCCACAGTTTTTTGCACCGTGTTGATGAGTAGGGCCGGGGACAAGATTTGACCGATGTCGTCTATGTGATCTTGTGATGTCAGTCATCTGATTTCGTCTGTGTGACCTCGTGATGGTCATCTCTGTGACTTCGTGAGGTCGGTCATCTGAGCTTGTCTGTGTGACCTCATGATAGCGGTCTTTTGAATGGGACTGGGAACAAGATTCGATTGATATCGTCGCCTGTGTTATCGTATGAATATCTCCATCTGGGGTGACATTACGGGATGTAATGAACGTCGTGCATTTAAGCCATTCATCGTCTGACCGTTGATAAAGTTACAGGTCACGTGTCCTGTTTGACGTCAATCATATGTACGGGAGTTTGGCAGAATCTTTTTGATGACGTCACCCGTCTGCATGTGACCTTCTTGATGACGTCACGCGTCTGCGTGTGACCTTTTTGATGACATTACTCGTCTGCGTGTGACTTCTTCTGATGACGTCACTAGTCTGCTTGGGACTTGGTGATGACGTCATTCGCCTGTGTGGGACCTGCTTAACATCGTTCGTCTGTTGTGACCTAACCGAGGTCACTGTTTGTTGGATTATTTAGCTGGGACAAATAATTAGTGTGAAAAATAATAAGGTTTTTTTGTGGTAGCATCTGAGTATTGGTATTTTTATTGTATTTTTTATGTGTATAAAGTGTGAATAAACTTTTCATATTTAAGGAGCTAGTATTTATTAGCATTGGAAACACTTAGTCCGGGACCTTTTCAGCTTGCTAGCAGACTGTTGTTTAGTTAAATAAATGGGGACTCGTATTTACTTTACTACAATTTTGGGGGATCGTCCGGGATGGGAAGATAACTTGTTCTGATATGGATTGGATGGAAAGTTAAATGGTTTTGATAGGGATCGGATGGGAAGGTAAATTGTTCTAATATGGATTGAGTAAATAATTTAGTAATTCGTTAAACTGATTTAATATTGCATTATATATTACTGATGTGAAACGGGATGTGATGTAGTCTTTAAATCAAAAAGGGTATTCTTTATTTTTTATTTGTAAATTATGATGAGGTGTTACGAATTTGTTTCATAATTGTAAAGGGTCGAATTAAGGAAAGAAAGGTACTCATCAGCACTTAAACAAGACTGTCTTAGTCTCTCAATAGTGTGTCTCCATCGCATTAGTGAGTTGCATTTAAGATAGCAATTTCTCTGCATAGACCGAAAGACAAAGTGTGACCGCAGGTACCCGGTTTTGTCTTCAGCTTTTGCATTCAATAAAATATTTGCTTGTCTAATGAAACAAACTCGTTTGGTAAATCGAGTGACAAGAAATACCTATTGAGGAGATATATCTCGTTTAGTCTTGTGTGAAAAACCAGTTGGAATCGTGTGTTGAATTCGATTTGCAGAATTGAAATTCATATCTGTAGAATCTAAGAAAAATTGGATTTTGACAGGTATCTGAAGGAAAGATACATGTAGAAGTTGCTTAGCATTTAAGTTGCTTAGTATCGTAAAGTCCGTGGAGACTGTACTGTTCTTGCCGTGAAATGCCTTAGGTTAGTTATTAAGACAAGAGAACGAGTGCAGAGTGTGTCCTGTTTGTGCGTTGCCAGTCCGTCGGTATATCAGTTCGTTACCTCTTTACAATAAGTAAAGAGGTACCATAATGTGAGTCTGTCTGTCGGTCCGTCGACTCATAATTACAGTCTTCAATATACAAGCCTTTTCAACGTGAAGTGTCTTATGGTTAGCTATATAAGACAGAAAAGTTATTGCTAGGGTCGCAACTGAACTTCTTCCAATTACTTAAAGAAGCAACTGCCTCATATCTTATCATTATTCTAAACCACAGGAAATCTAAAATAAAACAGCATCAAGTACAGTTATACGGTCCGCCTGTTGTTGGTTCCATTGTCCGTCTATTAAATTATTTCTTTCTATAAATTCATAGATCTACATACAAAAATGTACATTTCAATTTTGAATTCAACACAAAATTTAAACTTTCAAAATTACTATATACTCAAATATTTAAATTCTTGTTAAGTAATTACATCGGTTACAAACCACAAACATTTATATAACCATTCATTTTATTTGAAAAACTTACGATTTGGACGCGGATAAATTTACAGCAACGTCATGGATTTTGCAAAATATCTCGAGATGGGAGAGAAGCTTGGATTAAAGGACAAAGAATTGTGGGATTTTGTATACAGCTGGGAACAAAAAGACATCGAAAGAGATGAGAGATCAATTGCTCTAGAAGAAAAGAAAGAACTACTGGAAAAGGAAAAGTTACAACTTCAGGCCCAAATGGAACGTGAAAACTTTGAAAGAAATCGACAACTTGAACAAGAAAAATTTGAAAGAGAATTACGTATGAAGCAAGAAGAACAGGAACACGAGTTAGCAATGATGAAATTGCAATTGGAATTACAAAGTAAAAAGGGCGCTGGTGAACAGAATCAGTCGTTGATGTCTACTGGACCCAATCACGGGAAAAAGGGACCTAAGCTTCCATACTTTGATGAAAACAAAGACAACATGGATACATACATTCGACGATTTGAGCGCTTCGCCACATCTAATGAATGGCAAGAAGAACACTTAGCGACATACCTCAGCGCTTTATTACGAGGAAAAGCTTTGGAAGTGTACGCTCAGATGCCCGCTTGTGACGTCAACAATTACCAAAAGTTTAAAGCGGAACTTTTAAAAAAGTTTCAAATGACAGAAGAAGGATACAGAAGGCGTTTTCATTCGACAAAAATGGAACGTGGAGAAAATGCAAGCCAGTTTATAGCAAAGCTGTCTGACTACTTCGACAATTGGATTGAGCTTGCTGGAATTCCAAAGAATTTTGAGGGATTGAGGAATTTCATGATAGCTGAGAAATTTTTACACGCTTGTCCTACTGAAGTTTCAATGTACATCAGAGAGAAGGAGCTTCACGACTCGAGTGAAATATCTCATGCTGCAGAAGTATACATGGAAGCCCATCGGATTCAACCCAAACCAGCAGATAAGAAGATACAAAGTAAACCAAAGGAGACATTTGGCAAAGACAACAATTCGTCAAAGGCACAAACCAACGACAGTATCAAAAATCAACAATATATCACTTGCCAGCAAAAGGGACATAAAGAAATGAATGTCGTGCAAAGCAAAAGCCATGAATGCCTCAGCCGCTGTTAACGTACAAGAAGAGGACAGTTCGGAGCCAGAACTAGAGAAGCACCCACTATCAACTTGCATAGCAACGTCAAACGGCCACCAGTGTAAGAGTTGGAAGAGAAAACCATCGGATCGATTACCAAGCATGGGATGTGCTAACGCTTTACCGGAAGATAAACACTTCATGCAACTTCTACCAATTGTTAAAGGCACAGTCAACAATACAGAGGTTCAAGTTCTGCGTGACACAGGTTACACTACCGCTATCATCCGTAAAGATTTAGTGAAACCACAGCAGTTTATTAACAAAAAGGGACGATATATTTCAGTAGATCAAACAGCTCGCATCGCACAGTTTGCTGAATTGCATATCGAGTCTGCATTTTACACAGGTGTTTTGGAATTTTTGTGTCTGGATGAACCGCTTCGTGATGTGATTCTTGGAAATCTTCCAAAGACTTTAGAGCAGCCTAACGACTTCATGTTCAACAAAGCACAACAAATAGACAAACATTCAATGGTAAAAACAGACAGTCAATCTACAACTAAAACTGAAGAAAGCACACTAGCTGTCACGACAAGGAGCCAAGCTGCGGAGCAAAACAAGCCACCAAAGTTATTGAAGATTCCTATTCTTCCAGAACTGGGTGATAATCATCAATTCAAAACATGTCAAGACAAAGATCCAACACTACACCAAGCAAGGAAATGGTGTGAGATCAAGAAGTCAAAAGTGAATGAAGAGACAAAGGAAGCCACAAGCTTTAAGAAGTTTCAAAGATTGTTAAATCGCACAACGTATTCCATAGAAACCGGCAACGACGTGAGGGGAAAACAACTCGTGGTACCAAAGAAGTACAGACAAACCGTGATGAAATGTGGTCACGAATCAATCATGGCAGGACATATGGGTATTCATAAAACAACTGAAATGATACAGTCGAACTTTTACTGGCCAAATATGTATGACGACATTTCTAGATTTTGTAAATCTTGTGACATTTGCCAACGTACAGTACCTCGTGGTATGATACCAAAAGCGCCACTAGTGAATTTGTTAATCATTACAACGCCTTTTCAGCGAGTAGCGATCGACTTAGTTGAACAATTTTTTCCACCTTCTGTAAGAAAGCATAGGTACATTCTAACTATGGTTGACATGGCAACAAGGTATCCAAAGGCAATACCATTGACAAATATCGACACGGTTACAGTAGCTGAAGCATTGCTGAAGATGTTCAGTGACATAGGAATTCCTCAGGAAATCCTGAGCGATCGTGGAACTCAATTTACATCAGATGTGATAAAAGAAGTCCACCGCCTACTGTCAATCAAAGCCATTAATACAACACCATATCATGCTCAGTGTAACGGTCTTTGCGAGAAATATAATGGCACATTAAAACAAATGATAAAGAGAATGATACAAGATCAACCAAAGGAATGGGATCGCTTCATTGAACCACTGCTATTTGCATATCGCGAAGCACCTCTGGACATTTTAGCAGGATTTTCGCCCTTTGAGTTGTTATATGGGAGAACAGTGCGCGGGTAATGTCCATTCTGAAGGAAATCTGGTCAAAGGAACAGATAGAAGAGGAGGTCAAAGACACTTATGAGTATGTGCTTTATCTACGCGAACGACTTCAAGAAACTTGCAGCCGAAGAACTTCAGAAATCGCAAATCGAACAGAAAGGCTACTTCAACAAGAAGGCTACACCGCGAGTACTCAAGACTGGTGATGAAGTTCTCATCTTACTCCCAACCGATAACAGCAAACTTCTTATGAAATGGAAGGGACCTTACGTCGTCAAGGATCGAGTTGGAATTAATAACTACGCCATACAGCTGCCTGAAAGAGTGAAAAATTTTCACATCAACATGCTCAAACAATACTTACGACCAACGCCAGAAAAAAACGTGGTTTCAGTTGCAGCTATTACTTTTGAAGACGACCAGGTGGACAGCGAACATCCTGACATCGTTGGTATCAGCAACAGCAAACAAGAGGAAACTTATAAGGACATCAGTATCAATCCTGACCTCACGACAAAACAAAAGCAAGAAATCTCAGCCCTCATCAAAGAATTCAGCGATATATTTTCTTCAAGACCAGGAGTAACCAACTTGGGTGAAGACAAAATAACTCTTACAGATAAAGAGCCAATCCGATGTAAACCATACCCTGTACCATACGCTATTTACAACGACATGGAGAAAGAAATAAGAGGAATGTTAGAGATGGGGATTATTGAGCCTTCAGATTCTCCGTATTGCTCTCCAATAGTGATCGTTAAAAAAAAGATGGATCCGTGCGTTACTGTCAAGACATGCGACAGGTTAACAAAGTGACAAAGTTCGATTGCGAACCTATACCAGACAATGATGCAATATACGCAAAATGCGCAAACGACAAATACTTTTCAAAGCTTGACTTCTGCAAAGGGTATTGGCAAATCCCACTGGAAGATAGCTCGAAGGAGATCACCGCATTCTCAACACCGTTTGGACATTACCAGTACTGCATGATGACATTTGGACTCATAAATTCTGGTGCAACCTACTCTAGAGTGATGAGAGAGCTCATTCGATATTTGAAAAACATAGACAATTTTGTCGACGATGCTCTCAGTCACACAGTTACCTGGAAAGAACAACTTAGTTCTCTCAGAGCCTTGTTTGAAAGGATCAGAGCTGCGCGACTTACAGTGAAACCTTCCAAGTGTTTCTTCGGATACAGCGACATTGAATTCACCGGCCATCGTATCAAAGAAGGCTTGCTGATGACACAAGAAGACAAAGTTCAGAAGATTCAGGAGGCAAATGCACCTCAAACCAAGAAACAATTGAGATCCCTGTTGGGACTGACTGGATATTATCGGAAATTTATTCCAAACTACGCAACCAAAGTCAAATCCCTTACCGATCTAACAAGAAAGAATCAACCAGATCGCCTGAAGTGGACGGCTGAACACGAGAAAGCCTTTGTAGATCCTAAAACAGAACTTAGTCAAGACCCAGTACTCAAGCTTCCTGATGTACAAAAACCGTTCGTGTTGCGAACAGATGCATCCGATACTGGACTTGGGGCTGTGCTCCTGCAAAAACACCAGGACATGCTATTTCCAATAGCATATATAAGCAAGAAATTGTTGCCACGCGAAAGCAATTACTCTGTTATGGAGAAGGAGTGCTTAGCAATCGTGTGGGCAATCAACAAATTCAGAGTTTACCTGTATGGCAAAGAGTTTGTGTTACAAACTGACCATCAGTCTTTAGCTTACCTGAACAAGGCTAAGTTCAACAACCACCGTGTGATGCGTTGGGCCCTGGGCGTTCCACCCTACAGATACAGAGTTGAGCATATAAAGGGTGAGGACAATCTGGGTGCTGATTTCTTGAGCCGGAATGTTTAAGAAGGATGAAGCTAGTCTATGTATATAAGTGTTTAAACTAATAAAAATGTACTTGAATAGTTATGTCATTACATTAACTGCCTTGGAAGGGGGATATATGTTGTGATGGCAATCAATGTACAGGTATGGGATGGGCTGTGGGTCACCAGTTGATGCGTGAGGTCATCTTTGTTGACCGGTCCCATGAATTCTATGCATTTAAATGTGTTTATCTGAAATTTCTATAAATTGCTTTGATGTGCAACAATATATTGTTGGTGTCCCATAGTGCATGTGTACTTTCAACACGTGTACCCATTGTTCCAGTGTTTGAAAAACATTGTGACTAATGTTTGAAAGGCACATGTGGGTTCAATGTTTGACCTGTGTTGAACATTTTATTGAGCATTGGTAAAATGTTATTTTTCTTTCGCGGGGCGCGGTCATTTTGATTTCATTCTGTGCAGCGATGGCAAAGGCATAAGACGTGCCGTTGTGGCTTGTTGGGCTAAGGCAGCTCTTTGTGATGTGCTGGTCAAAGCAGCCTTTTGTGGTGTGTTGGGCTAAATGCTTATTGTATTAAATAAAACGTATATTGGCTACGGAAAAAGCCTCGTGTAAATATGTGTTGATCGCTGGTTGGTAATTTACGGACGTGTATACGATTCACTGGGTGAGTTAACTTCATATTGGGTTAATTTAATTTGATATCGGGTTGACTTAATTCTATATCGAGTTATTTTAATTTAGGTATGTCATTTAGTAATGTATTTATTTTTTATATAAATATGAGTAAATTGTTAGGGAGTGTAATAGATTTTTTCGTGCATGTGATAAGTAAATATCTGCTGGAAGGGAGGAGGATCTAGCTATTTATAAACTGAGAAAATGGGGAATTTTGGAAATGTGTAAAACAAAGCTTGATAGAAGTCAACTTTAAGTGAATATTTATGGTGTATATTTATTCCCAGTTTTTTGCACCGTGTTGATGAGTAGGGCCGGGGACAAGATTTGACCGATGTCGTCTATGTGATCTTGTGATGTCAGTCATCTGAGTTCGTCTGTGTGACCTGGTGATGTTGGTCATCTCTGTGACTTCGTGAGGTCGGTCATCTGAGCTTGTCTGTGTGACCTCATGATAGCGGTCTTTTGAATGGGACTGGGAACAAGATTCGATTGATATCGTCGCCTGTGTTATCGTATGAATATCTCCATCTGGGGTGACATTACGGGATGTTATGAATGTCGCGCATTTAAGCCATTCGTCGTCTGACCGTTGATAAAGTTACAGGTCACGTGTCCTGTTTGACGTCAATCATATGTACGGGAGTCTGGCAGAATCTTTTTGATGACGTCACCCGTCTGCATGTGACGTTCTTGATGACGTCACCGTCTGCGTGTGGCCTTTTTGATGACATTACTCGTCTGCGTGTGACTTCTTCTGATGACGTCACTAGTCTGCTTGGGACTTGGTGATGACGTCATTCGCCTGTGCGGGACCTGCTTAACATCGTTCGTCTGTTGTGACCTAACCGGGATCACTGTCTGTGGGATTATTTAGCTGGGACAAATAATTAGTGTGAAAAATAATAAGGGTATTTTTTGTGGTGGCATCTGAGTATTGGTATTTTTATTGTATTTTTTATGTGTATAAAGTGTGAATAAACTTTTCATATTTAAGGAGCTAGTATTTATTAGCATTGGAAACACTTAGTCCGGGACCTTTTCAGCTTGCTAGCAGACTGTTGTTTAGTTAAATAAGGGGGGGGGGGGCTCGTATTTACTTTACTACAAGTTGGTTTGCTACATGGTAAAGGTGTATTTTAAGTGACCAAGAAAAACCTTCTTAGATAGACGAGCATTTATTTCGCACTTGACATGATAAGTATAACTATATTTGACCCGACCCAACATGAAATTTTAAATTAAAGCTTGGTAACTTAAAAATATACCTTTACCAGAGACATTTATTCAAGAGTCCTCTAAATGGTGCATTCGAACGTGGTCCAAGTGGGCAAACTATTGCCCTGTAAGAAAACTTGAAAGGATTTGCTAACGCTAGCTGAAGCACCGAATTAACCTCGGTTAACTACGCAGTTATCTGTAACCTCACGACACAAATCCCATGATCAAAATAAATTACAAGGTTAGTTTTTAGGTCAATTTATTACTTGATAATGTTACATTTATTAGTACTTTTCTGATAATTTTCTGTGCATATACTTCAAGTTATTTGTATTCATAAATTGTGTGAATACGGCTCCTGGTGTATCGAGTGTATTAGTGTAGGGATGTATGTCAAATTTAATTGTATCCTTTTAAATTTTACATTCTTTCAGTGTTTCTGGATCTAGTTCATATTTTCACTTCAATTTTTCTGGTTGGCATTCAGTTATATAGTATACGGAAGTGAGACCTTGCTAAAAGATACGATTAATATTTGGATGAAAAAAAATAGTTGACTTTTTTATAAAGAATGTTGTTTGGAATCTCTTGAGTGTGTGCTTCTCACAGAAGTGCAAAACTTGATATGGAAGCTCGAGTGATGTCACCGAATTAGATCTCCTTTCACTTTGATTAAGCGTAAAAAAATGTTTTTGGGTTTTTTCTCTGTTCTAGCGTCAAATCAGATGTTTCCCACTTCAGTGCAAAAACCTTTCAAATTACCAGTCTGTGATAATAAATAATTCCTATGGTACCCATCAGCGGGTGCAAGAGGGGGGGGGGGGCTTTCAACTTTGGAGAGGCGCCCAACTTTCTCAGACTCGAAAGGCTCTTTGGTTTGCACCCCGCAAACCAAATTTCTAGAGCCGCCTGTGGAATCTTGTTATTCAATAATTAAACTCTTTGAGCGTAATTTTGGTATTTTGATTGCTAACTTTTGTCGGATAAAGTTAACTTCAATATTGTGTCAAAATAGCTTTTGTCGGATAAAGTTAACTTATTTAATATATCCGTTCACGCATATTTTTAAATGTGAGACAGTTTTGAACCATTGAAGACACAATATAGCCCGCAAGGGGTTGATCGTGTCCTTAAACACAGCGCACAACCAACTCGTAGGGCAAGACAATTTATGAGTCCAGAAACACTTGAAAGATTGCCTCCATTTCCACTATTTTTATTCTGCAAAAAAGTATAGCGCCTACACTGAAAGTTCTCGATTTTTTAAAAATATGTATGGGTTTTACTCCCTTTGTGATTCGATTCGTTAACTTTTCTATTTAAAAAAACGATTTAGAAACGCTTGAACTTTAAACAGCTGTTTGCATGCACCGTGCAGGAAGATACACGTTCCAACATGGTCAGACGTGTTGTTGCATATAACCAATGATGCGCAACGGATGCGTTCATGTCACAAGTTCAATAATACCGGTAAAGCATAACCGCTATTCCCAGCAATCTGAACTTTACAAAATGGAGCCGTCATTTGAGGAGAAAAATTTATATAAATAACTTGATTTAATTGACAATAGGTTTATAGTAAGCCATGACCTAGGACAGGTTGTCTATGGAGACCAGGCATACGTAAAAGACTGTTTGGTGTATTTGTTAACGGAAGACAGTGTTTTCGCGCATGTTTTATTCTTGGCAGTTGTTGAGGCTATCCAGGATATTGAATTTACGGAGGATCCGCCTTTATTGGCGTATTTAGTTTTTCTGACTAAGCGTAAACTTTGGAAAATTAAGCACCAAGAACCCCTCAAAAGACATGATTTGGATTCAGATACTTATACGCATATGTTCGAAACAAGTTTTCATGTATTTTGTGTTTTTGATGGGCCAGAAACAGTTGAAGAGTTCGAAATTGGCGTACTCTAATAGATACACATTTAGAAACGTGATCATGAACCAACTATGTGCATAGTATTTGGCGTTTTGACTTCACAACTTAAAGATAAATGGTTACATGTTCAACATATACGACGCAGTTACTGAAACAATTGATGAGGTGGAATTTACAGAGGAACCATATTTGCTGGCAAACCTAGTTTATATAAATAAACCGTAAATTGAGTGAAATTGTTCAAGAACCTTTGACAGGAATTGTTATATATCCTGATATGTGTTTAGATATGTTTTTCGAAAGTATTCATGTATGTGCACGCTATTTTCTATGTTGACTTCATGTAGCTTAAGTGCAGTGAGAACTGGCTCAAATTCGAAAACTTGCTACCCGCGCCCATATTGGGATTGTAAAGCAATTATGACCGTCACTTAAGCGTTGTCAGACCAAATAATTCTCAAAAGAAATGTATGGCCAAACTGAGCTAATAGAAATACAGATAAGAGGAAATAAATGTACAGTCTCGTAGAATGTAGAATGTGAGAATTAGCCTTCAAACTATTATATTAATCTTCCCTATTTTGTAAATTGGAATTTGCCACACGTTGCAAACATAAAAAGTTGTTGTTTTCTTTACTTTCAATTGTAAAAGTGTTGAATTGAAAAGTGTAAAACTTTGATGCCAGTTAAAACATTGTAACCAGATCTTATAAGTTTTCTTTTAATTCAATGTCACTCCAACAGTACGACATGGAATATCGGGCGTGGCCAGCATATTCTCAATTTGTTTGTGAATTTTTTTACATGACATTAATAGTATTGAGTTTATCTTATTCTTCACATAGCCGCGAGACTGGAAGATCTTGGGTTAAATCCCGGTCGGGTCATACCTAAGACTTTAAAACTTTGACTCCTTCTTGCTACCCTGTGAGGCAATCCACATGTAAGATTAGAAGGAGGACTGGAATTCCCCATTTCAATGTAATGTGGCAGGGGGATCCCGATATGACCATAGTTGATTGGGATCTAAAGAACAATACAATACAATCTTCACATAGCATCCATGTTTGAAGAATCTTTAAGACTTAAGTACAAAAAAGATTCAGGCCGTCGTACAAGCGATATTAGATCTATCATTTAAAAAAAGCAAAGCAATTCTAAGCAAATTTACAGACAAGCTGAGCTAATAGAAACAGAGATAAAAGAAAACAAATGTTTAATTATAAGGACCACAGTTTCAGGCGAAAAAGAGCAATGTATGCGAAACGCAAGCCATTTCTCTTCATGTTTTGTGTTGTATCCCCACATCTTTAGAAATCATTAGTCAAATTTAAGATTCAGTCGAATCCAGCCACCATACCTTGTCAAAAAAATACCACTGTGTAGATACCAAAGAGTTATGAACACAGTGTTATTTAACCTCAGTTTTCCAAAATAAAAAGTACAAAAAAGTCAAATTAAAGGTCACACCCATTATTTTCTTAATTGCACATATTGTGTGCAAAAAACAGAATAAAGTTAATACATTATGCTCAAAATATAAATTCCGTCATTTAATCGTTGTTGGAATCAAAACTTCAAAAAGATAAATATGTAAATAGAACAATTTCTTCACATGTAGAATACACATAGCCTCCAAAACCAGTTATGGGCTGGTGGGACTAGTTCTCGCATACATAACTTGGTTCTTGTGAGGAGGGGAGTAAAAGCATCTTTGATCCACTTTATCAGAGCAGCTCACATCAATATTCCGATGCCTATGTTTCTTTTATTCTAACGACCTTCTTTCAAAAGCAGTAATATGAACAGGAGACAGTGTGGCTTCAAGGATTAGGTCATAAACGATTGCAACTTTTTTAATTTAAGAAGACTTTACTGCATTCAATCCGGAATTCAATGAAAATTCATAGAATATTTACAATTAGTCTGAACAAAAAGTTTCAGAAGAATGTGATATTGGAGAGTATGCGAACCCTATGCCTTGACCAAATAAAAACTACAGCGCGATATGTAAGATGTATCCATGCAGTTGTAGAAAATTTAAGCGTTTTTAGCCCATATCCGCTTTCACGATTTTTTAAAGAATATATTTTTCTTTCTCCAAAGCAGAAATATCAACAGGAGAGGGGATGGCCTCAAGAACGATGTCATAAACAATAACAATTTCACTTTCAGAAGAACTTGATCTGTACAATCAGAAAAATAATAACAATATATCGAACAGTTACACTTAATCCAAACAAAACTCCTCAGAGAAATGTAGCATTCCAGAGTAAACAGAGCCTACCTCTTTACGAAAAAAAATAATAAAACGCACACATAAGAGAATTCTCCACGCAGCTGTAGGAAATTGAAGCGTTTCAAGATCATACCACCAATGAAAGGAAAATAAAGTCGGTCATTCGCAGCGGTATTGTACGCACCGATTCAAAAGGAAAATTAGAAGATTCTAACCGCATGTGTAAATACAGCTAATTTTAACAGAGATAATAGAAAAATAAATGTATAACGTCATCTATAGCAAATTCAGATAAATAACAAGTAAACTGTGTAAAATAGCATGTAAATATGAGAAACAGTCTGCAAACTATTATAGTAATTTTCCCCACTTTGAAAACCGGAATTTACCACACATTACAAGCATAAAAAGTTGTTGTTCTCTTTTTTTTTCAATTGTATAAATGCTGAATTGTAAATGTGTAACACTTTCATCCCAATTAAAACCTTGTAACTAGATCTTAAAAGTCCTTTTTGTTTAATTCAATGTCACTCAAACAGTACGACATGGAATGTTGGGCGTAGCCAGCATTTTCTCGAGGGATTTGTGAATTTCCGTTGCATGACATTAAAAGTATAGTTCCAAGTGTTCCAAGTGGCGATCCACTTTCAAGCCTTTTTAAGTACATTTTTTCTTTCTCAAAAGCAGAAATATCAACAGGAGACGATATGGCCTCAAGGATTATGTCATAAACAATAACAATGTCACTTTCATCTCTTTACGAAAAAAATAATAAAACACACATATAAGAGATTTGTGCACGCTGTTGTAGAAAATTGAAGCGTTTTAAGATCATAAAATCAATAAAAAGATCATAAAGACATTCATTCCTAGCGGTTTTGGACGCATCATTTCAAAAATAAAATTAGAAAATTCTAATGACAGGTGCAGCAAAGCTAGTTTTGATAGAGATAAGAGAAAATAAATGTGTAATGTCGTTTGTAAACATATGCAGGTCAATAACAAGTAAAATGTGAAAAATAGCCTGTACATGTGAGAACCAGCCTGCAAACTATTAAAGTAATCTTCCCCACTTTGAAAACCGGAATTTACTACACATTACAAGCATAAAAAGTTGGTGTTCTTTTTTCTTTCAAATGTATAAATGCTTAATTGAAAAGTGTAAAACCTTGTAACCAGATCTGAAAAGTTTCTTTTTAATTCAATATTACTCCAACAGTAAGACATTGAATATTGGACGTAGCCTGCATTTTCTCAAGGGGTTTATGACTTTCGGTTGCATGACATTAAAATTATAGTGTTCCAAGTGTCTCCGCATCAATAACTTGGTTCTTGGCGCAGGAGGGTGTGGATTTAAAGTATATTTGATCCACTTTTTGAAAGCAGTCCATATCAATGTTGCGATACATATTTGTTTATTCTGACGACCCGCTTTCACGCCTATTTTTAAAGATATTTTTTCTTTCTCTAAAGCAGAAATATCAACAGGAGAGGGGGGTGGCTTCAAGGATTATGTCATAAACAATAACAATTTCTACTTTCAGAAGACCTCTTTGTGTGCAATCAGAAAAAACAATGGTAATATATCGAGCAGTCACACTTAGTCCAAAAAAAAAACTCCTCAGAGAAATGTAAGATTCCAGAGTATACAGACCCTATCTCTTTACGAAAAACATAATAAAACACACATATAAGATATTTGACAACGCAGTTGTAGAAAATTGAAGCGTTTTAAGATCATACCACAAAAGAACATAAAGACAGTCATTCCTAGCGGTTTTGGGCCCATCATTTCAAATAGAAAATTAGAAAATTATAATGACAGGTGCAACAAAGACCGCTAGTTTTAACAGGGAGAAGAGAAACCTTGTAACTAGATCTGAAAAGTTGTTTTTAATTCAATATTACTCCAATAGTACTATGTGGAATATTTAGCGTAACAAGCATTTTCTCAACGGGTTTGTGAATTTCCGTTGCATGACATTGAAAGTATTGAGTTTATCTTATTCCTCATATAAAACCCAAGGTTGAAGAATCTTTAAGAATTAAGTACAAAAAAATTCAGGCCGTCGTACAAGCGATATTAGATCTATCATTTAAAAAAGCAAAGCAATTCTAGCCAAATTTACGGACAAACTGAGCTAAAAGAAATAGATAAAATAAATGTTTAATTATAAGGACCGCAGTTTCAGGCAAAAAAGAGCAATCTATGAGAAACGCAAGCCATTTCCCTGCATGCATTGTTTTGTAGCCACACACCTCTAGAAATGTTTAGACGAATTTAAGATTCAGTCGAATCCAGCCACTATACATTTACAAAAAATATACCACTGTGTGCATACCAAAGAGGTATGAACACAGTGGTACTTAACATCAGTGTTCCAAAATAATAACTGCAAAAAAGTCAAATGAAAGGTCACACCCCTTATTTTATTCTTTCCAAAAATTGAACATGTTGTGTGCAACAAACAGAATGATGTTAAAAATTATGCTCAAAAATATAAGTGCCGCCATTTGATCGTTGTTGGGCCCAAAACTTCAAAAAGATAAATATGTAAATAGAACAATTTCTTCACAAGTAGAATATACATAGCCTCCACAACCAGTTATGTGCTAGTAGGACAATAGTTTCGGCATCCATAACATGGTTCTTGTGGGGGTGGGGGTTAAAAGTATCTTTGATCCACTTTATCAAAGCAGCCCATGTCAATATTCCGATGCCCATGTTTCTTTTATTCTAACGACCTACTTTCAAAAGCAGTAATATGAACAGGAGACAGTACGGTTTTAAGGATTAGGTCATAAAATATTGCAGCTTTTTAATTTAAGAAGACTTTACTGCATTCAATCCGGAATTCAATGAAAATTTATGGAATATTTACAATTAGTCTGAACAAAAAGCTTCAGAAGAATGTAATATTAGAGAGTATGCGAATCCTATGCCTTGACCAAATAAAAACTACAGCGTGATATGTAAGATGTATCCATGCAGTTGTAGAAAATTTAAGCGTTTTAAGATCATAATGTCAATAAAAAGATCGTAAAGACAGTCATTGAAGCGTTTTTGGACCCATCAATTCAAAAAGAAAAATCAGAAAATTCTAATCACAGGTGCAACAAAGACGGCTAATTTAACAGAGATGAGAGAAAATAAATGTGCAGTGTCATTTATAACACATTCAGCTCAATAAGAAGTAGACTGTGGACAATAAGCGGTAGATGTGAGAAACATCCTGCAAACTATTATAGTAATCTTCCCCAGTTTGAAAACCAGAATTTACCACAATTACAAGCATGTTGTTCTCTGTTTTCAATTACAGATATGCTGAATTGGAAAGTCTAAATATTTGATGCCAGTTAAAACCTTGTAACCAGATCGTAAAAGATTTTTGTTTAATTCTATATCACTCCAACAGTACGACATGGAATATCGGACGTAGCCATCATTTTCTCCAGAGGTTTGCGAATTTTCATTGCATGACATTAAAAGTATTGAGGCTACCTACATTTACTTCCTCTTATCTCTGTTAAAATTAACTGTCCTTTTTGCACCTGTAGTTAGAATTTTCCAATTTTTTTTTTGAAGTGATGGCCCCAAAACGCTTCAGTGAGGCTCTTTATGATATTTTTATTTATTTTATGATCCTAAAACGCTTAAATTTTCTATAACTGTATGTATACATCTGATATATGCACACTGTAGTTTTTATTATGTTAAGGCAAAATCTCTTAAGGCGCATTTAAGGCCTGGTTGCAAAGGTAATAATTGACATCAACATATAAATATATTGATTACCCTATTATGAAAAGGTCTATAACGTGAAACGTAGATCATTTCAATATATTTAGGAGTTTATTCTAAAATATATAAATGGACACTTCTGTCTTTATTTCAAGGTGCGGTTACAAGGTGTTAATTGATATCAAAACATAAATACATTGTTTACCTTGTTGTAAAACGTTCAACAACGTGAAACGTGTATCATTTAAATTTATTTATGAGGTTTATATAAAATATATTAATGGACACTTCTTTATTTCAAGGTCTGGTTACGAGGTATTAATTGATATTCAAACATAAATACATTGTTTACCCCATTGTGAAACAGTCTCTAACGTGAAACGTAGACCATTACAATATATTTGAGAGTTCATTTTAAAAATATATTAATAGAAACTTCTTCGCAGTTACAAAACTTCCTCTTTAACAGACTGTTTCGCAGTATGGTAAACCGTCTACGTACTCTGGAATTTGACGTGCCGACATGCATTCGCATGATATTTTTTGACACGCATATTTCAAATGACAGGTAACATAATAGTAATAATAATTTTGGAATGGAAGTCTAGAAACGCCTTTTCTTTTATGACTTGTTATTATGCACCGACTACCGGATACACTTCTGTTTGTAAACAAAACCACGTGTATTTGTAAACAAAACATTGCTTATTTTGTTATGGAAATGACCTAAAAAGACTACGTGCAAGGTCTACATTCACTTTGAGCTTACGTTTAAAAGGCCGCTTTTCTCTAACACACACTGTCCAAGTTGGCTGGAATTCTGTTTTTCAGTTTTCACTGAATATTGAGAAATCTAAACAATATTTTGTAAAGCCCATTAAAAAGGAGATGGCAAAAAAATTCGGCCAAGATTGTATTTGATCATTTTTGGAATACACCAAAAATAACTATTTTAGAACTTAGGCTCCATCTGCGCCTTCGGGCTGGTTTTGCCGCTAGCCTGTGTATGTGTGTGTATGTGTGTGTGTGTGTTTTTTTTTTGAGGCAGTGCAGGAAACATTTTTGGATTTTCACATGTGTATGAATGTTGGGGGATGTGTTTTTGTTATGGGACAGTAAAGGAAACTGGATACCTTTATACTTGTAGATTTCTCTTTTTTTTTTTTTCGACTCATTGGAGGTTTAACATACCAATTTTTTTTTGTTTTTATGACTCATTGGAAGTTCAAGACAGTAAAGACTTTTGATTTTATCTAGAAGTCCGGTGGGACTTCTGGATAAAGGTTCAAAAGATTGAAAATAGTGAAAGGGGCATTTGGATATATCCAGATGGTGCGTGGGCCATCTGGATATATCCAAAAGTCTCGTTTCCTCACTACAAATAATGTGCAATTGTCAAATGAAAGGCAATAAGCACATATTTACGGCTTGCAAAAGATTAGTTATAACCATTGAACTCGAACTAGCAAATGATTAGAAAAATACACAGTAAACGCAGATAATATTTACAGCAATAATGGCGTCATGAAGGCCGAAACAGAGCGTCACACTGGTGGCAAAAATGTCGTGAGATCGATTTCGCCTCAATGTACTCATACGATTAAAATTACACTTCATACAACAACCCATTCTTTTCCATAATTAGTTACGCTAACGAACATACGTGTTCTTGGTTTAATCAATATTCCATGTCGAGAAACGGAGTATGAGTACTAAAAGTTGTAGCTTTCAAAATTCGAAGCAGTGATTGGCTAGCAGTCATTTCTGATGAATGACGTGTGGATAGCAGCAGCTTTTAGCCTAAACATATTTTATACATTTTTTATTCATGTGACTCACAAGGTCTGCAGAGTGGATAAATCGCTGAAAACGCCATCGCTTAGTTCTCCAATCTCGTTGCGCGAGAGGACCCTGCAATTTTGAATATTCAGCAATGTAGAGAATTAGAGTTTGTGGATTAAAATGTGTAAACCGATTGTTCCGATGGTTCGATTTGTGAGTGTGAGACTATTTGCATTTGATTGCTTTGTATTTGTTTACTTGGCTCTGACTGGTGTTGTCAAGTCTTGTGGTATGATTTATTGTTATCGAATCTTTATTCTTCTATTAACACATGTGTGGTTGAACAGTTAACATGGCAGAGTGTTGTGTTCTCATGATTTAGTGCCGGAAAAAATCGGTAAGTTTAACTTAATTGTATTGTGCCGGTAACTATTCTGCTGGCATTTATTCTATATTGCCATTCGTACTGTGTTGTGTTTATTCTGCCAATGCAGGCAAATGCAAATTGTGCAAATGGAATGTCGCATTTTGTCACTTGTTATAAATTGGTGTTTTAACCTTTCAGGTTTACTAAACTCAGTGTCGATGGGGAAATAAACGCCATGCACAGCCACCCAACCAGTAGTTTCTCTCATTCGGCACAAGTAATAATGGACAATTGTCAAATGAAAATCAATAACCACATATTTACGGTTTGCTAAAGATACGTTATAACCATCGAACACGAAGTATCAAATGAGAGAAAAAATACATGGTGAACTCGGATCAAATTTACAACAATAATGTTGTCATGATGGCCGAAACAGAGTACGAGTGCCAAAAACGATAACTTTCAAAATTCATAGCAGCGATTGGCTAAGACTCACTTCTACGAATGACGTCTGAATAACAGCAACTTTTAATCTAAAGATATTTTATACTTTTTAAATGATTTTAGTGACTCACAAGCTATGCAGACTGGATAAATCTCTGAATATTCAGTAATAATGGACAATTGTCAAAGGAAAAAGTATCATGCACATATTTACGGTTTTCTAAAGATAAGTTAAAACCATCAAACTCGAGGTAATAAATGAATAGAAATGTACATGATAAACTCGAATCATATTTACAGCAATAATGGTGTCATGATTGTCGAGACAGAGCGTCCCACTGGTGGCAAGGAGGCCCTGAGTTCGATGTTGTCTAAAGAAACTCGTAGAATGCAAATTGTACTTCATACAACAACCCATACCTATCTATAATTTGCTACGCCAATGTACATGCAAACATTTTTGGTTTAATCAATATTCCATGTCGCAAAACGGAGTATGATTGCCAAAATCTTTAACTTCTAAAATTCGAAGCAGTGATTGGCTAACACCCACTTCTTATGAATGACGTTTGAATAACAGCAACTTTTATTGGAAACATATTTTATACTTTTTTAAATGATTCAATTAAATAACTTACAAGGTCTTCAGACTGGATAAATTGTTGAAAACGGCATCGCTGAGTTCTCCTATCTGGTTGTCTGAGAGGTTCCTGCATTTTCGAATATTCAGTTCTAGTTGACAATAGTCAAATGAAAAAGTAATAAGCACATATTTATGGTTTGCTAAAGATAAGTTATAACCATGGAACTAGAGGTAACAAAAGAATAGAAAAATACATGTTTAACTCGGATAATATTTACATCAATAATGATGTCATGATGGCCGAGGTAGAACGTTGCACTGTTGGCGAGAAGATCGTAAGATCAATTTCTCCTAGTGGTGCTCATAGTATGTAATTGGCCCTGTATACACCAACTTTTATCTTTTCGCCATTATCAATGCCAACGCACCATTGGGTAATTCGTGAGATGTACACTTTCAGTATTTGAAACAATGATTGGATGAAACTCACTTTTGATCTAAAGATATCTTATGTTTTGTAATGATTCATGTAACTTACAAGGTCTGCAGACTGGATAAATCGCTGAAAACGCCTTCGTTTAGTTCTCTTATCTGGTTGCTCGAGAGTTTCCTGCAATTTTCAATATTCAGTTGTAATAGAAAAATGTCAAATGAAAATGTAATAACGGCTTGTTTACGGCTTGTTAAAGATAAGTTATAACCATCGAAATCGAGGTAACAAATGAATAGAAAAATACATGTTAAATTCGGATCATATTTTAAGCAATAATGGTGTCATGATGGCCGAAACAGAGCGTCTCACTGGCGGCGAAAAAGTTAAACCAAGGTAGAGCGTAGTACTGGTGTGAGGTACCAGTGAGATCGATTTCGCCTAATGGCTCTCATGGTTTGCAAATGGTACAGCATACAACAACCCATACCTTTCCACAATTATTAATGCCAACGCATAATTTGGTACTTCGCAACATGCATACTTCTTGTGAATGTCGTCTGAATAACAGCAGTTTTTACCTTAAAGATATTTTATAATTTTCACATATTTCATGTCACTCACAAGGTCTGCAGACTGGATAAATTGCTGAAAACGCCATCACTTAGTTTTCCTATTTCGTTGCCCGAGATCTCCCTGCAGTTTTGAATATTCAGTAATAATGGACAATTGTCAAATGAAAAAGTAATAGGCACATATTTACGGCTTGCTAAAGATAAGTTATAACCATCGAACTCGAAGTAACAAATGAATAGAAAAATACATGGTCAACTTGGATCATATTTACAACAATAATGGTGTCATGATGGCCGAAACAGAACGTCGCACTAGTTTTGAGAAGGTCGTGAGTTTGATCTCGCATAAAGGCACTCATGGGATGCAATCCACACTTCATACAGCAACCCATACCTTTACATAATTTGCTACGCTAACGTACACATGCATATTTGGTTTAATATATCTACAATATTACATATCGAAAAACACGGAGTATGAGTGCCTAAAACTTTAACTTTCAAAATTCGAAGCAGTGAGAATGTCGTGAAACTGACATTGTCTAACAGCCCTCATGGTATGCGAATTCCCTAAAACGGAATTTGAGTCCCAGAAAATGGTAACTTACAGGCAGCGATCCCTTAAATAGGTGTAAACACGCAACCTAAATGACAAGGGTAATTATATGTGAACCGCTTAAAAGCAGTACATTACCTAGTTATTATTACTGCAGCTCTAATGGCCTAATTTATGCAAAAAGATAGCATCATATTACAAAGTGCTACAATTAATGGTTCTCCGTATTTCGTTGCTAGAATTCAGTATGTAACTTATTGAGCAACTGAGCCAGGCATTTATATTTTTAATGTCAGAGCAGCAGTTAAAAGCCAGGAATACACTTTTCATCCCATATATGTTTGTTTTTCTATCAACAGATGTTTTCTTTTTGCACTTGAAGTGTGTTTCGCTTTTGTATCAAATGCCCAACTAGGACCTGTGCACTCAAATAGTTGAGCGACGGATGAACGCTAAAGTTAAAGGTGGTTCAGATACAATGCATAAGAAGTGATAAAACAAATAGTTGAATAAGATTGACACCATGAACAAAATAAAAAAATTTAGTATAACATTGCTATTCTCTTGGCAAGGGTTGTAGTTCTTGCTTATAAGCAATGCTGATGTTATAAATTATCCAGTAAAATTTGTAAAATTTGAAACAGCTCTAAACCCATCTTGAGGAAAAGTATGTATATCGAGGTGGACAAAAATTTTTACCAAAGCTATTGTATGAGAGGAATGTTGCCTGCTTAGGACCTTTGAAATAAACATAGTAGCTGGTTATTTTCAGAACAGTTTCAAAGAAATAAAATTGATTTTTTAAAACGATGGCGAATTTAATGAACACAAAGTCAACAATGAGCGGTATTGATCTCAGCCGTGTTTATAAAACTGTGGATTAAAATCATTAGCAAACTAGAACTGCATTTCGCTAGTGAGATGTTAAACACTTGACAAAAATTAAAACGCAAATATACTTCCTTCAATTGGTTATTTCTTGAATAATATAAAGTATTTTACTACATAAATGCGGTGTGTTATACAACTATGTACAGGGCTTATGGCACAGCATGTATGCGGCTTATAATATTCTAAATAAAATGGACCACTGTCAAGAAAAAAATTCCATAGGTTGATAACTTAATACCTGCTAAATATATTAGTAAACAACACAGCTTGAATACGTCTGATAAGCCGAGTAGTGTTTGGTTTTTGTTGACTTAAGGTTTGATTGACTGATCAGGCATACGCTGTGTTACCTGTTTACGCAGTGACAGCTCGCACAAAGCTGAGCAACTGTGTGGTGTTCTATGCTGTATGTTAAACTTACTTGCAAAAAATACACTCTTTTCACATGGCATTTTAACAGAAAGACGAAATCGAAGACGAAAATAAAAAGTGACATGCAAATGTTCAGATCAAGCTCTTCATAAGTCTCAAGTTTCATGGTCCTACAGCCCATAGTGCCAGAGAAGAAGAAGACACAAAAAATCGGAAAACTGTCAATACGAAAAAAGGACGAACGGCTGCTCGCACAAATTCATATAACCCTTGCAAGCTAAGAGCTTGTCAAGTGTTAATTATGGGCATTCATTCAGTCATTCAAAGGTTAATAGGATAGTTGGCTTTATCTAGGAAACTGTCTGGTTACAATTGCATGTTATGTAGATGCCAGTGCACATGCAACTTGTTTTCACAGCGTCCGTAGCAATAGCAAATCATTTTGTGCTTCTTTCTTTTTGCTAAATTTCAATAGGTCTAAAGCCTAAACTGTCCCTGAATAATTATTTAAATATCCTGAAGGACTAAAGAACGTAGACGCGTTCAAAAATTGTCTAGTAGGGTTCACCGAGATTTTCTAATCTTTCAAAAATTAAAACAAAGAAATAACTTACGACAACGAATCTTTGTAGTTCTTTTCAAAGACGAACCTTGATCAATTTGGAACCCCCGTATCGGCTATTCATGAAATGGTTATGTAACGGACGCTTGATCAGCAGTGGGCATGTAAGCCGTTAGCTTGTCGTAGCACTTGAACCCAACGACGTATCGACGTTATCAATCTATTGATGTGATATTCCGTTTTCAAGCATTCATCTAATGACCGTTTTTGCACTTATTGGGTTAATGGTGTGCCCAGATGTCGCCTCTGCGTACTTGTGGCAGTCCGAAAGCGATTACGGAGGTGAACTGAACGACTACTGGCGAGGCAACGTAACACGCTGACGACCGCTTCTGGATATGTCCACGGTGCTTCCTGTATCCAGATAACGCTTTTTTAGTTCGTACACGGGACTGTTGCAACTTCCAAAAACGTCTGACTACGTCGCGCTTCGAAGTCCCAGCTCTAACCGATGGTGGCGTCAATTTGTGTGAGCTGCGACATCTTAATGCCCAATTGTTTTAAAGCGATCGCTACTAACACAGGTGCAACTAAGACCTGAATGTACGTGTGATGCCACATAATGTTTAAAAGACCAAAAGATCACGATTCAGATGGATTATTTTGCCACATGGCAAAACACCAATAATCACCTTGAAAAGCATGCTGGAGAACACAAACAAACCCCAGTTGTGTAAAATTAAGATGGAATCTGTGGTTAAAATGTTGACAAAAAACGATTTTCAGTCCTTCACTTTCTTGGATCCCTCACTATAATTTGCTGTTCAAATTTTCTTTTAAGCTCCTTGCAGAAGCATTTATTGTGAAAATCATAGATTTTCTAAATATAATATAATTATTAAGCACTAACTGAAACGATGAAAAACAGTTTGATTTTTACGACAATCATGTATCCTTGCAGACACTAAACGCAGAAGGCGTTTCTTAGCATCATGTGTTAGCTAGTACGGTTTTTTTGCAAACCGGAAGATGTACACATTTAAAATTCGAAGCAGTGATTCGCCAACACTAACTTCTATTACATGACGTCTGAATAACAGCAATTTTTAACTTTAACATATATTCTACGCTTTATAAATGATTCGTGTGACCCATAAAGTCTGAAAATTGGATAAATCGCTGAAAGTTTCATTGCTTAGTCTTCTTACAAAGTTGTTCCTGAGGGTCCTGCAATTTCGAATATTGAAAGAACCAAAGCTTAGTTCTCCAATGTTGTTGTTCATGAGGTTCCTGTATTTTTGAATATTCTGTTCTAGTTTATGATTGTCAAAGGAAAACGTAATAAGCACATATTTACGATTGCTAAAGGTAAATTATAACCATCGAAATCGACATAACAGAGGAATAAATAATATATCGTGAACCCGGATCATATTGACAGCAATAATGGTGTCATGTTGGAGCGTCGCAGTGGTGGAAAGAACGGGACTCATGGCATGCAAATAGCTAAGCATAAAACAACCCATACCTTTCCACAACTAGCAATTCCAACGCGAGTTAATAAATGAATTAAAAAATACATGGTAAACCCGCATTATATTGAGAGCAAAAACGGTGCCATGATTTTCAAGTTAGACTTTGAGATCATGAGATCGCATTGCTTAACGGTACTCGTGGTGAGTCTTTGCCCAAACCCTCTGACTAAACCCCCCGGCTCTAATCCCCCCAGTCAAAACCCCCCGACTAACCCCCCCCCCACGTTCTCAGGTCTATTTTATATTTTGTAATTGCGATACATCCACGTTGTTAATTACACTTCAAATGCCTATTGAAGTGTAAATTACACTTCAAATGCCCATTGAAGAGATCACACGGTGTTTAAATTGGAACTTCTAAACCACTGAAGGAATTGATCATCATTGTAAAAGAAATTTCATACATCCATTGATGACAGCACTCAGTTTTTGGAATTGCAATTGCTCTTACGATTGAGTGTGTACACATTAAAAATTGCAATTACTTCTACGATTGATTAACGATGATTGTGAGATTAGTTGCGAGATTAGTCGAGTATATAAGTTACAATTTCTCTAGCGATAGATGTGACTTACATCAATTGTGATTAACTTGAATGGGTAATTTAGTGAACAGCTTTAATACTAACAAGTCTTAAAGAGATCAGCTGCAGTTCATCGAGTTCGAGAATTTTGTAGTTGAGACTTGAAATGTTAGCTTTGTCATGAAGTGTAAGCGATTAGGAGAAATTAAAAATAAATGAAGAAATTATCATTGCACATTTTCTTTGAGAACGGGTGGGTTTTTGGATAGGGAGGTTTAGGCCGCCGGAGGGTTTTAGTCGGGGGGAGTTTTTGACGGGGGAGTTAGGGTCGGGGAGTTCGGCAGAGGGGGGAGTTTCGGCCTGTTCCCACTCGTGGTATGAAAATGGCAACGCATAACTCTCCATAACTAACAATATCAACGCAGAATTGGGTAGTTTGGTTAATCAATGATGCAAGTCGAAAACGGAGTCTGAGCTCTAGAAATTGTAATATGTAGGTAGCTGATCCGTTAAAGAGGTGTCAATATGCAACTGAAGGATGAGGGTAATTATATGTGAACCGCTTTAAGCCTTAAGTGGGGTGCAGCTTATAAATTTTCTCATTATTAGTATTATTGCAGCTCGAATCACTTTGTTTATGTAAATAGATAACATCATATTAAAAATGCTGTAACCCTTTAGTTTCGATTGACGAATTACATTTCCTTTGCACATACTGAAGAACGACCTAAAGCTGCAAGCTACAATTCTACACGAACTGGAACATGCTGTTTGATACAAGAACTATCACTAAAAGATATGGCAATATTCTCGTGGCTCAGATAGAAGACTGACGAATAGGATCATTATCTATGAAGCCATTGGGTTGCGCTGGGAAATAAACGTTATACACAAGCTTTGTAAATATACCGAAGGACAAAGAAAGTTTGCACAGAAAAGAGAGGTTTATTTGTTAGTCACCAAATTGATCAATTCTTTTGAAAAATTAGCAGAGAAACTTCAACACAATATCTTTCAAATAAAGCAAACTTCGGAAACTGTTATTTTCGCAGCTCAACAAAAATCTAACTGAAACAAAAGAATTTTGGTGTTGCATATTATCACTCAGTAACATGTGTAGAACTCATTTGCTTGTCGAAAAGCGCAATTTTTTTCATTCGAATTGCTTGGCCTCCCAAACCACCTGCATGTTACCCGTATCAAAGTGATAGATCTAGCATATTACAAATCGGAGCATAACGTTCCCCGATGCCGATGTATGCGTGGTGGCGCCATCTGCGGGGTAAATGTGGAACATAGACTCGACACTATAAGTAACACGTCGCCAATTGCGCATTCTCCAATGGTCTGACGCATTCGATATCTCCAATCATTCTCCCTTTCGATGTGTGGTAGATGGACTCATATTTTTTCACGGAGGCGTCTAGTGATTATTTTTGAACTTATCCGTTTATTAGTCCTTACTGTGACTCCGCTCTGGTCATCGCCACATTGTGAAAGTGACCATAAAGGTACATTATTCGGGTACGCCGATCATGAGAAAGTGTGGTACGACCGCTTTGGGGTCTATCCTGGCTTGTAAACAGTTTTGGTACTTCTAAAGTGTCGAGCTACCACTCATACTGAAGCTCCAGCCTGTAACGTGCTTGTAGCTTGTTGCAACATTTTTTAAAATGTCTTGGCATCTTAATGTGTACTCATTGTAACTGAACTGCTTCCGACACAAGTATAATTAAATGATGGCTATTCTCAAAAGAACAAGTAAGTATTTGTGAAACACACGCAGGCCCCAACCGCCCCCCCCCCCAAATTCATAGGGGTATAAAGCGATGACTGACAGACGGACGGACAGACACCCGAAACCTATAGACCCCAGTCCGAAGGGTTGGGGCCTAATTATGGCGCACAGGTTTTATGGTCAGATAACAATTTTTTACTGAGAAAAATATGTGTGTTCTTGAGATCAGGATACCGAATCCCTCATTATCGGCGACAACAAAAACAGTTGCAAAATCACGCTTTACTCTGGCTTGGGAGTTTCGCTGAGGTCGAAAATAATGCGTCAGGGTACTTCTCAGTGTGCTTTTAAAGAACAAGTAGATTTTTGGCCAATTTGGCCAAGATCACGTGGCCAAGGCACATCTACAAGACCTTTCAAATGAGCCTAACATCAAGTCTCTAAGCCTATGCGTTCTCTAGATATCGCCCGTACAAACACACATCGATTTTTTGCGTTTTTTGGCCAATTTGGCCAAGATCACATGACCGAATTCGGATGGACGGACAGACAGACGGACAGACGGACATACAGACACCCCAAGTCTATAGGCCCCCAACCCTGTAGTGTTGGGGCCTAAAAATCACAGAAGAGTACCCACGTTGATTAGTATGTAACATATCAAAAATCCCTCATAAATACCTTGAAAATACAGATATTTGAATAAAACATTAGTATGTGATGTAAATTGGGTAAGACTCTACTGGTCAAAATTTCGTGATAAACAATTTACCCCCGAAATACATTTAATTTTTTGTGTAAACTTTCTATTGTCCTAAAGTACACTTTGAACCCAAGGAGAGAAGACAAAAACGATCAGGAAGAAGTGGGTCTTGTAACGCAAACACACAATAAGATAAATTTGTGGAAGGTATATGTGAACTATTACTCAAGAACTTCGGAAGCAGAAAAAAAATTAATAATAAACATAATGTATAGCCACATTTGCTAAAATAACATGCAATAATCATCAAACAGTAATTGTCACTTGAATAATGACTGGGAAATAAGATTGCGTCATATACTGCAGTAATTTCTGAATTCTTTTTATTTAACTTTAGCCCATAAAAGGTCCTGTTTTCAGTTAGAGAATAAATTTATCATAGAGCTTTCTCCCCATCACACAACACTCAAAAATTTGCGTCAATCATTAAAAAATAATTTACTACGCAGGACTAAACTACTTAATTCTATTACGTCTTCATTCGTAATTTTTCTTATTATTGTCTTCATAAATTTGAAAATAACAGCTTTTCCAAATGCAAAGAAGGATTTAGTAATCCAATCGATAGAGCTTGTATTGTGAATAAAGCGCGTAGATCATGGAAATGACGATCGAAGCTATTAATGCAAAACATTGAATTTGTTTTGTTTTGCCACCAGACCTTATTCTACTGTGTAACGTTTGCCCGCTGCAGTTTCATTTACAACTATAATTGAGATATTTTATACTCACAGCGCCACGAGATGTTGTAAACCATTAAATGTTGAGCTGCTGAGATGGCTTCCTATCTTGGTCAGTTGGAACATGCTGCACAACAAATGGAATAATTTGATTGGTTGTTTGAACAACAGGCAAAATAAACACGTCATTAATTTTTTTGCATAACTAGCAAACTACAAAAGTATATTCCATTATGCTTTTACAACAGTGTTTCATATAGAAAAACCGAGAAAGGCATTATCAGTTTAAAAGAATAAGACACAAAGTATAAACACAATATGTGGCTTGAACACAAGAACGTATAATTTATTAGACCAATCAACGGTTATCAATAGCGTTTAATTTATTAGACCAATCAACGGTTATCAATATATTCAAGTAAGTCCAAGACGGATATGTTTTGAATTTATGGAATGCCTTTTTCACATTTATTAGGAAATTATTGATATCAAGAAAGAATCAAAAGTTTGATATCAAAAATTGAGTTTTTGATATCAAGAATTAAATTTTGCTATCCGTAATTGTATTTTTATATCTCTAAATGTATTGTTGATCTCAAAAAATAATTGATGATATCAATAAATATCTAAAGATATCAAGAGATATCAAGAATGATTTAATGATATCTGAAATTGATTTTTTAGATAAAAAATTCAATTCTTGATAGCAAAAATGAAATATTTGAGAGCAAAATAGCAATTTTGAGATAAGTAATTCATTTTCTTTTTATTGATATCAAGGATTTATTTCAGATATCATTATTTCAGAAAGAGACTTTTTTAATTTCTATTTTGAAGTATACAAATGATTTTTTGATCTCAAAAATTGATTTTTGATATCAAAATATCAGTCTATTTTTGAAAAAAAAATTCAGAAGTACACATCTGTCAATTAATAATTACTGGTCCTGGTATGCAGAATCTGTCTTTAAATTTTTCACGTCTCACGCTACAACCAAAATCAATGTTGTTGAGATAATACTAAGTGAGACCACTTACACAGAAATCCATCTATGATTAAGTAATAACTTCTCAAGAACGATTGACATTCCTTATCAAAAGACATAATTGATAATGGCACTGCAATTCTACGTAATAAAGTGCATGCAGCCTACTTAAACTTTTGCTTGAAAGAGCAGTTTTTGCAACAAAACATAACGTTAAGGTCGATCAAGCAATATGGAACAATTTTTATGCCAATTACCGCCGGGGTGAAGCCAGTGAAGTGGCACCATTATTTTTCCATTCATCTCTAACATTCGCTGCAGTCGCAGTCTTTTTTTAATTAAAAACAACAAGACTGTCAAGTCACGGTGCCCAGATGCCGTCAAAGTAACAAAAACCCAAGGACAATTTCAACATCACACCTGGTTAAATTTAGGGAAACACAAATATATATATATATATGTATTTCACGGTTCACAGAATCACTGTAACACACACACATATACATACACACATATACAGGTATGTCGGGAAACAAACGACGAATCGCGATTTCTTCTCCAACTCGCGAAATGTACTCCAAAAATCTAACTTCGTTATTAGGGACTTTTCAGACATAAGTTGTATATGAAAATCTCGGTAGATTTTTTTACATTCAATTCCGAAAGCGAAAATATATAAAAGACAACTGATTAAGAGAAATTTTACAAAGCATGAACCCTGCGAACCGAAATATTTTGTTTACATAATTTGCATATTTTACACCATTTTTTGATATCTGCAACTATAAGTTTGCTGTGAATCGAGACTGTGTAAAAAATGTAAACAAACCGATTTTGTTTATAAACAAAGGCCACGTGCTTTCTGTAAAAGAGTATTAGGGAAACACTAAATAAAAGCAAAACAAGCGTAGAGTTTGTTTTCTTTTATTTACACCATAATCCCAATGTAATATTTATTTTCTTTCATTTCTATACATAAACTATTTAACATTAATTGAAGAGTTACAAAATATTGAAGAGCAGTGCAAAAGATATTCAAACAGATGAATGTTTAAAAACATAGATTTATATTATACAGATGAATTGTTTAAAAACAAAATACAGATTTATACAGATGAATGTTTAAAAACAAAACTCTTTTAAAATATAACCAAAATACAGGAAAAATAATACAACAAAATCCTTTACTGATATAACCGTGGTGTGTAAATAACCAACTCTATTTTATTTTCAAGCTCAGTGTTGTGTACACTACTTAGAATTTAATGATAGGCCGAAAAAAACGTCAGGCAATCAGATATAAACCACATAAAAGCTTCCTAAAGAAAACAAAATACACAGCAGAAACTTTCAAACTAACATGCAAAATGTACGTACACAACCATGCACAAAATTTGCAAGTTTAGAGACCCCATCTCGTGACGTTCATAAAGTTAACGTCGGTGACTTCGTATGAGAAAAATGAACTGAAAATAACACAATTAAAACTTTCAAACTGGCATGCGAAATGTACGTACAAAACCATGCGAAATGTGCGAACACCAAAATTTTTTAATCACGGAAACATCGGCAAATTTCCAAGTTTTGAGACCCTGTCACGTTTGCGCGTACGCCCTTCTCGCGACGTTCATAAATTTAAAGTCGGTCACTTCGTATAAGAACAGTGAACTGCAAGTAAGAGGTAAAACTTTCGAACTGACAAGCGAAATGCACGTTTATACACAATCATGCGAAATGAACGTATAACAACCATGTGTGTGACACGGTCTCAAACTTTTGAAAGTTTTGCCGATGTTTCTGTAAATAAGCACATTTTGGAGTTCGCACATTTTGCATGGTTGTGTACGTACTAAAGTCGGTGACTTCGTATGAGAAAAGTGAACTGCAAATAACACAATTAAAACTTTCAAACTGACAAGAGAAATGTACGTACACAACTATGCGAAATGTGCGAACACAAAAATGTTCTTACTCACAGAAATATCAGCAAAATTTGCAAGTTTTGAGACTCTGTCACATATTATTTACTCGTACTACCCAATCTCGCAACGTTCATAAACTTTGAAATTGGTCACTCCGAATAGAGAACTTTCGAACTGACAAGCGAAATGTACGCTAATACACAGCCATGCGAAATGTAGTGCAACCACGCGAAATCTACGACGCAAGTATTTCTTTTTTAACTACATCGGCAAACTTGGCAGCTTTTCTGACCCTGTCACATGAAACTTATCCGTACTACCCATCACCGCCACTTTCATAAATTTACAGTCTGTCACTTTATACGAGAAAAATCAAATGCAAATAACACACTGAAACCTGATACGCGAACGCACATGACAATGCGAAATGTACGAACCCAAACACTTCTTAATACCTCGGCAAATTTGGCAGGTTTTGAGAGCCCGTTACATGAAAATTGCCCGTACTACCCAGCCCCGTGACATCCATAAATTAAAAGTCGGTCACTTTGTATAAGAACAGTGAACTGCATGGGAAAAAAACTCCCCACACTTGTGTAAACCAAAACAGAATCCCACAAACATGACATCACAGCGAAATGTCCCCAAAACAGTTTCTCTTCTTTTAAACGGATCTGAAGCTTCATCAGCCTTTTTATTTTTCTTGGAAAAATTTGAAAGGTATGCCCGCAACTGAACTTTGTCCCTGTGTCCTAAAATATCACATGCGAAATGTACGTCCACAACCATGTATGTAACAAGGTCTCAAACTTCAAAAATTTTGCCGATGTTTCTGTGAATTAGAACATTTTGGTATTCGCACATTTCGCATGATTTTGTACGTACCAAAGGCTGTCACTTGGTGTGAGAAAAGTGACCTGCAATTAACGCAGTTAAAGCTTTCGAATTGACAAGCCAAATGTAGGTACACAACCATGTGAAATGTGCGAACACCAAAATGTTCTTACTCACAGAAACATCAGCAAAATGTGCAAGTTTTGAGACCCTGCCACATATCATTTTCTCGTACTACATCATCTCGCAACGCTTATAAATTTAAAGTCGGTCACTTCTTATAGGAGCAGTGAACTGCAAATAACACAGCTAATACTTTCGAACTGACAAGCGAAATGTACGCACACATGTACAACCATGCGAAATGTAGTGCAACCACGCGAAATCTACGACACAAGTACTTCTTTTTTAAAAACGTCGGCAAACTTGGCAGCTTTTCTGACCCTGTCACATGAAACTTATCCGTACTGCCCATCACAGCCACTTTCATAAATCTACAGTCTGTCACTTTATACGAGAAAAATCAAATGCAAATAACACACTGAAACCTGATACGCGAACGCACATAACTAAACACTTCTTAATACCTCGGCAAATTTGGCAGGTTTTGAGACCCCGTTATATGAAAATTGCCCGTACTACCCAGTCCCGTGACATCCATAAATTAAAAGTCGGTCACTTCGTATAAGAACAGTGAACGGCAAATAAGAGGTAAAACTTTCGAACTGACAAGCCAAATGCACGTTTATACACAATCATGCGAAATGAACGTATAACAACCATGTGTGTGACACGGTCTCAAACTTTTGAAAGTTTTGCCGATGTTTCTGTAAATAAGCACATTTTGGAGTTCGCACATTTTGCATGGTTGTGTACGTACTAAAGTCGGTGACTTCGTATGAGAAAAGTGAACTGCAAATAACACAATTAAAACTTTCAAACTGACAAGAGAAATGTACGTACACAACTATGCGAAATGTGCGAACACAAAAATGTTCTTACTCACAGAAATATCAGCAAAATTTGCAAGTTTTGAGACTCTGTCACATATTATTTACTCGTACTACCCAATCTCGCAACGTTCATAAACTTTGAAATTGGTCACTCCGAATAGAGAACTTTCGAACTGACAAGCGAAATGTAGGCTCATACACAACCATGCGAAATGTAGTGCAACTACGCGAAATCTACGACGCAAGTTTTTCTTTTTTTAAATACATCGGCAAACATGGCAGCTTTTGTGACCCTGTTACATGAAACTTATCCGTACTACCCATCACCGCCACTTTCATAAATTTACAGTCTTTCACTGTATGCGAGAAAAATCCAATGCAAATAACACACTGAAACTTGACACTCGAACGCACATAACCATGCGAAATGTACGAACCGGAACACTTCTTACTACATCGGCAAATTTGGCAGGTTTTGTGACCCCGTTACATGAAAATTGCCCGTACTACCCATCCCCACGACGTTCATAAATTAAGAGCCGGTCACTCCGTACAAGAACAGTGAACTGCATGGAAAAACTGACAAATAGCACTTGTGTAAACCAAAACAGAATACCACAAAGATGACATCACAGCGAAATGTCCCCAAATATTTCGTTATTTTTTAAACGGATCTGAAGCTTCTTCCGCCTTTCTGTTCCTCTTGTACAAATTTGAAACGTATGCCCGCAACTGAACTTTGTTCCTGTGTCCTAAAATATCACTTTCCTCTGAAAGGCATGACTTGATTTCTTTCATCGTTTGCGGCTTGTATCGGTCAATGTGGCCTTGGAAATGTTTATGCACCGCCTCTTTTTCCTCTGTTGTCCATGGCCTACTCGAACCTGTAAAATAATTTGCACAAGTGTAAAACATGTGTATCTAGCAAAATAAATTTGTGAGTTTACATTGAAGTGTCGAGTATTGCAAAAGATAATGCGAGATTATAAAATGCAAGTGCAATGAACTGTCAATACTTGCGAAAGCACACGTTACATTCAATATAGTTTTCTTAACGCTATTAACAGAACCACGCGAAATGTACCAACTAAAATTTATGTGAACCGAATGCTTTCTGTTAGATCCTACCTTTCCCAGTTTTCTTGGGACTCTCTGACCTGCGGCTGTGACCAGATTTCTTCCGTTTCTTTTTCATAAGTGACGATACTGAGGTGACAGGGAAAGGAATTTCATATTCAACCTCGTCTGAAAGAAAAACATAAATGAATACGTCTAAATGCAATGTTTTTGTTTATATGCAAGAGAAAATAATTATACAATAGTGAGAGGTCAACAACATACAATTAAAAACAATTTTAAATATTCATTCACACTATTTTAACTGTTATTTACACAATTCTTAGTATCTCACTCCATGCGAAATGTGCCGTACGTCTTTCTTTAATATTTTTGCTTGTATGCTTGTACCTGAAGTATTGCCTAAAGCATCAGCGGTCGGTGGAGCAGGAGCGGAAGGAGCTGCTGTTTGCTGTTTTTTTTTGTTTTGTTTTTTTGCTTTGGTACTTTTTTTTCTTCTGCGCTTTCAGGAAATTGAAGATTTCTCTCACAGAACGACCCAGTAACATTTCCTCGTCTCGAACTCGATCCTCCACTTCATCTATCGTTGGAAGGCTGCCTTTGTGGTGTAACTCTTTCTTGAATATGGTCTTCATGAGAGCCACTTCAACTTCACTGAAGTGTGGACGAGTTGCTTGATCGCCTGTAAAAACATAAAAAATGCCACTTTGTTATAAATAATATTGGCAGAGTTGCAGCAGTACCAAAAACCTGCGAAATTCAAAGGTCACACATTTTATTACTACTGCCTCATGTTTTGTACAGCCTTGTAAATGATCATTACATTTTGAACAATGTTAAAGTTCAATGAAATAGGCATTACAAATATTTTCCCCTTTATCAACTTACACATCTTTAACCCTGCCTGTTTACGCACAATTCAAGCGAAATCCGATAAATAGGTTCCTTACCCAGCAGTCGCTGCTCCGTTTCTCTTATGACGTCCATTTCTCCTTCTCTGTCTGATTCATCAATATCACCTGCGAACAGCAAAGACGGGTATCAAATAAACCTCCAGTTACATATACACGTCATTTTCACACCAAACTGAACTGTATGTTACTTCAAATCTTCTCAGCAGTAAACCATACATGGGAACGGGGTCGAAAAAAGTAGGAAAATAAACGTACTGAAATACACACATCTTAAAACATATTCTATGGGTTTTTAACATCTCCCTGTTACAATGTCAGCTAACTGTACTTTTCAAACTTTCTTACAAATTTTGAAGTACATTTCGCACATAAAGTGCAACATAAACCTACTTTCCGTTGGTCCACCCTGTGCAGTCACCTGGCCAATTTCCACATCCGGCAACGCTTCGTAGCCCGTTTGTTGGTATGGTTCCCTAGGCTTTCCACTGTTTATGGCAATGAGGACCTGTGCCACTTTGCTCTTTTCGACAATGTCGACCGGTAATCTGTAGTAATCCCTATGAACCCTTATGTCGTGACCCATGAAATTTGCCAAAAAGTCCTGCTCTACGTGCGGCAAGTTTAATACTTGCGACATCGTTGCAAGGTGTTTTCGCATGTTTGTTGAATTAAAAATGTTCAAGTCGGTAAGGCCTGCTTCTACTGCTACCTTTCTTACCGCGACGTGCCCCTCCATCGTTGTGTTATAATTTCCAGGACGTGCAAAGACATAAACCGAGTTCTTGTGGACGTAATTTTCGCGTAGTTTCAGCAGCAGCTTGATGTTTTCGTGCATTTCGGTTGTTAACAGCACCGATATTCGTCTAGAGCACTTCCCCAAGAACTCAATCCTGACCAATTTGCTTGCCAACTGCTTTTCGAATTCCTGCATTCCCGCTAGATATTCGGGATCTGGCTGTGATGAAATTTTCAGACTGTCAGTTAAATCCTTCAATAGCAACCTTTCGACCTCACCACTGCGTTTTCTGTTGAACATTATCACCTGTGCGAGGGTATAAACCACGACTTCCCTATAGATGTCTTCTTTCGCCGGTTTCGTATGAAGTACCTTCATTCTTTTCGATATGTGTTGGAAGAACTTGTCAATGTCTTGAAACATAGGCAGAATCTTTCTCTTGTTAAATTTTCGTCGCTTTAGCAGGAAGTTAGCTCGTCTGGACAAGCATGTGTAATAACGATTGAGCACAGAATGGAACACAGAGGCAATCTTGTTTTTCGAGTAGTCTCCATTTCGTAGGCAATGCATCTCGTATTCGGTTGCAAGTGTTCTTAGAGTTCCTCCTAATCTCATAACCGCCGATGGCTGGCTGAATTCTTCTTGTGATGCTGGTCCTTCGTCCTGGGACATTTTAATAACGCTCTCCATTAGCCTGTAGTGGCCAGGGTGGACTAGGTCTTCACTGCTTACGAACACATCGGGATATTTCTCGCGACACAGCTTAAGTAACTTTGCCAAAGCTATGACGGGTTGTGTTATCATACTTTGTGCCTTCGACATATGACCGTGTTTATCGGATAAAAATTCCATCAGTTCTAGCAGCAACTTGTCGTTCTTTATGATCTCCGTCGTATGACACGGGTGCATGCGTGCCGAAGCCTTTTTAACAGCTTCAGACTGAGTGTCCACTTGCATCATTTTAGCTCTTGCCTCAGGAACAAGTCGTTTTCGCGTAGTTTTTTCGGGCGTCTCAATTCTCTCTCCTTTTTCCCGTCGATCTGCATTTTGCTTACATTCCCTCCTTTGATGACGTGCGAAGTTTTCTTTCGTTATCATTGCCTTGCAGTATGGACACAATAGGTACTCTTTTTCTTCAGTCGCTCTCTCCCTCTTCCTCATGGTGTTTCGGTATTTGACAATTAAGTCTTTCAACCCTTTCTTTTTGGCCTGTTTGTTGTACCAATAATCTCACAATTTTCGAATTCTATCCCATTCCAATGCACGACAACGCTTGTCTTTGATTTCTTTTATTACTTTTATTTCGTCTTCGTTGCGATGGACGCCTGTGCAATGTTCGGCTACGCGTGCAATCAATTTGTGACAGAAGAAACAACAATGCCTTTTTTTACTGGCTGGGTCCAGTCTTGGTAGATCGAAATCACTATCCGCAGTTGCTATCGTTGAAGATTCAATTGCAGTAGCTGGTTCTGTATCCGAGGTTTTGCTTCTTAAAGCTGATGATGTTGAAACCGTTCGTTTCGCTGACTTGCTATGTGATTTCTTTGGGGTCGATGTGACGGACGTAGTTACGGATCTGTCGGTACTTGAACTAAACATCGGTCCCTCTTTTTCTCCAGCAGGTACCGATGGGTCCTCCATTTGACCGTGTTCGTCGATCTCGCTTCTTTTCACTGATGATCTGCGAACCGTTGCTTTCGCTGCTTTTCCTGGAGTTGTGATAGGGGTTTCATTAGACTCACTGCTACTTGTAATAAATGTGTGTTTTTTTCCTGGTAACCTTTTCTTTTTCGGACTGGGTACGTAGTCTGAATCATGGTCATGGGCGTGGCCAGAGCTTCCGACGGACTTGCGCTGTAACACAGACTTTTTAAGATATTTCTGTCGCTCTCTTTTGTCTTTCTGTGGCGTCGATGAGGCTTTCAATTGACTGTGTTTGCCACCTGATCTCTGACTACTTTTCTCTACTGCTCTGCGAACCATTGCTTTCGCTGTCTTTCGTGTAGTTGATGTGATAGGGGCTTCATCAGACTCCTCATCACTGTTACTTGAACTAAATTTATGTTTTTTTCCTGAGAACATTTTCTTTTTTGGAGTGGGCACGTAGTCTAAATCATGGTCATGATCGACGGAAAAGCTTTCATCTGACTGGGTCTGTAGCTTTTTCTGTTTAGGGCGAATTCGTAGTGAGAAAGTCTTTGGCTTTTCTATCTGGGCCACTGATACGGGAGAACTGTTTTCTGTCTGGGCCACTGGTACGGGAGAATTCAATTCCGCTATCGATGAATCTGTGACCTGTTTTTCTAAATTCGGTTCTACCGGAATGACCTCTCTTAAGGACACCTCGAACACCTCGGGATCACAATCTTTTCCCGTCTCTGCAATAAATATATTAACCTAAAATAGCACTGCAATTCAGACAAAGAAATCATGGTAAATGCAAAGCAAGCCATTTTTACACAAGTAGGACAAAATACTACCATACCACAGCGAATGTAACCCCTCTCATATGTTTGCATTATGAGCTAGTTACTTCAATTAATAACATTAGCTGCAACTGCTGAACCTCATATCGCACTTTTTGGTTAAAAAATAAACATTCTGGTGTATCAACATGTCGCAGTGAAACGAACCCAATTTTAGAAAAAAACCACAGCAGACTCCAGATTAAGGGCACCAAGTGGTGAGCGCTGAAACTGAGTTAAATCTTTTTTTTTCTCTTTGACAAAGGGGCGGGTGAGGGCGGTTGCACCCTATTATATCCCCCTAATTACTCTCAGTACACTTTTTTCATTCTTGTGTATCAACATGTTGCAGTGAAACGAACTGAATTTTGAATAATAATAAACATATGCATCGAAGATGCAGAGCCTTTAGCCAATAGCGGCTACATCACTGTGGTCCAGTTACTCTTTTGAAATACTGCCTGGATAAAAACAACATACAAGGTGCAACGGATGAAGAGGCGGACGAGTGTTTGCACATCTACTTTCTTCCTGTAAGGTTTCGTGAAGCTCCGATAAATAGTTTTTGAGATATCGCCCACACAAAAAAGTTTACCGACAGACAGACGGACGGGCAGACCGATAGCAATAGCCCCCTAGTAACACCAATATTACGTCCTGCGATTTTGTGAAACAAGCCGTTTGGGTGTCGGGGCGTCTGGCCAGCAATAATGTCTCCGTTTAACGGTATTAATATTTTTCTGACCACTACACTTTACCACTGCACAAATGCTCAATACCAGCGAAATGGACATCGCATAAAAAACTATTTTACTTACCACCTTTTGTTTCTTCTGTTTGCGCACAAAACCTTTCCAAGACATGCTGCTGTTGCTCTTGCGCAAGGTCCTCCTCCCTTACAGCTGTTGATGAAATAGACCCCTGCCGAGATGTTACGGGTGCACTAAAGGTCGTCATTTGCGCTAGAAACTCAGGATCAGGTTCGGCGTCATCACGCAACATCTCAGAAAATGATAAATTTGGAAAAAAGTTTTGCTCTTGTGCTGTTGTAACTTGTGGCTGACCAAGTTCATGGCAAGTTTGCTCCTGCCCCTCCCCCTCCTCACTTGCTATGGTCAAGGTATCTGCTGAAACAAAAGAAATAAAAACAAAATGCATTTCTAAATATCCTTTCCATATAAAACGCGCATAACATGCGAAACGCGAGGTCGTGTTGTGTTTTAGACTTGTATTTAACCTGGCTGGTTTCGCATGCTTGACGTCATCAGTTTACAACCATACCGTAAAATGTATTATATTGAACTAAAGCATACAGCAAAAAAAATGAAATATGTAAAACCTACCGAAAATAGCACTTGTATCTACTGTTTGCAGTGAAGATTGGGGTTCAGTGTGGGAAAAAGTTATGCCTTCAGGTTGCAGTCCCGCTACCACATCCCTCACAACACACGTCGCAATTTCCTGTCCCGCAAATACCTCCGCATCTACCCCTCCAGGCCTCTCCACCATCCTGCAAACAAGTCCAGCAGCTTCTACAACAAAACAAAATGACAGACATGAGAGTTACACAAGCAAATGGTAAAGGTATTTATGTGATATACGCGAAACCAGATGCATTGCACACTTTTTATGTTCAACTTACTTGATACCACGTCTAAAAAGAGAAACAAACAAAGCCAATAAATAATTCTGAGTTACCTTGTTGATTAAAGTGCAAGGCGAAAAGCGCTGTATTTTAATTGATAACAAAGCTAAATACGACTTACCCATTGCATTTGTAAGGTAGCGACTCCCTGGTTGGACCGTGTAAGTACCTTCCGTCTTGTGGGACAACTCAAAAATCTTGACTGGTTGAGGTACAGGTTTCACCACTCCTAAAAAAGTTAAAAGGATTTTGAATTTAAGTCATATTTTAGTTTCTTTCATAGCATTTTTCGTGGGCGCAAACACCAAATTTTATTTGGAACAGCGAAATGGGCTGCAGTTGCAAACCCCAAAAACAAAAATAAGCAACACACGAGGTGACCACTTTAAACACAGCTGGGCAACAGCACATCTTATGCTTCAATAGTTGAAAAAAAAACTTACCAAGTAATTTGCCCTCAAAAGAATCTGTAGCACGCAATTTCGCATCTTCAGCCAGTTTTGTGTCACTAAAATGTGTAGCTGCCCCCTCTTTCTTTGACTTGCTAGCAAACTTTTGTAAAAGAGCACCAACGCCCATAATAACGGTATCGCTTCCCGGACTACATTCAAAAGTGCCCCTCTGTTCTGTCTCACGCCTTTCCCTTGCTGCTACGGGAACATTTTCTGAAAATAGATTACATTCTAACTACATAAGCGAAATGAGCAGGACACCAAACTGTACACACTGGACTGCATTTGTTTTGCAAACTCTAAACCACTGCGGATTCGTACGACAGAGACTGACAACTTCACGTGAAATCAAAATGCCACCTACTCTTAAAGAGACCATGTAGCGGCCAGGAATAACCTTCACATTCAATCTTCAATTCAAAGCTGTACTGCACAAAACTCTTTCAATCACATTCGGAAGACCTAGAGGGCCACTACTGCTGCTGCCCTACTTGAATTTTACCTAAGCAGGATTTCACATGCAAAATCCAAACAGGGTAGCAGCAGTAATTGCCCTCCAGGTCTTCCGTAATCACAGCAGTGGGCATTGATAAGCAGTCTTTTTCGCCATAATGCAAGAAAAAAGTTTTGAATTCTTTAAAATGTCAACACCTGGTTGGCTTGACCAAATCTGTACTACTGCTACATATATCAGGATACTCCTTCCGACACACATCAGCAACAATTCTTACCCTTTATAAATGCAAAAGCATCACTTACCCATCAACTTTTCAGAAGACGCCCCTTCAACAGCCGATTCCGCATTCGCCGAGAGTATTGTCTCTTTTTCGCCCTGCGATGAATGTGTGTGTGCCCCCTCTTCCCTTTTCACTGATCTCTCACAAAGCTCCTTTGACATGATATCAACGCCCGAACTACGTTCTTCGGATTGCGCCACCACCTCCCCACCGGTGACCGTAACTTCTGTGTCATGGCTTTCGACTGCAGCAACGGGGACATTTTCTGAAAAAAGTATAACACTGGTATTACAAACGCTAAATCACTGTGAATTCGTACGACAGAGACACTGACAACTTCACATCAAGTCAAAACAGCAACTACCTTTGAAGAAACCATGAAGCACCCAGGAATAACCTTCACCTTTCATCTTCAATTCAAAGCTGAACTGTACAAAACTCTTACAATCTTAGCAGTGGGCACCGATAAGCAGTCCGTTTCGCCGACAACCACAAAGCACGAAAAGTGTTTTGAATTCTTTAAAACGTCAGCACCTGGTTGGCTTGACCATATCTGAATTAGTGCTAGATATATCACGATACTCCTTCCGCCACACCTCAGCAACAATTCTTACCCTTTATAAATGCAAAAGCATCACTTACCCAGCAACTTCTCAGAAGATGCCCCTTCAACAGCCGATTCCGCATTCGCTGAGAGTATTGTGTCTTTCTCGCCCTGCGATGAATGTGTGTGTGCCCCCTCTTCCCTTTTCGCTTGTCTCTCACAAAGCTCTTTTGACATGGTATTAAAGCCTGTAATGACGCAATCGCTGCCCGAACTACGTTCTTCGGATTGCGCCATCCCCTCCCCAACGGTGGCCGTAACTTCTGTGTCATGGCCTTCGACAGCTGCAACGGGGATATTGTATGAAAATGTAAACCATTTAATCTGTGTAAGCGAAATGAACATATGTTTTTAAAATTAATTTAAACTCTGTGGTTAATTTTCTTCAAATGTCAATGTTTCATTCTAATGTAACAGCCGAGTCATAAACTATAACGTCCTTATTTCATCCTTGAACAATTTAAAGCTTAGCCGCACAGGACATGCACGTTCAAAATTCTGACAACAGTCCGTTTCGCTTCAGTCTTACAAGTTCCGGTTCAGTAAAATAACGAAACTGCCCTTCGGATCACACTCACACTTGTAATTACCTGAAATCGGCACAAAATGGGTCAAGTGGCTCTGATCCCTGCCGCATAACCTCTTTGCGGCTTCTGTCCAGGCCTTGATGTATCCCTTCCCGGTGTTTTTACACACCTCGTCTGCAGAAAAAAATGACGGAATGCTGAACCATTCTACATTTCATTCCATAGAAGTTTAGACGCACATAAATCATTCCCTAAAACCATGCGAAAACACTGCGTAAAGGAAAACGATACCTTCTTATCATTCCAAGGCGTGAGCACAAAATTACACGTACACAATGGTCATTTCTATTTCTTTTCCACGCAAGTTACACAGAGAACAGATACCGAGGGAAAATTTAAAAATAGGTGGTATGCGAATAAGTAAAATCTCGCATCTACAGTCCGTTTAGCAATGAGAGCGTGCAACTGGCAATAGAGGGATTCCGCACTTCATCTAAGATACTGAAAAAATAAAAGTTCTTTCGGGTCTGATGCTTCCGGCTAGATAATCGAACCTGCAAAGTTATGAAGCACTATCATGCAAATCTCAACAGAAACGGAGACTGGCAAACTATAAAAACGACAAAACAAACATTTAACCCAATCACAGGTAAGGAAAAAATCTGTCATTTCTTAATTACATATTACCAATTCCCACAGCCATAGGAAACGGTTTGAGCTTCCTGGGATCGGAAACTTTCTCCGGACTAAAAGTGAAAGAATGCATCACTCTCAGCTGCTGTACGGGCGTCACTTCGGTTATTTCACTTATTACAGGAGCAAAGAAAAATGCTACATTACACTGGTCTTTCAACTCTACAAAAGTATAATTTCTGCGAATAGGACGTCATCATTCCACAAGCACAAGGAAATCTAAATCAACCTGGTTTTACAGGATGTCCACGACCTGGAAGTGAAAGCAATAGAAAAATGTTTAAGAACTTACGCAAAGTCAAAACCGCAAAACGAGACTTCTATACTTCCTTCAGGGTCCCGGCCTTCCACACATGCAGGCCACCACTTCCTTCTGAACACGTGAAGAACAACGTCACCTTTTCTGTAGCGCTGCAGATCAACGAACGGCTCTGGGACCGTGGCCTTCTTAATCCACCCTTTTTTCCGTGGCATCTGTGAAAGCAATGAGAGAAATATCATTAGCTGAATATATTTGGAATTTGAAATAACGACAACACAATCCATAAATCTTAACGAAACTAACCGATAAGTGACCGGATACATTTTGTGTAGCACACCATACCAATCTTAGGTATGACCTGACAGCATAAGCTATAATTGTGCGAAATTGACCGATTTTTTTTTACATTTGAGAGACCATCCATGCCGTTTTTTTCTATCATTTACATCCTAATCCCACCTGAATTCAGCCGAAACGCAAAGAATTTCCGCAAAAGTCTAAGGGCGAATTGGTTTATTCTTTTAAGCGTTCAAGGTGGAGGGGAGGGGGGAGGGTCAAAGCATCCGGACTGCGTTCAGGGGAGGGGTTTAAAATTGGCAAGTCTGTGTACGGATTAACAGGGCTGGAAATTGGCGGGGTCCGAGACCTTCCTTTTTGGCTACCCAGAGTCCCGACTGAGCCGCAAAAAATCAGGTCTTCTTGCGCCCTATTTTACCTTAACACGGTTCGGATCCTCCTTAAATAGCTTTGGACACCTCCTTTTTCAAAGACACGGTTCCCGAAGACACGGGTCCCAAGGACCCGGGCCTAAAAAAGTTAGTTTCCGGCAGAGGCCACTTACAAAAAATTATAAACCAAGAAATCCATGAACAGACAACATCGACGGCATTTTCAAGCGAAACTGAGCAACAATTTTCTGAGCAAACATTCCTAAACACTTAAATCCGTCAAATGAAAAGAGATGTTAGCTCAGAATTTGCCGCCTTCACAATTAAGCCTGTATTTTTACAGCAGCATCTTACACAATCTTTAAAAAAAGGTCACAAATCACACAAAACACGCTAAAACAACATTTCTCGTGATTCACAAAATACCCGCGCTTTTAACATTTGTGTATTTACCTTTCAGGTGTATCCTCATTAACTTTAATCCACTTTTGATTTTTTTCAAAATTATCCACGTGTCATGGACGCTTTCTGTATTGAAAGTGATGCCACCAAGAACAAAGCCGCGCGCATACACCTCATGACAGGTTAATTTGCATATTGAATCCAAAAAAAACATTCAAGTTCATGTACACAATGTAGTGTTTCGCAGATAATTTCATTCCAAACCTTACCATGTTATTTTATAAACTAACACAAGCTAAAAAATATCGCCAAACAAGCATTTTAATGGCAGAAAACCTTTACAAACTAACGGATTATTTCGCGCGTAAACAGTAACAAGGCAAGTCAATCATAAAAGTAGTGCTCACACAATTAGAACACCGCACAATAATATACAGTCAGCCTGCCATGAGCGTGGGAATCTCGAGCTTTTAGCCCCAGATTCCCAGGCTCACAGATCAAAGCAAATCTACTGCGACTTAGAGCTTCTGATACGTGTTTGAACTGGCTATTCCGCAGTGAAGGAGGCGGGGGTGTGGATGGAGAGGGGGGAGGATCTGGGAAGCATATATGGGAAGATAAATATGACAGTTTTCGCGTGTAAATAGTAACAAGGCAAGCCAATCATAAAAATAGTGCTCAAACAAATAAAACGGCACACAATAATACACAATCACACATATACGTTATTACTCTAAACTCGTGCGGTTGGTTTAAACAAAGCACTTGCTAGGTAGACAGGAAAAGGTTTATTGACACACATCCTCACTTAATATTGGGAGTTGATGGGTGGGATTGGTGGTAGGGGTTTGTCGATTTATCAAGAGCTTTTAAAAATTACGGGACAGGTTTTTTTGTTTTCCAATGTTAAGTCAGAACATGTGTGTTTGTGAAATCATGCTGTTTGACCTCGCAAGCATTTGTTTTAATTTGTTTGTAGGTTTCGTGATCAGAAAGCGTACTTGATAGAAATTTTAAATTTGAGGGAGAGGGCTGTACCGTGACGTTCAAGTCTTATCTTGGCACGAGGTTCGTGTGTGGGAATTAACTGTAAAATGTTGAAGACGCAAAGCCCGCGTACAGTACTCTTTGGCAATGAGAAAAATATCGGGAAATTCAGCAAATGATTTTTGTTTAAATTCTTTCACGATCTCTTGTTGAAAACGTTTTTAAAAAGTTTTTGCTGTAAAGTCTTAACTTAGCACTGTGATCTTGCTTCATAGCATATTTTTTATCCATTTATTCAAGTCCTAAAAAACTTTCAACAGTTTTAATTTATCCGAGATGTACATATATATATATAGCCAACAGAGTGTTCGTTTTTCCACGATTTATGTAGCAAGGAAAGTTTTATTTATCCCACATAATTATTCGAGAGATTAATTTATTTAAGTCTACTTGTGTATACAGAAAGTTTTGTATTTTTAAATGTAAGTTTATAAATGAACAGAGAAAATGACTGTAAATAAAAGATGATTGAGATTTGTGTTCTTTTTAGTATTTTATCACAAAAACATTCATTCATATGGTTCTTGAAATACCATTTACAAATATGGTCCGTGCGTTTACAGTCTCCTCGTTTGACACTTAACATTAATGAACAAACAAATAATAATAATAATAATAATAATAAATGAAATGGAATCAAATTAAAAAAAGTATTTATTCTATTAATTTTGAATAAGTGTCCAATTTAGCATGATTTTTTTTAACTACCACGTGGTTGTGTATCGGCTTTGTTTATAAACAAACCTCCCTTTGTTTATAAACAAACTGTGTTTACTTTCTTATGGAAATGAGGTTGCAGTAGATGTGCTTTTGTCCCTAGTTTGCCGGATAAATTTCCTATGTTGACAGGATACGTGATTCGCCGGTTTTCTGTTGATTTCTTTTTCCCTGTTTGACCAAAAAATTTTTTTATTCGCTTAAAAGTTGTCTATTGATCATAGACAAGATATGCCATATCAAGTTTTACCGAAAACTCAATAATAAAAAAGTTGAAAAACGTGTCCTGAGTTTATAGGATGTCTGGATTTGCCGTCTGGACAAACATTCTGTCTCCATTCTGCTTTTTACGTGCTGTTTACACTCAAAATCCACTGTGTAAGCTATACACTCGAAAAAGTGTGTAAACTATAGGGGGCGCTTCAATTTCTCGAGTGTGAAATATTCATCAAGTTTTAATGAGTCTGCGCAACGTGGTTCCCAGCCAATCAGCGTTGGCGAATGTTTCAACTGCTATTTTCTAACATTTCTTGGTATGAAGTTTATTTCAAACTATTCAATAATATAAATAAAAACATAATTCATTTTATTTCCTTGTAGTGATGCTAATTGATGTTATTATATATTAGATTGTTTTAATTAAAAAAGCTGACGCCCCTAGTAAACCTCAAGTACCCGGCCCCTTGTTTCAACTAGGTCACCTCTGTTTACATTTTCGGTCCCTCTAAAAACTTCGTTTCTTCAAGAATAAGAACACATCTTCGACACATGACCTAAAAAAAAAAACAAAGATTTCCTTTCTTTTTCTAGTTGTCCTTTTTTTTTGCTTTTATGGTGAATAAATAACGAAATGCCTTATTCGAAATTAGACTATGTATTGCCTCTATAACGTCTTACACAGCGTCTAGAAAAAATGCTTTCTGGCAACTTCTTTTTGTCATTTAGGATTATATAATAAAGAACCGTTTGATTTTTGTGTTATTTGTATTTTATTTGTCAGATAAATAGTGTATTTTTTTTCAAAAATTCCCCTAATTCCCCTGATAGAATTTCTCAAAATAATAAGGATACATTTCCTCGCAAGCTGGGACACAGGAAGCACAGATTTTAAAGAATCTTTTCCCACTCAATGTATGTAAAATATAAAGAGGAAATGTATTTTTCCTTTGCTGCACTTTAGTCTACTTAACAACTGCGTTTTTATTAGTTATAAAAAGAATATGTAAAGTTTGAAAGCAACTGTCTTGAATAATTCAACGAGTGGACACTGTCTATTTTGTAGAATGTGCTAATATAGGAGGCCTTGCAGTGTGAAAACTATTATTCTTTACCCTACATAACTTTATATTATGCCGGCCTCATCATGTATGTAAAAGCCTAAACATGCGTTTGAGCAGATTATATTGTAATATCAGGCAGGTGGGAATGATTATTATTATGAGGGGGCTGGAAAAAGAAATGAAGACCAGAGCTTCCATATTCTCAGTTCAACATAATTCAATTTTAAGAACTGTTTTGTCTACATGCGGACATAAGACACAGCTCGTCTAGATGAACTACGGGATTCGCCCATTCAATATAGGGAGGATGTGTTGTTTTTGTCAAATAAACAATGAAATATATACTGGTATTCTTTCGTATAACAGGCTCAACATTGTAAAGTCTGTTGATAAAAATTCAAATATATTTTATTCTGTCCGGCTAAGCAGTGTTCTTGAAGTCTTAATTTGACATGATTTTTTTTACACCCTTTACATCCCTGATGTGCGTCCCCATTCTTTGTTTATGTGTCATGCTAATGCAGCGCATGCGCGATATTTTGGGAAAGTACATTATCTGTGTCAACGGGTCCGTGAAAGTTTAAAGAAATTAAATATTTATATTGTATGACTTTCAATTTTTAAGCAACATTTGCAAAAATACATAGAATTATATTTTCAGGCAATAATCGGCCTTTTTTACTTCTGTTTTGAAGTCTTATAAAGTCTTATGTCAGCAGGAAAATAGTTACACCCCCCGAGAATTTCGCGGTTTTACTTTCTACCGCGTCTTTGTGCGCATTAGCAAAAGTGATTCCAAGCTGACATGTTGGATATTGAAGTGTGTTCAATTTTTGGAAAAATAACGCCAGAATTTAACCGTAAGTTGCATTCATTTGTTTTGTAAAACCTGATTCATCTGTGGTTAAAGTTGCGAGTGTGCAAGTAAGTCTGTGTTAGTATTTTACTTAAAATGTTCGTCCCAAACTCAAATGCCAAATCACAGCTTTTTTCCTCCAAACATGCAAAGGAATAGGTATTTTGGAAATGTGGCTCTAAGAAGTTCACAGTTGAATGTTGTGCAAAGAAAGCTGATTTCCAATTTGTTTTTCATTATGTGAGAAGAATTTCGGCTGCTATTGTATTTATATACGTGTTGGCATTATCTATCTTTTGCGACGAAGTCAAACGACCCCAGAGCAGTGCTTATATAAGCTAATTCGCACTTTCGGGTTTTTCCGGTGGTTTGTTTCAACTGCAAACAAACTTGGGATAAATTATAAAAACTGATAACATGCACACTTTCAAATTTATAAAGCCATCATATGATCTTTTAAAACTTATTTTACATATTATTCAGTCTCTTTAATAACCAACGTGGAAATATGTTACTGGCAAAATGGAATTTTGGTGATTTTAGCCGGTTTTTTTCTACCATTTCTTTATATCTTTATCCCAACTGAATTCAGTCGAAACGCAAAAAGTTTTCGGAAAAAGTCAAAGTGAATTGGTTTATTAGTCCCTCGCCAGCGCGAAGCGGGGGACTCTATATAGTGGATTTGTGCAACGAGGGATTATCTTGAGATTTTCGCCATGTAGCCGTAACTGTCCAAGCTACTCAATTATTGATTGAAATCCTGTGACTGCACGCCTGCTACGAACTCAGTTTTACTGGAATACTTATTTATTCTTAAGCTGGGATCTGTGCTGGATTTCCCCAAAAGAGGGGTGCTCTCTGCAGGAAGTTTGCGGTAAAGTGTCATCAATGGGTTAACTGAATCTTTCACTACTTAGGCTGAAATACGGACAGCAAAAAACTTAAGCCATTAGCCGTCAACGCAGACATCGGTACTTTTTATGAGTAATTTTTATCTTCGTCAGCAGGGTCTATCCGTTTGTCAAAGTTGCAAACATAGTACTTAAATACCTGGGTCGAAATGCCTCTTTGTTTCATTTGCGTTCCGTCCCTTGCGTGCGAGGCGTATTTAACGAACTTTTTGTTAAAACCTGCCTGTGTTTGCACGTTTTGCCGGTGTGAAAATTACTGACTTGACGTTGCTGTTTCTCTCCAGATTCTCCTAAAGGCCTAATTTTTGACGCACATATTTTTTTTGTTTCATTATCCATGATTTATCTGTTATTATGAAAGAGAGTGTGATAATTCCGAGTTTTGTTCCCATGTAAGTCGGACTTACTGAAGGAATTAACCATGGTGGCTGTAAATTTTGAGGTGCCTCGTAAGAAAAACTGGAAGCCGAAAGTGCCGGAGGTGCAGTTCGTTCCGTTGTTCGTTTACAAGAAAGGTGACATCGTTCTCTACTATTGGGGCAGATCATGGTGGCCGGCAAAAGTAGAGTTTTGTGCGAAATCCTTCCTGAAAGTGAAGTTCCTCGGGACGAAATACGAGTAAGTAAATGCGTTTTGATTATTATTAGATACCGCAAATCTCATCAATGTTGTATATATATTTGTCTGAACTTTCAACAGTAGGAAGGAAAGGTTTACGAAGTTATAAGTCTTATATTTAACATTATGTATCAGGTGAAATGAAAGCGAACGGTCATTTAAAAATAGCTTTCGTGTCAGCGGAGTCAAGTGTCTGGTAGTGCAAATTTAGGGTTGATAATCTTGTTCTCGATTTGAAGTGATGTGTCATTTAAATTACTTCATTGTCAGATGGGACACGGTAACGGACAGCAAAAAACTGAAGCCATTTCCAGTTAACCCAGACATCGGTACTATTTAGTTAAGAATGAGTAATTTTTTTTCTTTCGTCAGCAGGGTCTATCAGTTTGCCAAAGCTGGAAACATAAGACTTAAATACAACAAAAGCCCAAGTACCCAACTGTAAAATGAAGATCTAACCTTATCTTTCCGTGTGTGTCTAAACTTCAGGAAAAGATATATTCTTTGGGTGCCATATATATCCATAGAAACTTTGCCCATGTCGATGTTCAATTGGTCAAAAAATAAAGTGTTAGCATATTTTCAGTCCTTGAACGATCTTGTTGATTGTATGATTTATTAAGTTCCCCTAACCCCTCATGCATAGTTTACAAAATAACACAGCTTGGTTTTACTGCATTGTGTGTCCCCAAGTTAAATATCTCAGATGTACGATGAGGAGATTATAGAAGGCGTTTTCGCATGTGCTTTGAATGCATGCATGCCTGGGACGTTTTGCCAAGCACTTTTACATTCAGATTTATTTAAATGTACGGACCCTAAGAACCTTTGGAGGGGGGGTGGGATTGAGCGTGAGGGATATGAAGCTGCTAACGTTGATTGCATGTAAGAAACCGCTTGCCGTTTGTTAAGGTCTCCCGCGCTCTAAGAGACATAACATTTTAGTGTTTCAAAGTGTACATGTTCGCATGATTGATAAATTAGGGTTACACACGAAACAGTTTTCCGAAAGATACACACCCTTGTGTGAAGTTCGACTTCAGAGAGAATGTGAACAAAGGACGCCTTGTGAGCTCCTCCCCTGTATCACAGAATTCGTGTTGCCTGTATAACTTAGTTCATTTGCATGTATTGCATGTTTCTATTTTCGAGAAACAGACTTGTATTATTCAATACCAATCTGAACTTACCATCCTTTGTGTTAAAATTTTTACGTTTGGTTAGCATTAAATGTTTACAAGATGCCTATGCTTTTACGAATTTGCAGTTGAAGTGGTTTATTGCATTTAAGATGCACCTGTAAATAGAGACTGGTGATTAAAAAAATAAACATGTCTTTGGTCAAAGTATCGATGTTTAGGCTAATTTTTTTCAAGGCAGGTTTGCAAAAGGCCGGGCAAGGAATACACCAACTCATGGAAAGAAGCGACGAAATTATTGAAGTTACGGGACCAGTCGCATTTGATTCTCGGTTAGAACTTCTGTTATTCAGGGTTCGATATGAGCGGTGACCAGTTTTGACATTTCGCCACCAAAAAAAATTTTGATGGCAAAATTTTGCCACGAGAAAATCTGAGGAAAACAGTTCACAAATTTAGCAATTTTCCTTTCAAATAGGCGGTCTGTCAAGTTGGTTAGATTAATACCTGCTTATTGATAATAAACAGTGGAGCGTTTATTTAACTTGTTGTTTTGATGTTGTTGCCAGTTGGCCACTTTCGCCACGGGTCAACTCAATTTCGTAATAATATTACTTCTAAGTTTATTTATTTATTTACTTGTTCTTGGTATTGAATGACATAGTATCATACTGGACAGGTCTCAGTTTTATGCATAGTGTATAGCAATGTTCACAAGAGGCACTTTCAATGTTGGTTGCTTTGGATTGTAGGATTTTCCAGTTCATAGTCAGTTCATGTTGTTATAGAATGGGGCACTGAAGAAGATGCGCCATCTAGACCTACCAAACCATCAGCCCAGGACGTGGGGCCGTCAGCGATTGGTCATGGTGAGACAAAAAACCCGCCTGCTGAGCCTCGTGTATCTACTGGTAAGATTAAATTTCTTATTCGGTGTTTGGAAGATCCCTTGTTCACAGGATGGATGAATTGACGAAACACACAAACGAAACGATGCATTCGTTTCTCGACAGTTATTTTCATAAAATGTGAACATGGGACACACAGATCCTCTGCGCACTTTTGTTGTGAGTCTGTTGGCCATTCAAGGGTTGAAGAGTTTAATTCTAAACGACAGTCATTGAAGTACAACTGTCTCTGGGTCATTAGTTTCGTTACTCATGTTTTTTTTCGAAAGAGGAGCCAGATAGAAAGATCACTTTGCGGAGAGCTATTTCAAAAGCATTTAAAGTTAACTATTATGCATTCAGGGAGTGAAGAAAATGTGCCTTCTAGGCCTACCAAACCATCAGCCCAGGAGGTGGGGCCATCAGTGATTGGTCATGGTGAGACAATAAATCCGCCTGCTGAACCTCGTGTATCTACTGGTAAGATTGAATTTGTTTTTCTGTGTTTTAAAGATCCCATGTTCACAGGATGAATGCACTGAAGCGACACACACGGAACGATACATTCGTTTTTGTCGACAATTATTTTTAGCCCTCCGCCAATTTTATCGTCCGTCAGTCTGTCTGTCCGTAAACTTTTTTTTGTTTGGACGATATCTCAAAACTTTTTATCGGAGCTTCAGAAAACCTTACAGGAAGAAAGTACTTATCGTGTAGATATGCAGGGGGATTCAATTTGTCTCTTGTTATAAAATGTGAACATAGGACACATAAATCTTCTGCGCCCTTTTGTTGGGAGTTTGCTGGCCATTCAAGGGTTCAAGAGTTTAATTCTAAACGACAGTCATTGTAGTACAACTGTCCTTGGGACATTAGTTTCCCTACTCCTGTAAGAGGAGCCAGACAGAAGGATCACTTTGCGGAGAACTATTTCAAAAGCACTTAAAGTTAACTATTGTGCATTCAGGGAGTGAAGAAAATGTGCCTTCTAGACCTACCAAACCATCAGCCCAGGAGGTGGGGCCGTCAGTGATTGGTCATGGTGAGACAACAAATCCGCCTGCTGAGCCTCGTGTATCTACTGGTAAGATTGAATTTGTTTTTCGGTGTTTGGAAGATCCCTTGTTTACAGGATGAATGAATTGACGCAACACACACACGAAACGAAACATTCGTTTCTCGACAGTTATTTTCATAAAATGTGAAGATGGGACACATAAATCTTCTGCGCACTTTTGTTGCGAGTTTGCTGGCCATTCAAGGGTTTCTCTACTCAAGGTTTTTTTTCGAAAGTGGAGCCAGACAGAAGGAACACTTTGTGGAAAACTATTTCAAAAGCACTTAAAGTTAACTATTGTGCATTCAGGGAGTGAAGAAAATGTGCCTTCTAGACCTACCAAACCATCAGCCCAGGAGGTGGGGCCGTCAGTGATTGGTCATGGTGAGACAACAAATCCGCCTGCTGAACCGCGTGTATCTACTGGTAAGATTGAATTTGTTACTCGGTGTTTTAAAGATCCCATGTTCACAGGATGTATGAATTTACACGCGACACGGCTAGAGTTTTATTCTTGAAAGATATAGACCATTGTCTGGAGTTTAAAACTAAAAATTAAACGAAGAACACGCATAGATGTTTTGACAAAAAGTTGAACATTAATCATGGAAAGTGCCTGAGAAAACCGTTTTTTGTTTAAAGAAAAATTGTTGAAAAAATCAAACTACAAAGCATTATCTGTTTATTCTGTTCAGGTCCTGAGCATTACGAGGAAACTAAACAAGGCATTGCTGCTGATATTCATTTCCTGCCGACTGCGCATGAAAATGAAGATATCAGCCTCTCCAAATAAGATTTCCTGGTATTGGATTCCCCTTTTAAATCAACTCTTGACAGGAATTTCTCGCATCAAAATGATCCACTGGAGACCGAAACACCTAACATATTGGTGGAAGCAATGGAAGTTTTAGGTCAGGTGAAGAACTTAATTAAAGAGTTAGGCGTTCCAGATGTTTGTGATGTTGAAAATTTATGTGCCAACACTGAAGTAGCCGCTTCATGCGAATTTATACCAGTGGATCCAGGGAAACGTCACATGTCATTAATACCAGGGGGAGAATCAGGAGGCAGTTCCAGCGACGTACAAATAACAGGATACGAGAGTTTTGATAATGACATGCGAACAGACAAAATAAAGAAAGAAGTTTTCGAGGCTGCAACGACAAATATTGACAATACCAGGTCCTCTCTTGCCAGTGTGGTGGAACAGCAAAGCAAAGCAATTACAATTGTTCCAGTACCTGACACAGAACCTAAATTTCAAACAAGTGGACCTTTGGCTAGCAAACCTATAAAACACAATGATTCTTCCGATAGCGACGTGCAGTTTATTGGATTCGAGAAAATTTCTTCCACATTTCCTGAAGTTAATGTTAAACAGGAAGCTGAACCAAATGTGTCGATAGCAATCACACGGGGTTGTGAAGAAAATCCCAGTTTCCTGGTTAATGTCGCATCGCTTTGCAGGAAAATGAGACCCCGAGCTCTTACATTCTCACACGCTATTGTGCCGCATGAGATCGCGTCGTCGACGTCGGAAGTTCCTGCAGACACAGACAATTTATACCGTGAGTAATTTCTATTTTTCATATGTGTTTTCAAGGTTGTTGGGTGAATGAAGGCGGTGGTGTTTCTTTGGTTGGGGGTGGGGGTGGTGGGATGATAGTGGGGAGTAGCCTAGGTTTTTAGCCCTCAGCCAATCTTGGCCGAAGGCTATTGCTATAGGTCTGTTCGTCCGTCTGTCCGTAAACTTTTTTGTCCCTGCGATATCACAAAACGTTATAGGAAGAAAGTATATGTAGTACAGATGTGCAACGGGGCGTTCAATTTGTCGCTTATCCGTCCGTCCCACCTTAAACTTTTTGTTGTCCGGGCGATATCTCATAAAAGTAACTCGACCACAGTAATATCACTGCTATTCGCTGAGGGTTCTGCGTCTCCTATGCCTATGTCCTTTACAAGGAATTGATGCACATGTTATGCGACCATTCGCTGGCTGTATTGGCAGAATGTGCCTGCAAGGTTTAAATCTCAATGAGAAAAGAATGTTCATGTGCTGTGATATAGTGTGTTAAAGGGGAATAAGAGTTAAGTAATGTTAGGTTGCCCATGAAGCTTAACATAATAAAATACTACATACATTTATTTTTTGCTGCTTTCCTGTTGTAAACAGGCAAACACTGCACTACACAAACCTGCAGCAGTAAAATTACCCTTTCGATCCGGTACTCCAAGCGAACTTAGTTTAAGGGTGGATATCTTTTGTGTATGTTGTAGAAGCCGAGTCTGTGAAGGAAATGTAATAGGAGTTATTAGGTCTATCTCTCCTGCCAATGTAGCTGGTGTTCTTCCTCTTGAACCTCAGGTTTCGGGATATGCGTCTGATTCTGTACAAGATCCTGTAGATGTCTCAATACATTTAGAGTTGGAAAAAATATATGGAAAAATGAAAGAAGATGAAACGGCAATAGAAAGTAAGAAAAAAAGCACATCAGCAGAAACCCAAAATCACCGTTTTCATCCTTTGCAAGTGATATTACATTACCACCGCAACGTCACTCTCCAAAATTTTCCAAGTTGGTTAGAAAAGGCCGTGTTAAAAAAAGAAGCAATAAAAGACGGCGACTCCAGTTTGAAGATGAGGTACCAAGTTTGCTCAAATCAGGAAACACGACGACAAAAAGTAGCGAAGGAGAACAGAAAAGAAAGCGTGATGAAGATGACGACAACAGCGATGTTATAAGACCACGAAAGAGAAAAGTAAGGCGCTTTTATTTTTCACCCGAGGAAGATAAAACTCAAGACAAGCCAAGCGGGGGAAAGCAAGATAATCCGACAGAGAGCAGTGTTTCGGCAGGGTACGGGCGAATTACGGACGATTGAAATTCTCGTGAAACACCAGATTCTAGTGCAAGGGATGAGGCTACTGAACAAAGACGCAGCGATAACAGTCGAAATGAAGACACTGCAACACAAGCTCCAAAATCAAAACTGCACTGCTGCATTTTTCGCCGAAAACTTTACCCAAAGGTACCAAGGCACATGAAAACACAGCATGCCCGCGAGAAAGAAGTTATCGACATTTGTGCCATCAGTAAATCGTCAGCAGAGGGAAGAAAGGAGCGCAAGCGAATGTGGAGGCTTCTTGTCAACAAAGGAGATTTTATGCACAACAAAGAATTAGCCAAATCGGGGAAGTCATCTTTTATAGCCAGATACAAGACAAAAGTGAGGATGCGCAAGGAAGGTGCGAAGAAAGAACTTTTACCTTGCAAGTATTGAGTTGCCATGTATACAAAGGAATACCTGTGGAAACACTGGCGTGAATGCCCGGTAAAACGCGGGGCAGGGGAAGAAGATGCGCACTCAAAAAGACGAACAGCAGTAAAATCTGGACGAAGAATGATGCTGCTGCTCAAATCGGAAAGTAAAGCTGTCAGAAACTTCATTGCCAAAATGAAAGATGACGAAATCTTGACAATCATAAAGAATGACACCCTTTTGCTGAAATATTTGGAATATGAAATTAGGAAATACAGTCACTTGGAACTCGATCACATGATATCAACTAGGCTCCGTCTGTTGACGAGGGTATTGAAACTAGGGAAGGAAAACAAGAGCGATATCAAAGAATACAAAGATTTACTCGACCCTGTCAATTTTGATTTTCTTATGGACTGTGTGCAGCTCAGTGCATCCGACGAAAGCGGCAATCTTGAGACGCCATCCAGTGTGATGAAGCTTGGCAGTCTGTTGGTTCAAGTGGCTGACATACTTATCAACCGGTCTGTAAAGACTGCTGACATCGAAACAGAAGTGACAACACACAATTTTCTGCGACTGCATTCCAAAGAATTCTGTCTACTTTCAAAGAAAGCAAAACACACATTAAATATCCGAAAATTCAACAAAGAAAGAGTGCTTCCCCTTTTTAAAGACATCTCTAAAGTTCACGACCACATTGATGAGGGGTTAAAGAATTTAGAAGGGAAGACAGGGATGAAAACGTACGTCAATCTAGTTAAATGTTTAATGGGAAAAATAATACTTTTCAATCGGAAGAGGATCGGCCAAGTTGTTTGGTTTCTGCAGGTATCTTCTGCTAGCTATTTTATTTTCATGCAAAGAGAGAACTTGCTCGTTTTCGGTCTTTTACTATTCGTTTCTTTTTGCATATGTCGGCTTAATTTCGTGCGAAGACAGGTCAAATAACAGGTCAAACACTAAAATCCGAAACAGAGGTTGACATTTAATATTCCTATGAAAAATGTTTTCAGGTGCCAAAAAACGACAAAAATGGTCACAAGCAGAAATAGGTGCAGTAGAACGCAGTCTTGGCAAGTTTATTTCCCTCAAAAGACTCCCAAGAAAAAGTGAAATTATGAAAGCTAAAAGTCAAGAAAAGGATTTAGATCAGCGAGACTGGGATGGTATCAAGTGTTACATCAAGAACAGGATAACTGCGGATTCGAGGAAACAATTTGCACCCTTCAAGTAGAAAGGATAAATATACACTTCCTTCGTTGCTATTCATTGTATAACATGTTTTTTATGCTTATGTTTCTGTCCTTGCATTTTCTGGCGGTGAAACGTGATGTCTTTCATGGTGTTAGTGATGTCAGTGTCTTCATGGTAACATGGGACGTACTGTTGTAAGTCGGCATCGGGGTCCATAGGTTGTGGCGTTATTACTTAATCTCGTGCTGTTGGTTTAAACAAAGCACTTGCTAGGTAGACAGGAAAAGGTGTATTGACAAACATCCTCATTTAATATTGGGGGTGGGTGGGTGGGATTGGTGGTAGGGGATTGACGATTTATCAAGAGCTTTCAAAAATTACGGGGCAGGTTTTTCCGTTTTCCAATATTAAGTCAGGACACCTGTCTTTATGAAGTCATGCCGTTTGACCTTGCGAGTATTTGTTTTAATTTGTTTTAAGTTTCGCTGTCAGAAAGCGTACTTGGTAGAAATGAAAGTAAGGGAGGTGGGCTGTGCTGTTAAAGTCTTACCTTGGCACGGGGTTTGTGTGTGGGACTAACTGTGTAACTTGAGTGGGAAGGGAAAAATGTTGAAGACGCAAAGCGTACGGTAGCGAAGTAGAAAGGATAAATATACACTTAATTCGTTGCTATTCATTGTATAACATGTTTTTTATGCTTATGTTTCTGTCCTTGCATTTTCTGGCGGTGAAACGTGATGTCTTTCATGGTGTTAGTAATGTCAGTGTTTTCATGGTAACATGGGACGTACTGTTGTAAGTCGGCATCGGGGTCCATCGGTTGTGGCGTTATTACTTAAACTCGTGCGGTTGGTTTAAACAAAGCACTTGCTAGGTAGACAGGAAGAGGTGTATTGGCACACATCCTCATTTAATATTGGGGGTTGGTGGGTCGGAATGATGGTAGGGATTTGTCGATTTATCAAGAGCTTTCAAAAATTACGGGGCAGGTTTTTTCGTTTTCCAATGTTAATTCAGAACATGTGTTTTATGAAATCATGCTGTTTGACCTCGCAAGCATTTGTTTTAATTTGTTTTAAGTTTCGCTGTCAGAAAGCGCACTTGGTAGAAATGAAAGTAGGGTTGGAAGGGGCTGTGCCGTGACGTTCAAGTGTTAACTTGGCACGGGGTTCGTGTGTGGGACTAACTCTGTAACTTGAGTGGGAAGGGAAAAATGTTGAAGACGCAAAGCGCACGGTAGCGAAGTGAAAAAGACAAAGATACACTTCCTTCGTTGCTATTCATTGTATAACACATTATGTTTCTATCTTTGCATTTTTTGGCGGTGAAACGTAATATCTTTCATGGTGTTACTAGTGTGAGTCGTAACATGGGACATAGTGTTGTGAGTCGGTATCGAGGGCCATCCGTTTTGGCATTATTACTCTAGACTCGTGCGGTTGGTTTAAACAAAGCACTTGCTAGGTAGACAGGAAAAGGTGTATTGACACACATTCTCATTTAATATTGGGAGTTGGTGGGTGGGATTGGTGGTACGGGTTTGTCGATTTATCAAGAGCTTTCAAACATTACGGGGCAGGTGTTTGTTTTCCAATGTTAAGTTAGAACATGTGTCTATGAAATCATGCTGTTTGACCTCGCAAGCATTTGTTTTAATTTGTTTCTAAGTTTCCTAGTCAGAAAGCGTACTTGGTAGAAATTTTAAATTTGGGGAAGAGGGCTGTGCCGTGACGTTCAAGTCTTATCTTGGCACGAGGTTCGTGTGTGAGAATTAACTGCGTGAAAAAACCCGCATACAGTACTCTTTAGCAATGAGAAAAATGTCGGAAAATTCCAAAAAAGGATTTTTGTTTAAATTCGTTCATGGCAGCGAGTTCTTGTTGAAAATGTTTTTAAAGTTTGTGCTGTGATGTCTTAACTTCGCACGGTGATCTTGCTTCATAGCATATTTTTTTAACTATTTATTCAAGTCCTAAAAAACTTTCATCAGTTTTAATTTATCCGAGATGTACATATGTATATAGCCAAAAGAGTTAGTTTTTCCACGATTTATGAAGCAAGGAAAGTTTCATTTATCCCACATATATATTCGAGAGATTAATTTATTTAAGCATGCTTGTATATAAGAGAAAGATTTGTATTTTTTTAAATGTAAATTTATAAATAAACAGACAAAATGATTGTAAATAAAAGGTGATTGAGATTTGTGTTCTTTTTAGTATTTTATTACAGAAACGTTCATTTATATGGTTCTTGAAATACCATTTACAAATATGGTCCGTGCGTTTACAGTCTCCTCGTTTGACACTTAACATTAATGAACAGACAAATAATAATAATAATAATAATAATAATAATAATAATAATAATAAATGAAATGGAATCAAAGTAAAAAATATTTTATTAATTTTGAATAATTGTCCGATTTAGCATGATTTTTTTAACTACCACGTGGTTGTGTATCGACTTTGTTTATAAACAAACCTCCCTTTGTTTATAAACAAACTGTGTTTACTTTCTTATGCAAATGAGGTCTCAGTACATGTGATTTTGTCCCTAGTTTGCCGGATAAATTTCCTGTGTTGACAGGATACGTGATTCGACGGTTTTCTGTTGATTTCTTTTTCCCTGTTTGACCAAAAAAAGTTTTGTTCGCTTAAAAGTTGTCTATTGATCATAGACAAGATATGCCATATCAAGTTTTACCGAAAACTCAATAATAATAATGAGTTTGTAGGATGTCTGGATTTGCCGCTTTGACATACATGTGTGTTTGTGTGTGTGTGTGTGTGTGTGTGTGTGTGTGTGTGTGTGTGTGTGTGTGTGTGTGTGTGTGTGTGTGTGTGTGTGTGTGTGTGTGTGTGTGTGTGTGTGTGTGTGTGTGTGTGTGTGTGTGTGTGTCTGCGTGTGTGTGTGTGTGTGTCTGTGTGTGTGTTTGTGTGTGTGTGTGTGTGTGTGGTCTCATCTACACCCAGAACTGGCGACATTTCGCGACATTTTTGCGTATTTGTAACCCGAGTTAGAAGCGCTCTCACGACATTTCTGACCAACTCGCGACAAACCTCCACGTCGTGGGTTTGCGGTGTTATTTTATTGTATTTCTACGCTGATCCAAGATTGTGGATCCCGAATTCGCAATGTCACCATTCCTGGGTGAACGTCATTTCTCGAGGGTTTGTGAGTTTTTTTTTAGAAAAGGGGGCGCTTCAACGTGAGCTCGAGCACCTGTACAGCCAATAGAATTTTACTTGTATTTTTCTCATTGTAGCATTCCTACCCCCCGAAAAAGATTTATTAAATACTGGACTTTTATGGAACAACACAAGCGTAACACTGGCACTCTTTACAGAAGACTTTGAAGATAGATCGGAACCGGGATATTATCGGGACCAAAAGCATGTGACATATTTGTTGAAAGCGTTAAACTTTAACGTTTCATTTCCTATGCAATATTTTGCGAGATTGTTGCCTTTTTATACAATTTTAGTTGTTTTATTTTGTTTTGTATATATTATATACTGAAAAAAAAACAGGCAATAGTAAGACCGCCTTAAAATGTCGACTTTACAAATTATTATATATCCACATGATCTTTATTGTTATGTTGTGCATGAAGTTATGTCTTCATAATTGACTTTTTAAAAAACGCCCAAAAATTGAAAAAGATACATAAGAAAATAAAAAATATGCAAAATATAGTCCCGCTAATCTGATATATGTAGAGTATAGCAGCCTAATCTAATATATATATATATATATATATATATATATATATATATATATATATATATATATATATATATATATATATATATCATGTTAACGTTAATCATCATACTAGATAAAATTTATGCATCGTTTCGAGATGGAATATATACATATTCTATGTATGTGAAGATTAATGTTAAGATGTCGTTATAATATAAGTTGGCTTCTATTATGGGTTTGATAGGTTCATGTTTTTATATGCGCTTGAACTTCTCCAAAAATTAAAAATGACGTAATAAGCACAGTCCTGCTGCTTTCAGCTTTTTCCAGCTGTTTTCATTTTTTCAAACAAATGGACATTGCTCTCGTTATTATTGTTAAATTTAGTGAACTTTAGAAAAACGAAGGAAATCAAGCAAGAGTGTCGCACATAATGGACTGATATTAAGATTTCCTCGAAAAACAAAAATTGTACAACAGAAATAATTATTGGTTAAAAAATGGTTGAAAAACTTTGGAATTTCACAAAGTCGTAAAGGTTTTGACAATAAAAATTTGATAACAATACTTTGCTCCATTGACCACATAAATGTTTTTACAACGTTTCACAAAATTTGGCGAAAATCCAGAAAGATAGTTTTTATAGTAATTCATCATACTAGCGAAGATAGACAGTCATCCCCAAAAATAATAGATGTAGCTGCTCTAACACGAGTGTATTCTTTAAAAATCGTTGAGTAAGGATGAAAACTTCAGAGGAAGTACTTTTAATCAAAATTACAGACTAACGGAAGGGCATTTATTTACATCGCGCCGGTAAATTGCTCAGGACACATTAATTCTCAGGTGAGAGATTGCCATATCACTTTTACATTAATTCTGTCAAAATGTTTTTTAATTTATATAAAATTAAGGCTGTTTCAAGTTTTTGATTAATATTTTCAAAAGTAATGTAAAAAAAAGATATGAAAAAAAATTCATTACTTTCTAGTGAAATTTTTCATTAAGTTCTCAATCACTAAAGCCAATACTTTTCAAGACGGACAGATGCAGAACCCACAAGGGATGTAAACCTCCAGTGAACAAAGCCAGCCACTTTCAAATAGGTCCGAAGAATGTTTAAAATAAATGGAATATCTCAAAAAGTATGGTGGTTATTAAAGTTAATATTTCATGAAAGGTAATTGTGAAATGTAACAGTTATTTTGGTTTTGGTGCTCTGAAATACTTAAATGGAAGTCTCCTTTTACCAGTCCCTGTACTTGGTATTTTTTCTTGTCCAGATCAAACCTGGTTACTATTGATTCTCCTTTGCCTCTTCCTCGGAGACGACTTTGGTAACCCCAACAATTGACTTCAATTGACTTCAAAATACTTTATTGGTTTTTGAGTACCACAATTCAAATTATCACAAGATTGTTTTATCAATTTCTTTTTTTTTATGCCAAAAACACCCCGCACTTATTAATGACGACTTTTAAGAAAATATAGTGACTGATAGAACTGCAAGGGCAAGTGTATGTTAAAATAGTGTAAAAAGCAAATTTTTAGGTTCGATTTAGTGACTCAAACAAAAACTGGAGAGTGCTCGTCAAATTCATAGTTTACTTGTAGGAATACGTTGGCTAGAGATATCATATGTAGTAGACTGTAATTGCGAGATTGCTGTTTTTACAGAGCAATCAATGTTAGAAATGTTTCACCATACTAGACAACACATTAACATGGAACAGTAACTTACTATTTTGTAAGTGTTTTATATGGCAGCGCTGGAAAGTACTCAACCTTGCGCACATGGCTGCAGTCAAGTGTGTCCCCATAGCATTTGCATTCGGAAACTGGTTCTTGACAACGCCCAGCTGAAACATCGATTTTTCAGCAGATAAAAGTAAACATGCATTTGCTGCGTAGTTTACAAAGTAATGCACATTTGAGATAATACTGAGTTACCGCATCACTTTGCTTTCAAAGATAACAGATTATATTCGACGTGCTCAAATTCCAAGGTTATATGGCCTTATTCTGAATGTCTTTCACGTCAAACAATGTCATGAGGACCAGAGTGTTTAAGTAATTTTTCAGAAAAATGCAATCACTATTTAAGGTTGCAATTATAGTGTAATAATGCTGTTTAACATATTACGGAAGGTAAAATTTTGATAGCGGTGTATATTGCCACATAAAAATAAGTGCATAAAATAAAGGTTGCTCAGGTAAATCATTTTGCTCTGTTGTAAATGTTGATTTAAGTGAACGTTTAAGCATTTCTATGATAATTTGGAACACCTCCATTGCTACTGCAATTATCAAGAAAATGACGATTTTTTGCTTCAAAATTAGTCTAATCAAACTAACATATTTTGTAAATTTTTTGGAAAAGTTGCATAAATTTAACGAATACGTAGGCATGTTTATATTAAAAATCCTGATCGATAACATAATATCCTGTTAATGTTTATTAGGTATTTATTTCATAATAATTAGTTTCTCACTCCTACACTCCTACAAACAGAGCTGCACTTACAGCAGTTTCTATCCGACGAGAAGCACTTTACTTGCAACTCTTTTCCTGTTTGGCAAGCGGCGTATTTCATCCAGCATTCATTGCCATAATAATTACCATCATTTCCAACAGCAGCTTGTGCAGACGAGGCGTTTTCGTCACATTTCAGGCACTGAAAAGACAAATTTACAAGAGCTGGCAAGTAGCATATTAGACAAGAAGAATTATGATTAACGTCTTTTTTTACGCTAAGGTCTTCATCATTATCTATCTATTGGACATAACAGTTTTTAACGCCGCTTTTTATGTTTAAATCTTGAAACAACAGGTCTCCGAAATCACAATATCTGCTGTGTTTATATCAAGCACAATATATGTATAAAGGCTAAGTGTTGCGTCAGTTAGGCATTGAAATCCATATAACAACTTTTGTATGTTTGAAGTTTACTTTCAATTAGCTTCGTTTGTGTCGTTAAAATAGCAAAGCTTGATAGCCTGATACATTGGGTTTCCTGTAGCATTCCACAAACATATTGTACCAAAGGTGCATGCTAGTATGCGTGACTTTGAGTGCTCTGTTTCTTTTTCATTTTTTTTTTATTTTTTCGTGTTTTATTTACACTCTTCGAACCCACATACACACCCTCACAAAAGCACACACACATACAGACACTACATCGTACAAAAATAACTAACAAAATAACAATCTTGTGACGAAAGCACCAGTTGCTGTACACTCTGTTCGCACCCGAACACCCAGCTGCACTCGACGGTAACTCAATCGCAGACTTATTTGGATATGCGTAGACTCAGTCACACCCTGTAGACTCAATCGGACACACGGGGTTTCAGTCAACGCAGTGCAGGTTCAGTAAGAAAATGCGTAATTTCAAACATAACCGCGCAGAGAACAGATGATAACAGGAATTCTATCGGCAGTGATGAACACACGGGTCCTCTTGACACATCACATCGACTGGCGTGCTTGAACACGCAAAAGTGAACGCATCCTTAATTTACAGTTCTTTTTATTTATATTTCTCACAAATCTACCATCTCTTTAAAGCTTTAAACATTCTTTCATCAACAATTTTATTTAACTGAGAAAATATTCAAATGCAATATAACCCAACAAAGCATTGTTTTACCGTCAAACCACTGTTTCTCGCGAATCTACCGGCTCTTTAAAGCTTTAACCATTCTGTCATCATTAATTTTATTTTACCAGGAAAATATTTAAGTGCAATATAAAACAACAAAACATTTCTTCTGAGCCAAACTGGACAGCAGTATATGTTATTCAATCGGAAACATTCATGTACGCAACGTCTCTATTTCCAAGTATATACACCAAAGATTTTAACTATTTTTTACTTATTGCAATGAGTCACAATACCTGGGAAGGTTCTCTCCCTTACATGGAGCCGAAATGGTGATGCCAAGCCAAATGTCAGCTTTTCATTAGCTTAAAATAATCACTCGATTAATTTGGAGCCGCTTCGAATCAATAAATTGTAGCCGAAATTATGCTAATTTGCATAATTCCGTCTAATGCAGAGACAGTAAACAAAACCGACGTGGTTGATTTCGGCTCCAATTGTTACCACACAAAGATGCTAAAAATATATATTTTTATAATATATATTTTATATAATATATATATAACATAGAAGAATCGCTCATTAATAATGCACTCGTATCTATGACAGAAGGTATTGAATTTTTTTACTTTTCTATTGTCACAGCACTCTCTCTATTTCTCTCTCTCTCTCTCTCTCTCTCTCTCTCTCTCTCTCTCTCTCTCTCTCTCTCTCTCTCTCTCTCTCTCAAGTTTGTCGTATTATTCATTTCAAGAATAACGACACTAGCACTTTGTGATCTACTTACCGTTTTCTCATTCACGTTTTGATTTATTTCACTTTCCTCAGTTTTTTCCTCATTTTTCAACTGTAATTCATCTCTAGAGTTAGTATTATACTTATAGCCTGAATTATTTACAATTAAAATACACAAAAACAATAAAATCGTCATGATTTATTGTCAGATTAACCTTTGCAGCAGATAAATGTAATGTCGATTTGCAAATATTCACTAAATACGCAAAATAAATGCAAATAAGTTTTAATGTATTACTCCTAAACTGTGAAAACAAATCACGCCTAGAATAAAAAATTGGATATTTAAAATTTTGTTCTCACATCAGTCACACAATATATATCCTAACTCACACATTAATAAACAAATGTAGGGAATGTCTAGGTTTTTACCTTTCATTTTTTATGTGGTGACAACACAACATGGTGACAGAATTGTTTTTTGGTCCCGCATTATCTTCATTTTATTTTTGCACAAAAATAAAAAGCATTCAACTTGGTTTGTTTTCTAGCAATACAGAAAGAGCAATACAATGCGTTAGTGTGAAGTGTACATTTTAATGCTGGTCTGAATTTGATGACACCACTGCTTCAATTACTATACACAAGAATATCGTAACTGGTTTTATATCTTAATCAATAAAAATGCATAATTTGTCTGACAATTCGAAGTAAAAATTATTTTTGAAGTCAATTTAAAGCGGTGATTTGATTATTTCAAATGAAAGCAGCGCTAGCCATAAAATTATGCCAGTCAGAAAGAATATGGAAACCAGCTGAAAGTTTTTGAGATTATCGATCACAATGTGTTAGTATAAAATATACATTACAAACAGCATATTTTTCATCGGGTCCTAGAAAGACTTCTGTTGCTACCACTTCTTTCATTAGACTGTTTTGTTAAGATTCTTACTACATTACTTTTATTTAAATAACCAAATCAAAGGCTTGCAAAGTGTATATTGAAATGTGGTGGCTATTTTCAGGACGTTCTTCTTGACAGTGGCCCATCATTCCCATTTACAAACATTGTTTGTAAATGGGTATGCTTTGCTAAGAATTCTGGCTTTTTATTCCTTCCTTGTTTTTGTTTTTTGTTTTTGTTTTTTTTTCAGAAAACTCCTACACTGTTTGACATAGGACAATGAAATTTAGCACAGAGATAGAGACAGATTAGATGTCGTGAAATCTTTTGTGACCTTGACCTTGAAGGTCAAGATCCAATTGAGGTCAAAGTTTTTTACCTCAAAGTGGTTTCCAGAAAACTCCACCTACAGGGTTTGAAAGACGGCATTTAGCAGAGACATAGAGGGTAATGATTTGTCGTGAAATCCGCAAAATTATTTACCTTGACCTTCAAGGTCAAGGTCAAATTTAGGTCAAAATATTTTTTTCAAAAACTTATTCCATCAGGAAAAATTGCTGGAAATAGCGCCCAAATCCCTGTTTCAACACATGTACCGTATCAGTATGCAGTAACATCGTGGATGGAATCTCGATATTCAGTGTTAAGGTCGAGGGCATGTGAACTTTGTATATCGTAATCCGTTAGAGAAAAATTGTCCATTATCTCAAAAACAGATACAGATTATTTTCTACCCTTTTGGCCTAAAAGACGTTATATAAGAGGTACCTCGGTAACCTTGACCTCCTCCGTCATGATCAAGGTCAAACACCTGAAATTGACCATTATCTCGAAAACGGTTAGAGATAGAGCGATTTTTGAGCTTATTTTCTACCGGTTGGATCTATAAGACGTTATATAAGAGGTACCTCGGTAACTTTCACCTCTTCCGTTATGGTCAAGGTCAAAAACCGGAAGTTGACCATTATCTCAAAAACGGTTAGAAAACTGAATTTGAATATTTTAGATTACATTACATTTACTTCGATGTCCTCGTTCAAGATAATAATTCGGAAGTTGACAATTATGTGGCAACACTGCAAATGTGTCTTTGGCCAGATAGATTGTACCATTGCTAGTGGGTGCCATTTCGCTACGTGTAGCGAAATTCGGTCTAGTGTTGTCCCTTCTTCTGTCCTGAATATACCCACCTTAGGTCAACCTTATATTGCACATATGCACTACATGATGCCAATCCGGACACGTTACTAGCTATACTGGCATATTCGTTGAATATAGGGAAATAATTGTGCTGCTTTTAAAAAAACGAAGCGTGGACACAAAGTCCTGCCTGGTTAAATGTAATACACCAATGTATACATCAATTAAATTGGCATAATTTGAGGGAGGGAGGGAGGGAGGGAGGGAGGGAGGGAGGGAGGGAGGGAGGGAGGGAGGGAGGGAGGGAGGGAGGGAGGGAGGGAGGGAGGGAGGGAGGGAGGGAGGGAGGGAGGGAGGGAGGGAGGGAGGGAGGGAGGGAGGGAGGGAGGGAGGGAGGGAGGGAGGGACTCAACGTGAAAAAAAATAAATAGCTTTACTCAATTGATTTCACTAGCAAGTAAAACAATTATTTTCCATTACTCTGCCGTAAATCTATTTTTGTAGCACCATTAACCTTTTTCTATATCGAATACTAAAAATTCAATTTTGTCACCCACGTACCAATTCCACACTCTAAAACATTGACCCGGATATCTGTTTCCTACGTAATTCATGACTTCCTAAAATCATTATGGGTTCCAATAGTTGGGGATGCTTAAATTCAGAAAAACAATACGGGTATCAAAATGACACATACTCATTATCCGGGTTGTGTTCCGAATGCATTACCAGTGGAAATATTTTTGCTTTAAACAATAGACGGTCAATTTGTGTGAACAATTTAAAAAAAGAAAAATTAAAGCAATGACACAAAGAGCCCTTATGCTGCTGACACAGTTGTGACTTTGGAAACAATTTTAGGGGTATTGCTCTCTCATTGTTGGCAATAAGGCTTCTCCGAGTGTACTGGGTCCATTGACGTTTTATTTTTGTAAAACACTTAATTTACGTGATATGCTTTCTCCACTTTTGTATGGGTGTGTTGTGCAACTGTCTCTCTCTCCCTCTGTCTCTCTCTCTCTTCTCTCTCTCTCTCTCTCTCTCTCTCTCTCTCTCTCTCTCTCTAACTCAGCCTCTCTTTCTCTCTCTCTCTTTCTTTCTCTTCTCTCTCTCTCTCTCTCTGTCTCCCTCTCTCTCCCTCTACCGCTCTCTCTCTCTCTCTCCCTCCCACTCTCCCTCCCTCACTCTCTCTCTCCCTCTCTCTCTCTTTCTCCCTCTCCCCTCTCTCTCTTTCTCTCTCCCTCCCTCTCTCTCTTTCTTTCTCTTTCTCCCTCTTTCTCTCCCTCTCTCTCCCTCTCTCTGTCTCCCTCTCTCTCTTTCTCTCTCCCTCGCTCTCTCCTTCTCTCTCTCCCTCTCTCTCTACCTCTCTCTCTTTCTCTCTCTCTCTCTCTTGCAATCCAGATACAAAATTGTGTCATAGTGGCCTAGTTATCTTTTAATTAGAATAGTATTATCGAGCCTCATTTTGAGTTTTACTTTCTAGTACCAGCTACATCTAAGTTAAGATAGATGGTGGAAAGCTATGACAAAAGTGAGAGAACACAAATTACGCCTTTACTCGTAAAACAGAGTACTGGTATAGTTGCCATAACATACAACAGAGTGATCTTGTATGGAATCCCTCTAGTCATCGACCCTCACCTTACACCGAATTTAAACCGGTTGAGATTAAGACTGACCACGCAAGCCAAATCCTAGCACTTGAAAGAAAAATTTGGGGAGGCAAAGACAAGCACTTGCAAACTATTATTTTGTTTATCGATTTTATAAAGACATTTAGGCAGTTTTCATTGAGGAAACATACTCAGACATGTGGAATGCCTGAAAGACTGGTTAGAGCTCATTGCTAGTATTTTACAAGACGATATCCTAGACCCATACTTGTTCATCATAGCTCTCGACTACACAATACTCATGATACTGAACGGATAGGAAGAAGAACTTGGTTTCAGATTGAGATGAAGACTGAGCAAAAGAGTAGAACCCGAAGTTTTGAGAAATTTTGGCTTTGATGGCGATATCGCCTTGATCAGTGAGCAAACAGAACAAACTCGAGACAGAACAGAAGTTGCCGTATCTGGAGTGGGACTCAAAGCTTAAGCCATCAAGACCAAGGCCATGTCATATAACCAGTCTCAAGAAGTGACCATTACAACAAGTTATGGTTCAGCACTGGATGTGGTTGAAGAAGTTAAATACATAGGATATCTTGTTGTCAGTAATTCAGCTGCCGATATCAAACAGGGAATTGCACTTGTATGGATGGCATGTAATAAGCTGCAAAAGATTTAACAGTAATCCTTATACAGAAAATTAAGCTATTTGACTTCACGGTGGAATCACTCCTGCTGTATGGATGTGAGGCATAGGCTTTAACATCTCACCTCAGTAGTAAAGGGTACTTACACAAGATTCCCTAGAAACGCGCTTTGGAAACGTTGGAAACACCATATCATCAATAGAGAACTGTGTGATTAACGAAAAAAGTTAGCGGATAAACTTAGAAATAGAAGATTAAAACTAGAAGGTTACTGTTATCGGCACCCAGAAAAGGCGATTTCCAGTTCATGACTATGGACTGCATGGAAAACAGCTTGAAGAAGACACCGGTCTGGTTCCTGGAAAATTGAAATTGTAATGCAAGATCGCATTCAGTCCATTGGATGTATGCAGTTGGAGAAGTGCATACCCATATATACATTCCTGCATGTGTCCGTAAGTTAAGTAAGTGCAATAGGTCGGTATATTTTGTGTTATTTTATTTTTTTTATAAAATGATACTTAATATCTAACAACAAAAGTAAAAGTAAAAGTTGTTACATTTACTGGTACTACTTACAAACGAATAGTCAATCCCGCATTTGAAAAAATAAAATAAGAAGTTCTACCTATTATTTTAGCATGCTATTTTTCAGATTATTTAAACAGATTATGAAATACATGAAAAATATACTTTGGACCTAATACATGTTATAAAATGTCGAAATGTTATAACTGACATCTGATCACCTTTCACAGAATTTCACAACAGTCCAACTCGGGATTAAGAAAGATATTTGGCATTGGATACAGCTCTACTGGGAACGTAGATTGTATTATAACCGAGTTATATGGTGTAACGTTGAATTACAGTAGTAATTCTAGTTGTTTGTTATTTTGAAATTATGTTATTGAAATATCTAAAGTGGAATTAGTGTTCGTAATGTGATCTTTGTCAATAATGGATTTTAGTCTTCTTAGCTTTGAATCGTGTTATAAGTCAGTATAACGTGATTAATCCAACGCTTGTCAATATCACTACATTCATTTTTAGAATTCTCTCTTCACCGTTTAATATTATCCCTGTTTTAAAAATGAATCACAATAATATCACGCAGACACATGTTATTTGTTTCACACAAAAAGAGTGAGCTGTTCCTGCATTCAGTCTGATCTTCTCACTGCAGTTGGACATGTGTTAATGTAATAGGAATACTACATGTTCAAAAGGTAAGTGCAGGGTAATTCGAAGTCAAAAGTTATTAACGACCAAATCAGTTGGGTGAGGTTTATGTTCGCTTTTTACTGAGGAGTGTACTTCCTGTAATTCCCCCTTGACCATGTTGTATTCCTTTTGTTATATGGTTTTGATTTCTTTCGTGCTGTTTAGGCCTATTTTGAAATCAATTTAAATTGCACTATTTTTATGAATAACTAACAAACCATTATTCCGCGGTGAGTCGTAGTTTAGGTTCCCTATATTTAAATGTTCTTTTACGTATAAACTCTAGTTGTCAAGCGTATTTAATGGTAAATTAAAGAACCCCCTACAGTTTATTAGATTAATATAATTTATTTATTTAATTATTTATAAATAAAAAAGCATTAATCTAAAATTTTGAAGTGAGCCAGGAACTGCGTGAAAACAGATGGTAAGAAAATGAAATACAAAAAAATACAAGAAATTCAAGAAATATTCTCTTATTACTGTAACATGTCAGTCTCTAACCTTTTGAAAACCGACAAAAATATGTAGTTATAAATCATAACGCTTTCCACTTGTGAAAAATAACATTCAAACAAAATTTAAACAACATTCGTACAGTAGTCATCAAAACATCACATACTTTTTTTTGTAAAAACATAGTATTGTCACCGTTCCTTTTTAGCTCTTAATTTTGAAAAAAAAACATCTATTTTATTTTCCAAAATCATAATCTCACGGATTTTTCTGATTAAATGTTTTCCATATGATCGTATTGATTACGCATGCCTTTTATGATTAAACAACGACTTTTTAATGCATTTTGACGACTAGAGATTAATATGAATAATACGCCACACAACACAATTCAAGCCTTATTTTTGCTAAACACGATCAGGGTCGATACAAAAAGATGCAAAAGTAAAAAGACAAAGAAAGTTTAAAAACTATGAATCTTTGATATTTTTTCAAATCTCCCTTTTCACAAAATATGGGTGGAAGGGGAGAAAGGGGTGGAAAATGCATGGATTATTGCTTTGAATTTGAAATTTCGGGGGGCACAAAGTGTATTTAAAAACTCGAAAATGCCCCTAAATGACGAAGATCTTAACATAAGGAAAGTGACAGGACAGCAAATCGAATCACTGACAAATGACATTTGGCATCAAATGTAGAGTTTTCAATCTGGCAATACATGAGTCTGATAATCGATGTGTTACTGCCAGATTGGAATCGCCAAAATAATTAATGATGACTGATCCTTGTTGAGGTATTTGCTGCAATATTTGTGTACGTTGTGTGGACTTGAAATATGTATACTAATGTACAATTATGCATCAGTGGGTTATGGTATATACGGACGCGTGCGTGTGTACATTGATTCATCGATTAACATTCCCTATTAACCCACATACGCATCGATAAACATCAATATTGTCCGAAACTGCAGAGACTCAAATTTTCTCTAAAATATCTAATCGATATGAATATTTGTTTAAGAAATCAGGCAAAACAAATATTATGCCTTGGAGAGACGGTACGCAGGTGTACATAATATTGTTGCAAGAAATGTGGTGAACAGCAAACTTCGAAAAAAAATCGATCTGTCGATCAATGTTTTTCTAATAAAACGCTTTACCAAATATGGACATTGTCTACTCAGGGGAATGCACATCAAAAACCAGCTCAAAACAAGGTAACAGCAATTCGGCCTCATATTCAAATATTAAACAAGCAAAAATTTTGTTTTCTTTACTTAAGCAAATGTTTCGATGATAAAGGATATGTACTAAACGGAATATAGCACTCAGATGGGGTAAAAAGTAGCTTTTGACCTTGGGCTTTTCAGAAAACTGCGTTCAATATCCTGTTTAGATCACGCTTCGGATTTGTGCCATTAGCCAAGTACATAACGTATTTCTAGCTGTTTTGTGTAATTCATTTTAATTTTAAGAATAGCAACAAATGTGTCCCCTCGATATTATTATTATTATTTTTTTTTTTTTTTTGTTATTTTTGTTATTATTTAGTTTTTTGTTATTTATTGGTTTTTTTGTATTTGTTACAGATTCATTGAGAATATTGCGACTATTGAGATAAAAAAGAAAAAACATTTCTTTTTAAAAGTATATCATGCTCATCTTAATTGTACCCACTGAGTTTCGAATGCATTTCTTTAAGTATTTAAGTGCTCATATCTCTGCAATGCTATGCCGTTTTAGTTTCAAACACATTCCGTTGTTTCGAGAAAATAAAATAACAAATATTGTGTTTAAAGTTTATTAACCTATTTTAGAAACAATATTTTTAATTCCTTATCTTGGTCTGAAAACGTGTAATAAAGTTTCTATAAATGGAAAACTAACATTAATTCCATTATGTATCAAAAACTCTTGAGACAATTGCCACACACGGCCGCGTTCTTTGTTTATATTTATTTAAAAGACAATGGGCAGATTCATTGAGCGGACTTTAGATAACCTTCTTTTTCTATCCTTTTTCCAAATGGCTTGATTTAACGTTTTGGTTTGTTTGAAATGAAACCGCAATGATATATTCAATTGACCTGCTCGACATTTCAAAATAAAATTTAAGACAAAACTCTTTCAGTACTTTCCTGCCTTACAGATATTTTTCACTTACAAATTTTGTGGACCCAGCGAGCGGGTATATTTATATATATATACGATTTATTAAAAAATCAAAGACTTATTTTACTTTTTTAACTGTTCAATATTCAGTTGCAATGACTTTGTCGATTTAATGTATTATCACCCCATGGCTTCTGTCATCGTCGTTGTCACGCTCATCATCATCATCTGTTTCAAATTTAATGATCGGTCAAATACTACATTCAACATACAAGTAACTGTTGATTTTCAACAGGAAAAGAAAATTATCAAATGTACCACAGATATCAGCAGGCAACATGTAATGTCATTTAGTAAAAGAAAAAGCAAATGCTTTCTTATCTTATCTCATGAAGCTTATATATTTTGAGTTAGTTTATGAAAATGGCATTGCTAGGCTTTTGGAGAGTTCACAGTTTTTACATATCTGTTTGTTGGAATATACCTATAAGTTAGAGATTTAACCCCCAGGAGAAGCAGGCGCTCACGTAACATTTGGGTTATTATGCGAGGTGATGAAAAGCGACAACTAAACACGGATTGAAAAGTTTTTAAAATAGCCCTGTTTAATCAAATTTACCTTTGATAGCGTAGTGTCACATTTAAAAAATAAACAACAAAAATATCTATCTGTTAGTTCAGGCACAGCTAGAAAGCGAGTTACTGAAATCATAAGAGACCTTTACATTGAGACTCGTGTGTGCACATGTTTTTGTTATCCCGTTTTGTTCCACATAGAGTGCAGTTTTGGAAAAAAAAACTACTAAATGAAAATGACAGCCCCCCCTTTTGGCTAAATTTGGCACGACATGTGACTCGGTATCACCTTTCCCTTCAGTGTTTATGTATGAATGTGTGTTAGTGGGTGTGTGTGTGCGTTTGACATGCGTGGTATCCTGAGATTTAACCTTATATTTTAGGTTCTCGAATATATTTACCATCACTTAGTTACTAATTCACAGTTTAAATATTTCCCTTTTCTTGATGAGAGATAGTAATTATATCTGTTAACATTTATATTATAGATTCTCTAAGCCACATGAATGCCAATGTTCTTTTTGTAAAATAATGTTTTTAACATCAGTTCTTTATTTTAAATATTTGAGGATTATATAAAAACATGCTTCGTTATATTTGAAATTACATTTATGAATAAAAAATTTTGACATGGATGATAGTAAAGTGCTCTGTAAATTGAAAACCATTTCCCGATCTTTTCTCCTAACATTTTCTTTCTAATTTCAATGTTTTACGGGGCAAAAGTAGATCAAAACATCGTTGGTTTTATGCATGAGGTGAAGATATGAATCATATCTATTCTTTTTTCAAGCAAAATACAGCTTTCTGGGAACTTCTTATAAAATTTAGTCACTTCTTTATGTGCTGCATAGTTTTATAAGATATATTGTTTTCTTCCATTTTAGCAAAATAAATTGTCTGCTTTTGTATTAATATTTATTTGTTATGCCACAAACAGTGCATGCATATTTTAGTTTTAGTGGAAAGACTTTGATTAATACAGTACATTCTGAATAAAATATCCTCATAAGAATTAGAATTTCAGTGAGCATTTCTCTTGGATTTAACGATAATTTTACAGTTTATGTGAGTTTCATTTTTGCCAAAATAATATTTTAGAAAAATAACACTGAATTTATATTCATTTTCAATCATATATTTTGGGCAATCTGAAATAAATTAATTTTACTATCAAGAAGTGGGGGCCATGTAAATATGTTTCAGATAGATCATTATTATTTCCATTTAGTAGTAAAATTTAACCAACACTGTAAATAGAGAATCGTCGCAGAGGATTTGGGAGGAAAACATAAATAAATTATAATGGATAAATTTTGATGCACCAGTTGTTTTTAATAAAGATAATTTCAATTCAAACACAGTTGATAAATGGTCTGAATAAAATTAAATATCGCAGCTCAAATACTTCAGTTTGCAAAAAAATACGATCCCAAAGGCAGTTAGTATCAATTTCATTTTCACCTAATTGCACCCGAAAAAAACTATTTGCGTATGGCATAATGCCATAGATAACTGGTATACTTATAATTTTCTGCATTTTAGTCGCGCATATTGGTTGACACATAATCTATCAGGGCTTCATAATATGTAAGAATTTCATAAGAAATGCATTTAATTCAAGTGTTTTGAGAATTTTATGGTCATTGTGGCAAACATCATTTGTTAATTTTCCTAAAAAAATGAGTACATATTATGATAGACAATTTCAAGACACACTTAAATGCTCAAGAAAAACAATATTAACACTTACTCAATTATCATTTTAATAATTGAATATCAATTAAAATGCTAAGTTTGTTGCAACAATGTTGAATTAGAGCGATGTTTAAACTTATGAGCTTGGCTCAAGAATTGTAGTTTCCGACTTAACATTTTCAGGCTTAAGATAATATAGTGTTCTTACAAGAAAATTCAAAGCTAAAATATCATTTAGATGCACGTTTTCCATGTACAAACTGTTATTCTTGGGCCAACACATTTCTTTTTCTGGCTTTGAAAAACAAATTTTATGGAAAAGTGCGGTCAACGCACTTTCTTTGAACAAGTATTCGTCCAAAGCGAAATGTTTCTCTAGCATAAAAATATTTACTATGAAGACGTTTTTTTTCTATAATCTATTTGTTAGATATTTAGGTCCAATGCTTACATATATTATCTTTGTGCCTTATGTAATATCTGTAATTATTTTTCATTTAATATAGGACTGTATGTCTGAATTAACAGATTTTCACGTCGTAAAAATGTTGATGCACAGATTGATGTCTTATTGTGACGAATACAAAACAGTTCTAAACAATCAAAACTACATTCTGCTTTTTGTGTTCAAATGCTGGATTAGACGTATAAAAAAATAAAAATATATAATATATCAGCTTGTTTTTTTTCTCTTTGATTGTTTTTGTTTGTGTGTGTGTGTGTTTGCAATTTAGGTTCTGATAAAAACCTAATAATTAAAAAAAATGGTGTGAGCACCCATTTGACATATGCTTTAAAATGGAACATAGACGTTCATTATCTCCAAATCACTGAGTAAATGGTTTGAGTCTTTTTATCAACCTATATATTCGTTAGTTGATTACATTTCTTATAATGAATGATTTAAATAATAATAAATGCACATATTCTCGAATACTAGACTGGTTTTACATTCAAGGTCTTAAAGTAATAATACTTAAAACAAAAAGAAACATACTTAATTTGTCGTAGCTTCATAATACAAGTCACATTATTAAATTCATCAGAGTGCTACATGTTATAACGAAATGCTATGAAATATAAAAATAATCCAGTTCAAACATCATCATACGATTTAACCAATGTTTGCTTAGAAAGCTTTTTAAATTTTGAAAGACTTTTACGCTACCTCAAATTTGATTCTAAACTGTTCCACAAACTTACTCCTTTGGCAGTTACACGAAAAGATTTGAGCTTTGTGCGCCTATACTTAACGCAGGAATTACCACCGTGTCTAGTTCTATTGGGATTGATATCAGATATATTCATTATCCTTTCTGGCAAAAGCTTGTTTTTTTTGGCTCTATACATTGTGACATGGTGAGTGTTTAGGTTCACAAGATCTACCATTTTGAGAGTTTGAATTTGAAAAATAGAGGATCTGTGTATGCTAATTGAGGGGCTTGATCAATGATGTGAACACATCTTTTTTTGCAATTTGATTACACGGTCTATTCTAGACATATGTGTATTGCCCTATATTTCACAACAGTAGTTGAGACATGGAAGAATAAGAGAACAATATAATGTATACACAGCATCTTGATTTAGCAAATATTTCATCTTACTCATAATAGATATGCTTTTTGAGATTTTATTATGTATGTATATATTATACTCAGGCCAAGAAAGTTGGCTATCAATCATTACACTAAGAAATTTTGTCACAGACACCCTTTCAATACACTGGCCATTTATATGTATAATTAAGTTTTCATTGGAACATTTATTAATGACAATTTATTTGCTCTAAACCATGCGTCAAGTTGTTTTAAGTTCTAAACAAATGACTCGACAAATTTTATTAACATCACTAACTGCGTAAAATAAGTTGGCGCCATCTGCAAATAAAATAAACCTCAATAATTGAGAAACATTGCATGAATAATTTATGAATAATAACCGACGGTTGTCTCTTTATTATCAATGGATGTTGTAAATGTTCTATAAGGTCAATAATAGCTAGAGACGTGGGGAGATTTTGTCTAAACGCCGGCTGCCCAGAGTAGAAAACTATCATTTTTATTAAGAAAAGAAATCAGCCGCTTATGGAAAAGTTTTTCAAGTATTTTAGAGAACTGGGGAAGCAGGGAAACTGGCCTGTAATTTGTAAAGACTTGACTATCACCTGATTTAAACATAAGTATTACTTTGCTGTTTTCATCCTATCCAAAAAGCACACGTTCACAAATGACAAGTTACGCATATGAGCCAAAGGTTCTGAGATTAACTCACTAATATTTTTAACAACAGACTTCGATATGTCATCCTAACCTATGACGTTGCACTACTAAACTGCTTAATAACATCTCTTATTTCTTCATAGCAAGTGGGCTCAAACTATTAAACTATTGAAACTATTAGCAATTCCTTTGTGAAGGAAAATATGTTTATCGTCATTTTTTTAAACATTCTGGATACGGTGATACAGATTGGCCCCTCTTAATACACTTGTTCAAAAATTTCCATGTTTGTTTGATATCAGATTTATGATTATTCAATAAATCACTAGAGTACATTTTTTCTGTATTTTTGAGTATGGAAGTAAGTTTTTTTTCTGTAACATTTATATCTTGTTTCTGCAACCACACTATGTTTCTTGGTTTTACCGTGAATAATAAACTAAAATTATTTATGTTTTAAGAAATGCTGATAATGGGACATGTCATTTGACATGTTTTGGTGAATTTGAAGGGTTAGGACATCTAATTCATCCTCCTACAAAGGTACTACTGAGATCACTTTTTGCCATACTGCCTTATTTGCACTCCAAAAAACCTTCTAGCTGACAAAAAAAAACAGCTTAAAGCTTCTACTTTGCTTTACGAAATATTTTCTAAAATGTGTTTCACCGTGTTCATTATTTAGTATTTGATAGCTATTAAAAATGTAGAAAAATATTATTTCACTAATCGAAACCTTACAACTATTGTAATACTTACCTACGCCAATGAACAACAGAATGTAGTTATCACTTGTTGTCTTAAGGTATGTCCCGAAAATGTCTGGAGCTACATATTTAATAGTGTGCCATTAAACTCCGTCAAAAGGTAAATTACCCACTAGAGATACAAATGCAATAAATATACTTCAGTTTTCAAATTTCTTAACATTTAATTGAGAACAAACTGATTTGAACTTGAATTTAATCGGCAAAAACTCTTTATATTTTAATTGTAAATGCCTACAGCTGGTTATAGACAAAAAACGCTTTTATGAAATAAATATTAGCCTTTATGTAGGACACTTTTAATGCAGAATGACAGCAATTATGCCCGCACAATACTAGATATTTTATTGGAGCCATGAAATGTTAATTTGCAAAAAAAGAATATTTTACTTTTTTGCTAAACTCTTTACACTAACTCACTACTATGAAATAATACCAAGGGTCATTGCTACCGAATACAAGAAGCTTGGCAACTGATTCGCACATGCACCTTTAAAGCTTAACGCCAAATGTATAATTCCTGTTGATTTTTGTTTCATAGCGTATACACAGTAATTTTTATCATAAAAAACAATGTAAAACGTCACCTTTTATTCATGTATATAGTCCAGTTAAGTTGTTATTTGTTATTTGTCTTTAGTTTTTGTTTTCAGTCCATGTTCAAAAGAATTGAAACCCAAATATGATGGATACTTTGTCATTGTCAAGCAGATAAAAAACAGATAGAAAGCAAAACGGATGAAAACTCTCGAATATACTGCAGTTCATATAATAAAATCATATTGTATACATATGCGTATTATCGATAATGTGCGCAAATGTTTTACAGAGCCATACATAATGGTCTGTATCAGCAATTCTATTTGCTGATACAGACCATTACTTCAGTTACAATGAGGGGTTTATCGTTGTATAGGTAGCACTTTAGCTGTTACACGATTTGCATACAATCAGAATGGATGATCTGATATGGTTGACCATTACCGAAGTTTTATGAATATCAGACAATGATACTTATTACGAAAGCGATACCTTAATTCTTGTTATGCATTCATATAACTGTGACCGGGCGAAATACATAAACATTGGTGGTAATTTATCTCGGGTCAAGTCATACGATCTATTGGCGCTGAAAACAACAGACATGGTGAAATTGTCCACCCATGTTGTCTCAAAATAATATATGTTCTTAAAACGTGGACCACACTGTGAGGTATGTTAGCATATCATTATCTAAGTAAGGGGATTTGTCTTCATCATTCCCAATCGGAGGAAACTAATGTATCATTCACTTTCTTCCATCCCTCCCTCACATCTCCTTGCATCCATCCACCATCCATCCATCATTCCATCCTTCTCTTCTATATCTTTCTTTCACTGTCTGTATGGGCGGGAGGATTTCTCGTCAACAATTGTTATAAGACAGAGCTCCTAACTGGTGTCCTTTTCCCTGTATCTTGCTGTCTTGCTCACGCCTCCTCTCTCCTCCTCTACGTCTTCTCTGTCGCTCTCTTTCTCTCTTTCTCTCTCTCTCACACACACACATACACACACTCACACTCTCTCTCACTCTCTCTCTGTATGGGTGTGTGTCCGCTCTCTCCCTTTTTGTCAAAACACTAGATATTACATAGTATGTATTCACTGAACTAAATGTATATTAGTTTGGGTTAAAGTCACCAATTGAGTTTTCCTCTTAATTATAGCGGTGTACGACATCAGCCAATTATTATTAGTTTATTAGTAAAAATGCAGAAATGATGATTACTTTGTTTCATTTTAAGGTAGCAAAATACAGATCATTTACTCAGGAATCTAAGTTACAGTATATAAGTTTTGAAAATTAATTTTTATAAATAACTTTACAAGGCCAGGTTTTTATTAAACCTTAAATTAAATATACTGACAAATTAAATATACTGGCCTGGCGTTCAGTTGCAAAACAACAGTCATTAATTTTTGCTAATGTTTTTCACCAGCAGTAAAAAATCTTTTTCTTAAATTTTGAGACATGCACTCTTCAATCAGATTTTGCAGGAATAGATTTATTTATTGTATCGTTTGAACGTGAAGACATGCATACTACAGATATGAACTAGTGATGAGTTTTGATGACTTTCTATGCAAAATATCTACCACATAATCTTACAAAGAATCTACAAAATTATATATTTACATGGTTCAAAAGTTTACACAATTCTAGTTTGTGACGATTTTCTAAAATGTATTTCGCAGTTTTGCTGTGGAATCTACATTGATCAGTGTAATTGGGATTGGAGATATATTTTAAGCCATGATATGTAACCGTGGCAGAAGTTGAATGTGTGGTCACGCCAAGGCATTCAATGTGAAACTTCTTTTCTGCTTTCAAACATAAGCTTAAAACAAATCTTTGCTGATTAGACACGCATGATGTTTAATGAATACCAGGAAGCCGTTTGAGGATAACTTAAATCATCATTTTCAATATCGACTATCAGCAGTTAGAAACCGAAGCGACCGAAGGTGTGTACTTAGTATTAAACATATTCCTTCTCTTGGTGCCACGGCTTAATACAACGGAAGCTGTATACATTACAAGCTCTGTAGAATAGTTAAATCAGTTGCTCGTAGACCAAAATTGTACAATTACTTAAATATCTAAAGATGATTTTTACTTGTATCTTTATCGACAAACAATCCATATGAATTTGTTTTGGACTGCCTGGATGTTCAATTGACTAGTTACATTTGAGAAACACAGGTATGCGTTGTAAAGGAGTATTCTGGTGATCAATGTAGCCTGCAGACTGTTTTCTTGTGTACTCTTGAAGCAAATAGGCCGATCACCGGCAAAGTAGCCTGTGGACTGAATCAGTGTAACCTACAGAACACAACTTCAAAGACGAACCTTACATACCTTATTTCGTTTGAAAATTCTTTATAGTAAGATATTTTAGTACAAAAGTTTAATAAGTCTTCACAGAAACCTATTTAGCGATACACATTTCAAAAGCCGTTATTTGATTGATGCTATTTTGATAATACATAGCAGGTGTGCTGCTTGAAGAGACACTCGCAGCACTATCACAAACACAGCACACTGCAAACTCACTCTGTTGACGTTGTAAAGCGAATCTGTCCTGACGGAAGAAAAAGGTTTTGAGTTATAAATATTGCATTAATATAGATGTAGAGTAAGAGCTCCACGGCTTACCTCTGGTGGTGGGAGGATATTTTGCATTCCAGCGTTCCGATATCGCCTGCCTTAAGTTGGGAGGCCGCCAACTGGTAAGGTATGGTTCCGCTACGGTGTGCCAGTTTCGTACGGTGCGCTGAGCTAAAGAGTACCTCATCAAGACAGGGTTTTTAGTAAACAAGAAGAAGACAGCATTATGAATAGGCACCTGGAATGTTCCAACAATGTGTCTGGATATAAACATTAACTTAGACGAAATCCATGATGTGGGGAAAACGGTTATTATTGCAGAGGCGCTAGACAAACCTAGTGCGGATATTGCAGAATTCCTTGAAACGAGGCTATCAGAAACAGGTCGTTTACTAGAAGTCTAGTATACCTTATCTGATATGGCAAGCTGCAAGATGAACCGCGGCAACATCGTATACGCTTCGCAAGTTAAAACCTTAACCAGCTTGATAGGATTGACAGTACTGTCGGCACCTCTTGTCTTCTTATGCCGCTTTGTCTGACTCTTCAAGTAGGATATGTCAGCGTTGTCTCTGCAAGTTCAGCTGTCAAGAATGAAATCTATGACGCCCTGTCAACCAAATACTGAACAGAGCAAAACTATTTCTTCTCGGGTACTCGCGTTGGTTCTGACAATACATCTTTCTTTTGACCCTCAATCTGAGAAAACACCTTTTTTTACCCTCGATCTCCCGAAAACACCATCCGAACGATAGAAAATTACATAGCGCTAGTGAAACACAGTATTCTCTCAAATATCTTTAAACTGAAAGACGATAAAACTGAGCTTTTCAACTTTTGCTCTCCTCATTTCTCACTCAAATTTCCAAGAATGACCTTAAACCGAGTGACACAGAAATTGTATCTTCCGCCCATGTAACAAATTTAGGTGTTAATTTTTAAATGAATATGTCTATGGAAAGTTTGTTAATCAAAAAGTGAAATCATACATTTATTACTTACGAAACGTCGCATCTGGCTATTTCTGATCCACGATGCTATAAAAACACTCGTTCATGCATACGTAATGCCCAGCTTGGATTACACAAAACGTTTGCTTTATTGTATTAATTAGGATCAAATGCCAAGTTAATATTCAAGGCGTTGAAAAGTGAGAGTCCAACTCCACTTCTCCAACGGAAGAAAATCAAGACCTCCTTGAAATTAAAGAGAGCATTGATGAGTGTTGGGTCAAAATTAAAAATCGCCATTCGGAACTTTTCACTGTCCTCGGTAAAACAACCAAAAACAAATTTTGGTTCGAAGCCCACACCAATATTAAGCCGCCGTCTATTTACTGAAACGCTGCAGTTGGCTCATAGGTAAGTCCTGAAAATGAACGATTTTACGCAAATCAGTTGAAGGATAGTGAAAAAGTGTCCCACAAGAAGAAACAAATGGACAGATAGGTCGAGCACTTTCTAGAATTGTACTTGAATGTGACTGTTTCTCAGACACCAAAAAACAGAAGCTAACAACTGCCGTTTCCGAAAGCGATTGAAATGGTTGGAGGCGCTAAGTGCTCTTCTGTCAATAATTTAGACTCTTCTAATCAAATGTTGGAGGGAATGCGGAGTGCCGCAGGATATGCATTATGCAAATATACACACCTTGCATAAGAACTAAGGCAACAACAGTGACTGAAAAAATTAAAGAGGCATCAACGGCACCCTTTGTCAACCTTACCGAAGCGTTTAATACAATAAGTAGGTCGGTCAAGTCTGCACAAAGTTCCAGAGAAAATGTTCTATCCTACTTTTTGGCAACCCTATCAAACTCCTTCACCAAAACCATGCGCAACAGAAAACTTCTCCAGCACAACGTTTGCTAGCTTCCAAATAAAAAGGGCATTACAAAGGTTTGTATATGCTGTTCATCTACGCGTTGAGAATTATATGGACATCTGTACTTTCTGTGATGGAAAAATTCAACCAGTGATGTCTTCAAGCAAAATTGATACGGCGTAAAGAAGCCATCGTTGAATGATTCGATCCTGCACTAGCAGTACAGTGAAGCCAAGCTTCAATATATTAAAGAGAAGCTTTTGGACAGCACGCATGAGAATAATTTTGCTTGACAGTCAGCGTGAACAAAACTGTCATCAAGGCTGAAGGCGTTGAACACCCACCATTACTCTCAATGACACCGTGTTAGATGTTGTTAGCAAATTCTGTTTCCTCGTATCCACAACTTGTGAACAGAGTCCTCCAAGACGAAATCGATTTCAGAATTGTAAAGGCTACCACTTTGGACAGACTTTCGAAATAGGCATGGAAAATCTCAGAATTGACCACCAAAACCAAGACTGCAATCTCCCTGGCATCCATCAACAGTACGCCTCTATATAGTAACGATACATGGACAAACTATATAGGGGTTTCTGAAACGAAACCCAGGGCTTCTAAAAGCAAACTCAACATTTTGAGCTTCTCATATTGAAACAAAAAAGCCCCGAGGGCTTCTGTTCGGAAACAGTTTGCAAACAGAAGTCCCGAGGCTTTTATTATTTCGACCATTCGTTCAATAAAAACAAGAAAAACAAACAATTTTCAAACCACACTTTTATTGAGGCTGTTTCAAAGCAAGTAGAAACAATGACGCCAAGATTGAAAATTCGACCCATTTTAAAGGCATTTTGTGACATAAAAGTTGGCGGTGGAGTAAAAAATTTAAACAATCCAATTTTTTTAATTTTTAAGGCCTTATTCGTGACATCAGGGAAAAAAACTGGCTACATCCCGAGCACCTTCTACTTCGGAGTACAGGGGAGGGTAGGGGGTTGTATTGTGTTGTTAAAAGGGGGAAGATTAGGGGTTGTTTGTGCACTCAAGAGGATTGAGCGTAGCAGTAGCGCAAGTAAAAATTCAGTAGTGCTGAAGATGTCAAGGGGGCTTTAATTTGGAAATAATTTTTTACTTTAGCCACTTTCAAACCAAATAGAAGGCCCGAAGGCTTCTATTTGCGAAGCAGTTTCCAAATAGAAGCCTCGAGGCTTCTATATAGAGGGAGCTTCTTTTCAGAAACTTCAGGTACTCTTACTGAGAAAACAAGCCGAATACCTTTCATCCCCTCTCCTCCACAAAGAGAAAATCCTACAAAATGAACCTCCGGCATTTGCTCTCATCAAACAGCGAAGTCTATGCCGGCTTAGACAAGTTCACATCATGCACCACGGACCGATACAACACTGATGGGAAACGTCCAGCTGCTTTCTAACACTCCGCTTCAAAGATATGTGCAAGCTTGACCTTCGAGCTTTACGCCTGCCAACGCACAAATGAGAAGCCATCTATGTATAAAAAACCGAGCAGTTGCGCCCTGCAATATTAGCTAGGGCGCTCGCCACCATGACTCTAGATGGTTCAGCCAACTAAGTCGACCAACTATGCCAAAACTGTAACATTCGACAGATGTCGCAGGCCTTTCGTAGACATAACGATGCCGAGGACGACATTTGTAAAGTTGAATCTATGCGAATTAAATCACTACTACTTTAGTAAGTTGAAATATCTTTACAAGACAAGATTGAATTACACTTTATGTTGACATAAAATAAATGATTAAGCTTTATAACAAATATTCAAAAACTTTTCGACATTACCTACTTACCTACTAGTTAATCATTTCTTCACTTGTTTTAAAACAGTCATAAGCTTGGTGCATGACATTTTTAGACCATCAGCCCTGCCTCCAACAAACGGGTTGCTGGGCTGTAGTTTTAGAACATAGAGAAATCGTCTAGGGTGTTTTTATACGCGTATTAATTTTGATGGAAAGGAATTTTAACAACTGTTATGGGACTAACATATTAATGAATAAAATAGGATATATTTCTCATTTGGTCATTCCATGTTTAGAGTTCACTTTTAAAATTTACAACTTACATATGGTGTACAAATGAGGTCTCCCCCACCTCCCAACCTGACTGAAACTCCGCACGTGAATCTTCATACACTACACCCTGAATCTTTTCATGAATATGCTCCGAATGAAATGTCCCAAACGAAACAGTTCAGTAATGCAACTAAAAAACTAAAACTGAGGGTGGGGTTACTTTTTATTGAATATTATTGAGTTATATGTTTAAATACTTTGTCCACCACTCTTCCTTTCCTAAAGAGTTCTGAGCGCATCTTCACCAAATTTACCCTGCCATTACTTCATTTAATAAAAAGCCTTTTAGAGTTTAAAAAATAAAAAAGCCGCTTAAGGAGCAAAGACGTAAATTTCAATGCAAGTGAAAAAACATAGAACAGAGTGTACCACCTGCTGAACAGCCAAATTTACAGCGAACCGAAGTTGCTGATGTATTGCATTTGTTGTGTGTAATTTTTTTCTGAACAATAATGTCTTCTTTCAAAGGGGCAGATTATTACTAATATGTAACAGTCTCAGTTATTGATCGTTATTTCTCATGGTAATATAATTACATCTCCGATGTAGTTTATATTTTTTTATTCGCCAGACATTGGTGCATGAATTCGCACAGTAAATACAGTTAAACTCATGAAAACTATAGAAATATGCATTAAGTATATGTAGTAAATCCATCCACCCATCCTAGTCAATAAAAGTGTATATTTGAATGAGCACACATTGCATCTATCGTCTATTAATACTTATACTGTCGTTATAGAATCGTTACTCATTATATTCGTTTTGATTCATTTCGCAAACTAAATCGATTTTGCTACTGATTCGAGAAAATGAAAAAATTGGACCTCAAAAACTACCGCACTGAAGACGTAAAAACTGAGAGGTACGCATAGACTTATGCTAAATGCAATTTTACGATGCCAGCTGTAATTAAACTATACAAAATACCGATGATGCATTACTAATGAAATTAATTGTAAATTACCCTAATTCAACTGTCGAAAATTAGATGGGGTTCTTGCCGGTGACTATGTTTACGAGGGTGGGGGTGCAAATGGTTACAATAGATCAAATATGGTGACATGAAACGAACATCTGACAGAGCTGAAAAGTAGCTTCTTTTGTCAAGTATCGGAAAATAGAGAATATTTGAGTCATAAGGATTGGCAAATTAGCAGCTGGTTAACGTAGTGTAGTCGAATTGAAACAATTTTGTTATGATCTACTGTAACCAATTTTATCTTCATATATATATATATATATATATATATATATATATATATATATATATATATATATGCGTGCGTGTGTGTGTGTGTGTTTGTGTTTGTGTGTGTGTGTGTGTGTGTGTGTGTGTGTGTGTGTGTGTGTGTGTGTGTGTGTGTGTGTGTGTGTGTGTGTGTGTGTGTGTGTGTGTGTGTGTGTGTGTGTGTGTGTGTGTGTGTGTGTGTGTGTGTGTGTGTGTGGATGCGGCTTCGTCGGGAAACAAGACGAATTGGTGTGTATCACGTTGCAATGTTAAAGTGAAACGGACCGAATTTCGGTCCGTTTCGCATTTTGGTCGGGTCGTCCGTTTCGCAAATCTGTGTTAGGGGTTCATTTTGCGAAACAGGACGAGCTCTTTCACCTGAGACCACAAGTCTATTTCGCAGAAATTTACAGAGACCGTCAAATTCTCTGTGTAAAATAGTTCTCACACCAACATATAGGTGGCTACCTACCATGAACTCTGTGTGAGAAAAGCACGTGGAACGAGAGCCAATCAGAAGGCGTACACAACCTTTGATCTGTGTGAAATCTATTTTTATATCATATTTCAGCCAATCAGGTGCTAGCGCATGTGTCAGGGGAGCGCGACCACGTGTTGGAATGGACCCGGCCCCGGGTGGTTGTCTACTTTTTGGCCTACATATTAGTAGATTTTTGGGTGGCATATCCGTATAATTGTATTTAAAACAGGAAGAATAATATCGCAAATACGTTTTAAAGTTATTTATTGTTTTGTTTGTAGCCTATAAATCTCAAAAATCAAAGTTAAAGTTGAGGGTAAACAAGGCAACACCCCTTTTGGTAGTGGACGATAATATCAGAAAGTTTCCACTTCATTTTTTAAAGTACATATTTTAGTTTAACTGAAGCAAAGAGTCACATATTTTATTCAGCAATCGTTAGAGTTTGTTTATCTTCGTAGCTTCTTGTTTTTTTTTAAACCAAGTCATTTGTTTGACATATTATTCTCGGTTTCTTTAGTAAGCCGGTCTGTTTCGCAAGCCTCATGTATGCGTGTTGTGTGTGAATTGCAGTCACTGTAAACTCTCAGTGCAATTTATAACTTTTTGTTGTGCGAACAGGCGTGTTTTGTGTCCGTACATGTCTTATTTACACTCAATCTTTCTGTGGCTATCGCTGAAATTGACTTAATCTCTCATTACTTGATGCCCTTAAACTTGAGTGCTGTGTTCACCAAATTCTCCCAAATTCTCCTGTTTTCGCTGTGTAGAGGCAGATTCTTGTGTTATGCCATTTATGCTTTTGGGGGTGTACAAGCGTGTGTCATATGCGTGCAAGTTTAATATACACTCAGTCTTTCCGTCAATATCACTTGAATTGAGTTTTGTTTCTCACTGCTTGGCGACCGTAATCTTAAGTGTGCTGTCTTCTTTTTCAAATTCGGCTTATTTCACTTTGACTGAATCAAATACTTCAAAAGTGTATTGTTGCATCAGCGCAAGTAGAGGGGTGCACTCCCCTCCTGTAACAAAACAAAATGCAATGGTACAGCCTATTAGTCAGAAAAAATGTTAAAACCGTTAGACTTAATATTTTTGCAGGCGAGAACCCCCCCCCCCCCTCTAATGCACAACCACTGCGAAATTGGTAGCTGATAAACTCATTAAAATCGGTTTAATTTTGCTCATTGCAGGACGCAATCCTTCAAAACTATATTGCTCCATTAGTGTAGCTAGTGGGAGACAATGGCGTACAACCCCCTCCCCCCCCCCCCTCCCTTTATAAAAAATATCGCATTAGCCGAGTTTCATATCTCACTACTTGTTGGCCTTAACTTGAGTGTGCTGCATTCGCAACATTTTCTCAAATTGGACTTGATTCGCCTAGTAGATGCAGTTATTACTCTGTGCCATTTGTATCTTTCTGTGGGGGGGGGGGGGTTTGCAAACGTTTTATGTGTTTCTAGTCAAATTTATCCCAGTCTATCTGTTAATATTGCTTTAACTTAGTTTAACTATCTCACTGTCCTTAATCTCGAGTCTGCTTTATTAAAAAAAAACAGAGAGAGAGAGAGAGAGAGAGAGAGAGAGAGACAGACAGACAGACAGAGAGAAATGGATTCGTTTCACAATGACTTTGCGTTTTGACACACCAAAACGGCTTGTTTTTTCGAGCCAAAAATTGTAGTAGTTGTTCTGTTAAATTGGCGCAACAACGGGGTAGGTGGGGGGTGCATTCGGGGTAAACCCCTCCACCCTTTCCCCAAAAAGCAAAATGCACTGGTAAAGTCTAGAAGTGAAAAAATATATATTAACACCGTTAAACCTAGACATTTTTCTGGCCAGATCCTCATCCCCACCTCCCTCCTCTCTTGCACACGCCAGCTGCGAAATTGGTAGTTGATAAACGTACTAAAAACGGTCTGCTTTATTGACTGACGGACGCAATCCTTCAAAAATGTTTTGCTCCATTGGTGTAGCTAGGAGGATACAATGATGGGCAACTCTTCCTCCCCTCGTCCGTTTTTCTCGGAAAAAAATATTGCATTTTCTGAGTTTCATGTCTGTTCATGTTAGTTTCGCAAGCGACGTGTATGCGTGCCGCGTGTGAGGTGCAGTTACTGTAAACTCTCAGTACCATTCATTTTAAACTTTTTTCTTGGCGTGTGCAAGCGTGTTTCATGTCCGCATATGTTTTATTTACACCCACTCTTTCTGTGGATATCGCTGAAATTGGCTTTCATTATGCCCCAACCCTTCGGATTGAGGCCTATAGGTTTGGGGTATCCGTCCGTCTGTCCATCCGTCCGCCATCGCTTTATACCCCTATGATTTTGGGGGGGGGCGGTTGGGGCCTGCTTGTGTTTCACAAATACTTACTTGTTTCTCATTATTTGATGCCCTTAAACTTAAGTGTGCTGTGGCCACCAAATTCTCCCAAATTCGCTTGGTTACGCCGTGTAGAGGCAGGTTCTTGAGTGATGCCATTTTATATTTTTCTGGGGTGTACAAGCGTGTGTCATGTGCGTACAAGTCTAATATACACTCTTTCCGTCAATATCACTTAAACTGAGTTTCGTTTTTCACTGTATGGTGACCTTAATCTTAATTGTGCTGTCTTTTTTTCTCTTTTTAAATTCGACTTATTTCACTTTGACTGAAACTAATACTTCAAAAGTGCATTTTTGTATTAGCGCAAATAGGAAGGGTGCGCGACCTTCCCCACTCCTCCCTCCATCCACCCCCTCCCCTCCCCTCCCCGTCCCAAGAGCAAAATGCAATGATAAAGCCTATTAGTCATAAAAAAATGTTTAACACCGTTAAACGTAAGATATTTGCACACGAGAACTCCCTCCCCCCTCTCCAATACACAACCACTGCGAAATTGCGCATCAAAATAGGCTTATTTTATTCATTGCAGGACGCAATCCTTCAAAAATATATTGCTCTATTAGTGTAGCTAGTGGGAGACAATGACGTGCAAACCTCCCCCTCCCTTTATAAAAAAAAATATCGCTTTAGCTGAATTTCACTATCTCACTGTCCTTGATCTTGAGTATGCTTTGTTAAAAAAAAAAGAGAGAGAGAGAGAGAGAGAGCGAGAGAGCAAACGATTCGTTTCACGCTGGCTTAGCGTTTTGGCACATCAAAACGGCTTTTTTTTCGAGCCAAAAATTGTAGTATTTGTCCTGTTAAATTGGTGCAACAACGGGCTTTGGGGCATTCGGGGTAAACCCCACCCTTTCCCCAAAAAGCGAAATGCACTGGTAAAGTCTGGAAGTGAAAAGAAATTTTGCCGGCCAGATCCCCCTCACCCTTCCTCCTCCTCTCTTGTACACGCCAACTGCGAAATTGACATTGATAAACACACCGAAACGGCTATTCGCAGTTGATTTGCTTGCATCTGTCAGCGGGCTAAAGCGAGAGATTCTCACACACATGTGATAGGCTGTGTCTTTTATATATTTTCGCTTTCGGAATTGAATATAAAAAAAATCTACTGAGATTTTCATATACAACTTATGTCTGAAAAGTCCCTAATAACGAGTTGGACAAGAAATCGCGATTCCTCGTTTGTTTCCCGACATACCTGTATATGTGTGATTGTGTATTATTGTGCGCCGTTTTATTTGTTTGAGCACTATTTTTTATGATTGGCTTGCCTTGTTACTATTTACACGCGAAAACTGTCATATTTATCTTCCCATATATGCTTCCCAGATCCTCCCCCCTCTCCATCCACACCCCCGCCCCCTTCACTGCGGAATAGCCAGTTCAAACACGTATCAGAAGCTCTAAGTCGCAGTAGATTTGCTTTGATCTGTGAGCCTGGGAATCTGGCGCTAAAAGCTCGAGATTCCCACGCTCATGACAGGCTGACTGTATATTATTGTGCGCTGTTTTAATTGTGTGAGCACTACTTTTATGATTGACTTGCCTTGTTACTGTTTACGCGCGAAATAATCCGTTATTTTTTAAAGGTTTTCTGCCATTAAAATGCTTGTTTGGCGATATTTTTTAGCTTGTGTTAGTTTATAAAAAAATATGGTAAGGTTTGGAATGAAATTATCTGCGAAACACTACACTGTGTACATGAACTTGAATGTTTTTTTTTTTACTCAGTATGCAAATTAACCTGTCACGAGATGTATGCGCGCGGCTTTGTTCTTGGTGGCATCACTTTCAATGCAGAAAGCGTCCATGACACGTGGATAATTTTTGTGAAAATTAAAAGTGGATAAAAGTTATTGAGGATAAGCCTGAAAGGTAAATACACACATGTTAAAAGCGCGGTTATTTTGTGAATCACGAGAAAATGTTTGTTTAGCGTATTTGGTGTGATTTGTGGCATTTTTTTTAAAGAATGTGTAAGATGCTGCTGTAAAAATACCGGCTTAATTGTGAGGGCGGCACATTCTGAGCTAGCATGCCTTGTCATTTTACGGATTTAAATGACGAGAAATGTTCGCTCAGAAAATTGTTGCTCAGTTTCGCTGGAAAATGCTGTCGATGTTGCCTGTTCATGGATTTCTTGGTCTACAATTTTTTGTAAGTGGCCACTGCTGGAAACTAGCTTTTTTTGGTCCGGGTCCTTGGGACCCCGGTCTTTGAAAAAGAAGGGTCCAAAGCTATTTAGGGTGGATCCGAACCGTGTTAAGATAACATCGGGCGCAAGAAGACCTAATTTTTTGCGGCTCAGTCGGACTCTTGGTAGCTAAGAAGGAGGGTCTCGGACCCCCGCCAATTTCCAGCCCTGTTAATACGTACACAGACTTTTGCCAATTTTAAACCCCCTACCCTGAACGCAGTCCGGATGCTTTGGCTCCCCCTCCACCTTGAACACTTGAAAGAATAAGCCAATTCGCACTTAGACTTTTGCGGAAAATTTTTGCGTTTCGGCTGAATTCAGGTGGGATTAGGATGTAGTGATAGAAGAAAAAACGGTATGGATGATCCCTTAGAATGTAAAAAAAATCGGTCAATTTCGCACAGTTATAGCTTATGCTCTCGGGTCATACCTAAGATTGGGATTCCTTCTTGATACTCCGTGAGGGACTCCACATACAACGGTTAGAGAGATTTTGAATGCCCCATATCAGAATAATGTGGCAGGGGGCCCCGATATGGCCATAGCAGTAAAAAAAGATAGAAAATCACAATGCTACACAAAATGTATTCGGTTACTTGTCGTTAGTTTCGCTAAGATTTATGGATTGTGTTGTCGTTATTTCAAATTCCCAATATATTCAGCTAATGATATTTCTCTTATTGCTTTCACAGATGCCGCGGAAAAGGGGTGGATTAAAAAGGCCACGCTCTCAGAGCAGTTCGTTGATCTGCAGCGCTACAGAAGGGGTGACGTTGTGCTTCACATGTATAGAAGGAAGTGGTGGCCTGCACGTGTGGAAGGCCGGGACCCTGACGGAAGTATAGAAGTCTCGTTTTGCGGTTTTGACTTTGCGTAAGTTCTTAAACATTTTTCTATTGCTTTCCTTTCCAGGTCGTGGACGTCCTGTAAAACCAGGTTGATTTAGATTCCCTTGTGCTTGTGGAATGATGGCGTCCTATTCGCAGAAATTATACTTTTGTAGAGTTGAAAGACCAGTGTAATGTAGCATTTTTCTTTGCTCCTGTAATAACTGAAATAACCGAAGTGACGCCCGTACAGCAGCTGAGAGTGATGCATTCTTTCATTTTTAGTCCGGAGAAAGTTTCCGATCCCAGGAAGCTCAAACCGTTTCCTATGGCTGTGGGAATTGGTAATATGTAATTAAGAAATGACAGATTTTTTTCCTTCCCTGTGATTGGGTTAAATGTTTGTTTTGTCGTTTTTATAGTTTGCCATTCCCCGTTTCTGTTGATATTTGCATGATAGTGCTTCATAACTTTGCAGGTTCGATTATCTAGCCGGAAGCATCAGACCCGAAAGAACTTTTATTTTTTCAGTATCTTAGATGAAGTGCGGAATCCCTCTATTGCCAGTTGCACGCTCTCATTGCTAAACGGACTGTAGATGCGAGATTTTACTTATTCTTATACCACCTATTTTTAAATTTTCCCTCGGTATCTGTTCTCTGTGTAACTTGCGTGGAAAAGAAATAGAAATGACCATTGTGTACGTGTAATTTTTGTGCTCACGCCTTGGAATGATAAAAGGTATCGTTTTCCTTTACGCAGTGTTTTCGCATGGTTTTAGGGAATGATTTATGTGCGTCTAAACTTGTATGGAATGAAATGTAGAATGGTTCAGCATTCCGTCATTTTTTTCTGCAGACGAGGTGTGTAAAAACCCCGGGAAGGGATACATCAAGGCCTGGGCAGAAGCCACAAAGAGGTTATGCGGCAGGAATCAGAGCCACTTGACCCATTTTGTGCCGATTTCAGGTAATTACAAGTGTGAGTGTGATCCGAAGGGCAGTTTCGTTATTTTACTGAACCGGAACTTGTAAGACTGAAGCGAAACGGACTGTTGTCAGAATTTTGAACGTGCATGCCCTGTGCGGCTAAGCTTTAAATTGTTCAAGGATGAAATTAGGACGTTATAGTTTATGACTCAGCTGTTACATTAGAATGAAACATTGGCATTTGAAGAAAATTAACCACAGAGTTTAAATTAATTTTAAAAACATATGTTCATTTCGATTGCACAGATTAAATGGTTTACATTTTCAAACAATATCCCCGTTGCAGCTGTCGAAGGCCATGACACAGAAGTTACGGCCACCGTTGGGGAGGGAGTGGCGCAATCCGAAGAACGTAGTTCGGGCAGCGATTGCGTCATTACAGGCTTTAATACCATGCCAAAAAAGCTTTGTGAGAGACCAGCGAAAAGGGAAGAGGGGGCACACACACATTCATCGCAGGGCGAGAAAGACACAATACTCTCAGCGAATGCGGAATCGGTTGTTGAAGGGGCATCTTCTGAGAAGTTGCTGGGTAAGTGATGCTTTTGCATTTATAAAGGGTAAGAATTGTTGCTGAGGTGTGTCGGAAGGAGTATCGTGATATATCTAGCACTAATGCAGATTTGGTCAAGCCAACCAGGTGCTGACGTTTTAAAGAATTCAAAACATTTTACGTGCGTTGTGGTTGTCGGCGAAACGGACTGCTTATCGGTGCCCACTGCTAAGATTGTAAGAGTTTTGTACAGTTCAGCTTTGAATTGAAGATGAAAGGTAAAGGTTATTCCTGGGTGCTTCATGGTTTCTTCAAAGGTAGTTGCTGTTTTGACTTGATGTGAAGTTGTCAGTGTCTCTGTCGTACGAATTCAAAGTGATTTAGCGTTTGTAATACCAGTGTTATACTTTTTCAGAAAATGTCCCCGTTGCTGCAATCGGAAGCCGTGACACAGAAGTTACGGTCACCGGTGGGGAGGGGGTGGCGCAATCCGAAGAACGTAGTTCGGACAGCGATTGCGTCATTACGGGCGTTGATATCATGTCAAAGGAGCTTTGTGAGAGACCAGTGAAAAGGGAAGAGGGGGCACACACACATTCATGGCAGGGCGAGAAAGACACAATACTCTCAGCAAATGCGGAATCGGCTGTTGAAGGAGGGGCGTCTTCTGAGAAGTTGCTGGGTAAGTGATGCTTTTGCATTTATAAAGGGTTAAGAATTGTTGCTGAGGTGTGTCGAAAGGAGTATCGTGATATATGTAGCACTAATGCAGATATGGTCAAGCCAACCAGGTGCTGACGTTTTAAAGAATTCAAAACATTTTTCGTGCGTTGTGGTTGTCGGCGAAACGGACTGCTTATCGGTGCCCACTGCTAAGATTGTAAGAGTTTTGTACAGTTCAGCTTTGAATTGAAGATGAAAGGTGAAGGTTATTCCTGGGTGCTTCATGGTTTCTTCAAAGGTAGTTGCTGTTTTGACTTGATGTGAAGTTGTCAGTGTTTCTGTCGTACGAATTCACAGTGATTTAGCGTTTGTAATACCAGTGTTATACTTTTTTCAGAAAATGTCCCCGTTGCTTCAGTCGAAAGCCATGACACAGAAGTTACGGTCACCGGTGGGGAGGGGGTGGCGCAATCCGAAGAACGTAGTTCGGGCGTTGATATCATGTCAAAGGAGCTTTGTGAGAGACCAGTGAAAAGGGAAGAGGGGGCACACACACATTCATCGCAGGGCGAAAAAGACACAAAACTCTCAGCGAATGCGGAATCGGCTGTTGAAGGGGCGTCTTCAGAAAAGTTGCTGGGTAAGTGATGCTTTTACATTTATAAAGGGTAAGAATTGTTGCTGATGTGTGTCGGAAGGAGTATCGTGATATATGTAGCAGTAGTACAGATTTGGTCAAGCCAACCAGGTGTTGACATTTTAAAGAATTCAAAACTTTTTTCTTGCATTATGGCGAAAAAGACTGCTTATCAATGCCCACTGCTGTGATTACGGAAGACCTGGAGGTCAATTACTGCTGCTACCCTGTTTGGATTTTGCATGTGAAATCCTGCTTAGGCATTGCTTAAGCACTGCCTAAGCAGGATTTCACATGTAAAATTCAAGTAGAGCAGCAGCAGTAGTGGCCCTCTAGGTCTTCCGAATGTGATTGAAAGAGTTTTGTGCAGTACAGCTTTGAATTGAAGATTGAATGTGAAGGTTATTCCTGGCCGCTACATGGTCTCTTTAAGCGTAGGTTTCACGTGAAGCTGTCAGTCTCTGTCGTACGAATCCGCAGTGGTTTAGAGTTTGCAAAACAAATGCAGGCCAGGGTGTCCAGTTTGGTGTCCTGCTCATTTCGCTTATGTAGTTAGAATGTAATCTATTTTCAGAAAATGCTCCCGTAGCAGCAAGGGAAAGGCGTGAGACAGAACAGAGGGGCACTTTTGAATGTAGTCCGGGAAGCGATACCGTTATTATGGGCGTTGGTACCCTTTTACAAAAGTTTGCTAGCAAGTCAAAGAAAGAGGGGGCAGCTACACATTTTAGTGACACAAAACTGGCTGAAGATGCGAAATTGCGTGCTACAGAGTCTTTTGAGGGCAAATTACTTGTAAGTTTTTTTTCAACTATTGAAGCATAAGATGTGCTGTTGCCCAGCTGTGTTTAAAGTGGTCACCTATTTTTGTTTTTGGGGTTTGCAACTGCAGCCCATTTCGCTGTTCCAAATAAAATTTGGTGTTTGCGCCCACGAAAAATGCTATGAAAGAAACTAAAATATGACTTAAATTCAAAATCCTTTTAACTTTTTTAGGAGTGGTGAAACCTGTACCTCAACCAGTCAAGATTTTTGAGTTGTCCCACAAGACGGAAGGTACTTACACGGTCCAACCAGGGAGTCGCTACCTTACAAATGCAATGGGTAAGTCGTATTTAGCTTTGTTATCAATTAAAATACAGCGCTTTTCGCCTTGCACTTTAATCAACAAGGTAACTCAGAATTATTTATTGGCTTTGTTTGTTTCTCTTTTTAGACGTGGTATCAAGTAAGTTGAACATAAAAAAGTGTGCAATGCATCTGGTTTGGCGTATATCACATAAATACCTTTACCATTTGCTTGTGTAACTCTCATGTCTGTCATTTTGTTTTGTTGTAGAAGCTGCTGGACTTGTTTGCAGGATGGTGGAGAGGCCTGGAGGGGTAGATGCGGAGGTATTTGCGGGACAGGAAATTGCGACATGTGTTGTGAGGGATGTGGTAGAGGGACTGCAACCTGAAGGCATAACTTTTTCCCACACTGAACCCCGATCTTCACTGCAAACAGTAGATACAAGTGCTATTTTCGGTAGGTTTTACATATTTCATTTTTTTGCTGTATGCTTTAGTTTAATATAATACATTTTACGGTATGGTTGTAAAGTGATGACGTTAAGCATGCGAAACCAGCCAGGTTAAATACAAGTCTAAAACACAACACGACCTCACGTTTCGCATGTTATGCGCGTTTTATATGGAAAGGATATTTAGAAATGCATTTTGTTTTTATTTCTTTTGTTTCAGCAGATACCTTGACCATAGCAAGTGAGGAGGGGGAGGGGCAGGAGCAAACTTGCCATGAACTTGGTCAGCCACAAGCTACAACAGCACAAGAGCAACACTTTTTTCCAAATTTATCATTTTCTGAGATGTTGCGTGATGACGCCGAACCTGATCCTGAGTTTCTAGCGCAATTGACGACCTTTAGTGCACCCGTAACATCTCGGCAGCGGTCTATTCCATCAACAGCTGTAAGGGAGGAGGACCTTGCGCTAGAGCAACAGCAGCATGTCTTGGAAAGGTTTTGCGCGCTGACAGAAGAAACAAAAGGTGGTAAGTAAAATATTTTTTATGCGATGTCCATTTCGCTGGTATTGAGCATTTGTGCAGTGGTAAAGTGTAGTGGTCAGAAAAATATTAATACCGTTAAACGGAGACATTATTGCTGGCCAGACGCCCCCACACCCAAACGGCTTGTTTCACAAAATCGCAGGACGTAATATTGGTGTTACTAGGGGGCTATTGCTATCGGTCTGCCCGTCCGTCTGTCTGTCGGTAAACTTTTGTGTGTGGGCGATATCTCAAAAACTATTTATCGGAGCTTCACGAAACCTTACAGGAAGAAAGTAGATGTGCAAACACTCGTTCGCCGCTTCATCCGTTGCACCTTGTATGTTGTTTTTATCCAGGCAGTATTTCAAAAGAGTAACTGGACCACAGTGATGTAGCCGCTATTGGCTAAAGGCTCTGCATCTTCGATGCATATGTTTATTATTATTCAAAATTCAGTTCGTTTCACTGCAACATGTTGATACACAAGAATGAAAAAAGTGTACTGAGAGTAATTAGGGGGATATAATAGGGTGCAATCGCCGTCACCCGCCCCTTTGTCAAAGAGAAAAAAATCGATTGAACTCAGTTTCAGCGCTCACCACTTGGTGCCCTTAATCTGGAGTCTGCTGTGGTTTTTTTTTTAAATTCGGTTCGTTTCACTGCGACATGTTGATACACCAGAATGTTTATTTTTTAACCAAAAAGTGCGATATGAGGTTTAGCAGTTGCAGTTAATGTTATTAACAAATTGAAGTAACTAGCTCATAATGCAAACATATGAGAGGGGGTTACGCTGTGGTATGGTAGTATTTTGTCCTACTTGTGTAAAAATGGCTTGCTTTGCATTTACCATGATTTCTTTGTCTGAATTGCAGTGCTATGTTAGGTTAATGTATTTATTGCAGAGACGGGAAAAGATTGTGATCCCGAGGTGTTCGAGGTGTCCTTAAGAGAGGTCATTCCGTTAGAACCGAATTTAGAAAAACAGGTCACAGATTCATCGATAGCGGAATTGAGTTCTCCCGTACCAGTGGCTCAGACAGAAAACAGTTCTCCCGTATCAGTGGCCCAGATAGAAAAGCCAAAGAGTTTCTCACTGCGAATTCGCCCTAAACAGAGAAAGCTACAGACCCAGTCCGACGAAAGCTCTTCCGTCGATCATGACCATGATTCAGACTACGTGCCCACTCCAAAAAAGAAAAGGTTCTCAGGAAAAAAAACAAAATTTAGTTCAAGTAGCAGTGATGAGGAGTCTGATGAAGCCCCTATCACATCAACTCCACGAAAGGCAGCGAAAGCAATGGTTCGCAGAGCAGTAGAGAAAAGTAGCCAGAGATCAGGTGGCAAACACAGTCAATTGAAAGCCTCATCGACGCCACAGAAAGACAAAAGAGAGCGACAGAAATATCTTAAAAAGTCTGTGTTACAGCGCAAGTCCGTCGGAAGCTCTGGCCACGCCCATGACCATGATTCAGACTACGTACCCAGTCCGAAAAAGAAAAGGTTACCAGGAAAAAAACACACATTTACTACAAGTAGCAGTGAGTCTAATGAAACCCCTATCACAACTCCAGGAAAAGCAGCGAAAGCAACGGTTCGCAGATCATCAGTGAAAAGAAGCGAGATCGACGAACACGGTCAAATGGAGGACCCATCGGTACCTGTTGGAGAAAAAGAGGGACCGATGTTTAGTTCAAGTACCGACAGATCCGTAACTACGTCCGTCACATCGACCCCAAAGAAATCACATAGCAAGTCAGCGAAACGAACGGTTTCAACATCATCAGCTTTAAGAAGCGAAACCTCGGATACAGAACCAGCTACTGCAATTGAATCTTCAACGATAGCAACTGCGGATAGTGATTTCGATCTACCAAGACTGGACCCAGCCAGTAAAAAAAGGCATTGTTGTTTCTTCTGTCACAAATTGATTGCACGTGTAGCCGAACATTGCACGTGCGTCCATCGCAACGAAGACGAAATAAAAGTAATAAAAGAAATCAAAGACAAGCGTTGTCGTGCATTGGAATGGGATAGAATTCGAAAATTGGGAGATTATTGGTACAACAAACAGGCCAAAAAGAAAGGGTTGAAAGACTTAATTGTCAAATACCGAAACACCATGAGGAAGAGGGAGAGAGCGACTGAAGAAAAAGAGTACCTATTGTGTCCATACTGCAAGGCAATGATAACGAAAGAAAACTTCGCACGTCATCAAAGGAGGGAATGTAAGCAAAATGCAGATCGACGGGAAAAAGGAGAGAGAATTGAGACGCCCGAAAAAACTACGCGAAAACGACTTGTTCCTGAGGCAAGAGCTAAAATGATGCAAGTGGACACTCAGTCTGAAGCTGTTAAAAAGGCTTTGGCACGCATGCACCCGTGTCATACGACGGAGATCATAAAGAACGACAAGTTGCTGCTAGAGCTGATGGAATTTTTATCCGATAAACACGGTCATATGTCGAAGGCGCAAAGTATGATAACACAACCCGTCATAGCTTTGGCAAAGTTACTCAAGCTGCGTCGCGAGAAATATCCCGATGTGTTCGTAAGCAGTGAAGACCTAGTCCACCCTGGCCACGACAGGCTAATGGAGAGCGTTATTAAAATGTCCCAGGACGAAGGACCAGCATCACAAGAAGAATTCAGCCATCCATCGGCGGTTATGAGATTAGGAGGAACTCTAAGAACACTTGCAACCGAATACGAGATGCATTGCCTACGAAATGGAGACTACTCGAAAAACAAGATTGCCTCTGTGTTCCATTCTGTGCTCGATCGTTATTACACATGCTTGTCCAGACGAGCTAACTTCCTGCTAAAGCGACGAAAATTTAACAAGAGAAAGATTCTGCCTATGTTTCAAGACATTGACAAGTTCTTCCAACACATATCGAACAGAATGAAGGTACTTCATACGAAACCGGCGAAAGAAGACATCTATAGGGAAGTCGTGGTGTATACCCTCGCACAGGTGATAATGTTCAACAGAAAACGCAGTGGTGAGGTCGAAAGGTTGCTATTGAAGGATTTAACCGACGGTCTGAAAATTTCATCACAGCCAGATCCCGAATATCTAGCGGGAATGCAGGAATTCGAAAAGCAGTTGGCAAGCAAATTGGTCAGGATTGAGTTCTTGGGGAAGTGCTCTAGACGAATATCGGTGCTGTTAACAACCGAAATGCACGAAAACATCAAGCTGCTGCTGAAACTACGCGAAAAGTACGTCCACAAGAACTCGGTTTATGTCTTTGCACGTCCTGGAAATTATAACACACCGATGGAGGGGCACGTCGCGGTAAAAAAGGTAGCAGTAGAAGCAGGCCTTACCGACTTGAACATTTTTAATTCAACAAACATGCGAAAACACCTTGCAACGATGTCGCAAGTATTAAACTTGCCGCACGTAGAGCAGGACTTTTTGGCAAATTTCATGGGTCACGACATAAGGGTTCACAGATTACCGGTCGACATTGTCGAAAAGAGCAAAGTGGCACAGGTCCTCATTGCCATAAACAGTGGGAAGCCTAGAGAACCATACCAACAAACGGGCTACGAAGCGTTGCCGGATGTGGAAATTGGCCAGGTGACTGCACAGGGTGGACCAACGGAAAGTAGGTTTATGTTGCACTTTATGTGCGAAATGTACTTCAAAATTAGTAAGAAAGTTTGAAAAGTACAGTTAGCTGACATTGTTAAAAACCCATAGAATATGTTTTAAGATGTGTGTATTTCAGTACGTTTATTTTCCTACTTTTTTCGACCCCGTTCCCATGTAAGGTTTACTGCTGAGAAGATTTGAAGTAACGTACAGTCCAGTTTGGTGTGAAAATGACGTGTATATGTAACTGGAGGTTTATTTGATACCCGTCTTTGCTGTTCGCAGGTGATATTGATGAATCAGAGGAAGGAGAAACGGACGCCATAAGAGAAACGGAGCAGCGACTGCTGGGTAAGGAACCTATTTATCGGATTTCGCTTGAATTGTGCGTAAACAGTCAGGAGTAAAGATGTGTAAGTTGATAAAGGGGAAAATATTTGTAATGCCTATTTCATTGAACTTCTTTTTTATTATTTTTTTTAACATTTTTCAAAATGTAATGATCATTTACAAGGCTGTACAAAACATGAGGCAGTAGTAATAAAATGTGTGACCTTTGAATTTCGCAGGTTTTTGGTACTGCTGCAACTCTGCCAATATTATTTATAACAAAGTGGCATTTTTTATGTTTTTACAGGCGATCAAGCAACTCGTCCACACTTCAGTGAAGTTGAAGTGGCTCTCATGAAGACCATATTCAAGAAAGAGTTACACCACAAAGGCAGTCTTCCAACGATAGATGAAGTGGAGGATCGAGTTCGAGACGAGGAAATGTTACTGGGTCGTTCTGTGAGAGAAATCTTCAATTTCCTGAAAGCGCAGAAGAAAAAAAGTACCAAAGCAAAAAAACAGCAAACAGCAGCTCCTTCCGCTCCTGCTCCACCGACCGCTGATGCTTTAGGCAATAATTCAGGTACAAGCATACAAGCAAAAATATTAAAGAAAGACGTACGGCACATTTCGCATGGAGTGAGATACTAAGAATTGTGTAAATAACAGTTAAAATAGTGTGAATGAATATTTAAAATTGTTTTTAATTGTATGTTGTTGACCTCTCACTATGTATAATTATTTTCTCTTGCATATAAACAAAAACATTGCATTTAGACGTGTTCATTTATGTTTTTCTTTCAGACGAGGTGGAATATGAAATTCCTTTCCCTGTCACCTCAGTATCGTCACTTATGAAAAAGAAACGGAAGAAATCTGGTCACAGCCGCAGGTCAGAGAGTCCCAAGAAAACTGGGAAAGGTAGGATTTAACAGAAAGCATTCGGTTCACATAAATTTTAGGTAGTACATTTCGCGTGGTTCTGTTAATAGCGTTACGAAAACTATATTGAATGTAACGTGTGCTTTCGCAAGTATTGACAGTTCATTGCACTTGCATTTTATAATCTCGCCTTATCTTTTGCAATACTCGATACTTCAATGTAAACTCACAAATTTATATTGCTAGTTACACATGTTTTACACTTGTGCAAATTATTTTACAGGTACGAGTAGGCCATGGACAACAGAGGAAAAAGAGGCTGTGCATAAACATTTCCAAGGCCACATTGACCGATACAAGCCGCCAACGATGAAAGAAATCATGCCTTTCAGAGGAAAGTGATATTTTAGGACACAGGAACAAAGTTCAGTTGCGGGCATACCTTTCAAATTTGTATAAGAGGAACAGAAAGGCGGAAGAAGCTTCAGATCCGTTTAAAAAATAAGGAAATATTTTGGGGACATTTCGCTGTGATGTCATGTTTGTGGTATTCTGTTTTGGTTTACACAAGTGCTATTTGTCAGTTTTTCCATGCAGTTCACTGTTCTTGTACGGAGTGACCGGCTTTTAATTTATGAACGTCGTGGGGATGGGTAGTACGGGCAATTTTCATGTAACGGGGTCTCAAAACCTGCCAAATTTGCCGATGTAGTAAGAAGTCTTCGGGTTCGTACATTTCGCATGGTTATGTGCGTTCGAGTGTCAAGTTTCAGTGTGTTATTTGCATTTGATTTTTCTCGCATACAGTGAAAGACTGTAAATTTATGAAAGTGGCGGTGATGGGTAGTACGGATAAGTTTCATGTGACAGGGTCAGAAAAGCTGCCAAGTTTGCCGATGTATTTAAAAAAGAAATACTTGCGTCGTAGATTTCGCGTGGTTGCACTACATTTCGCATGGTTGTGTATGAGCCTACATTTCGCTTGTCAGTTCGAAAGTTCTCTGTTCGGAGTGACCAATTTCAAAGTTTATGAACGTTGTGAGATTGGGTAGTACGAGTAAATAATATGTGACAGTCTCAAAACTTGCTAATTTTGATGTTTCTGTGAGTAAGAACATTTTGGTGTTCGCACATTTCGGATAGTTGTGTACGTACATTTGGCTTGTCAATTCGAAAGCTTTAACTGCAGTTCTTTTTTTTTTTACACCAAGTGACCGAATTAAGTACGGACAAAACCATGCGAAATGTGCAAACACCAAAATGTTCTAATTCACAGAAACATCGGCAAAATTTTTTTTAATTTGTTTTAGGTTTCGCTGTCAGAAAGCGTACTGGTTAGAAATGAAAGTAAGGGAGGGGGGCTGTGCTGTGACGTTCAAGTCTTACCTTGGCACGGGGTTTGTGTGTGGGACTAACTGTGTAACTTGAGTGGGAAGGGAAAAATGTTGAAGACGCAAAGCGCACGGTAGCGGAGTAGAAAGGATAAATATACACTTCCTTCGTTGCTATTCATTGTATAACATGTTTTTTATGCTTATGTTTCTGTCGTTGCATTTCCTGGCGGAGAAACGGGATGTCTTCCATGGTGTTAGTAATGTCAGTGTTTTCATGGTAACACGGGACGTAGTGTTGTAAGTCGGCATCGGGGGCCATCGGTTGTGGCGTTATTACTTAAACTCGTGCGGTTGGTTTAAACAAAGCACTTGCTAGGTAGACAGGAAAAGGTGTATTGACAAACATCCTCATTTAATATTGGGGGTGGGTGGGTGGGATTGGTGGTAGGGGATTGCCGATTTATCAAGAGCTTTCAAAAATTACGGGGCAGGTTTTCTCGTTTTCCAATATTAAGTCAGGACACCTGTCTTTATGAAATCATGCTGTTTGACCCAGCGAGTACTTGTTTTAATTTGTTTTTAGTTTCGCTGTCAGAAAGCGTACTTGTTAGAAATGAAAGTAAGGGAGGGGGGCTGTGCTGTGACGTTCAAGTCTTACCTTGGCACGGGGTTCGTGTGTGGGACTAACTGTGTAACTTGAGTTGGAAGGGAAAAATGTTGAAGACGCAAAGCTCACGGTAGCGAAGTAGAAAGGATAAATATACACTTCCTTCGTTGCTATTCATTGTATAACATGTTTTTTATGCTTATGTTTCTGTCGTTGCATTTTCTGGCGGTGAAACGTGATGTCTTCCATGGTGTTAGTAATGTCAGTGTTTTCATGGTAACATGGGACGTAGTGTTGTAAGTCGGCATCGGGGTCCATCGGTTGTGGCGTTATTACTTAAACTCGTGCGGTTGGTTTAAACAAAGCACTTGCTAGGTAGACAGGAAAAGGTGTATTGACAAACATCCTCATTTAATATTGGGGGTGGGTGGGTGGGATTGGTGGTAGAGGATTGTCGATTTATCAAGAGCTTTCAAAAATTACGGGGTAGGTTTTCTCGTTTTTCAATATTAAGTCAGGACATGTGTCTTTATGAAATCATGAGACCCTGTTACATACATGGTTGTGGACGTACATGTCGCATGTAATATTTTATAAAACAGGGACAAAGTTCAGTTGCGGGCATACCTGTCAAATTTTTACAAGAAAATTAAAAAGGCGGATGAAGCTTCAGATCCGTTTAAAAAAAGACGCTATTTCGGGACCATTTCGCTGTGATGTCATGTTTGTGGTATTCTGTTTTGGTTTACACAAGTGCGAGTTTTCTTTGTATCACTTTCACATGCAGTTCACTGCTCTTATACGAAGTGACCGACTTTTAATTTATGAACGTCATGGGAATGGGTAGTACGGGCAATTTTCATGTAACGGGGTCTCAAAACGTGCCAAGTTTGCCGAGGTATTAAGAAGTGTTTTGGTTCGTACATTTCGCATGGTTATGTGCGTTCGCGTATCAGGTTTCAGTGTGTTATTTGCATTTGATTTTTCTCGTATAAAGTGACAGACTGTAAATTTATGAAAGTGGCGGTGATGGGTAGTACGGATAAGTCTCATGTGACAGGGTCAGTAAAGCTGCCACGTTTGCCGATGTATTTAAAAAAGAAGTACTTGTGTCGTAGATTTCGCGTGGTTGCACTACATTTCGCATGGTTGTACATGTGTGCGCTTCTCAGTTCGAAAACATTAGCTGTGTTATTTGCAGTTCACTGCTCCTATAAGAAGTGACCGACTTTAAATTTATAAGCGTTGCGAGATGATGTAGTACGAGAAAATGATATGTGGCAGGGTCTCAAAACTTGCACATTTTGCTGATGTTTCTGTGAGTAAGAACATTTTGGTGTTCGCACATTTCACATGGTTGTGTACGTACATTTGGCTTGTCAATTCGAAAGCTTTAACTGCGTTAATTGCAGGTCACTTTTCTCACACCAAGTGACAGCCTTTGGTACGTACAAAACCATGCGAAATGTGCGAATACCAAAATGTTCTAATTCACAGAAACATCGGCAAAATTTTTGAAGTTTGAGACCCTGTTACATGCATGATTGTGGACGTACATTTCGCATGTGATATTTTAGGACACAGGGACAAAGTTCAGTTGCGGGCATACCTTTCAAATTTTTACAAGAAAATAAAAAGGCGGATGAAGCTTCAGATCCGTTTAAAAAAAGAGAAAGTGTTTTGGGGAGATTTCGCTGTGATGTCATGTTTGTGGGATTCTGTTTTGGTTTACACAAGTGCGGGGAGTTTTTTTCCATGCAGTTCACTGTTGTTATACGAAGTGACCGACTTTTAATTTATGGATGTCACGGGGCTGGGTAGTACGGGCAATTTTCATGTAACGGGCTCTCAAAACCTGCCAAATTTGCCGAGGTATTAAGAAGCGTACATTTCGCTTGTCAGTTCGAAAGTATTAGCTGTGTTATTTGCAGTTCACTGCTCCTATAAGAAGTGACCGACTTTAAATTTATAAGCGTTGCGAGATGATGTAGTACGAGAAAATGATATATGGCAGGGTCTCAAAACTTGCACATTTTGCTGATGTTTCTGTGAGTAAGAACATTTTGGTGTTCGCACATTTCACATGGTTGTGTACGTACATTTGGCTTGTCAATTCGAAAGTTTTAATTGTGTTATTTGCAGTTCACTTTTCCCATACGAAGTCACCGACTTTAGTACGTACACAACCATGCAAAATGTGCGAACTCCAAAATGTGCTTATTTACAGAAACATCGGCATGCATGGTTGTGGACGTACATTTCGCATGTGATATTTTAGGACACAGGGACAAAGTTCAGTTGCGGGCATACCTTTCAAATTTTTACAAGAAAATAAAAAGGCGGATGAAGCTTCAGATCCGTTTAAAAAAAGAGAAAGTGTTTTGGGGAGATTTCGCTGTGATGTCATGTTTGTGGGATTCTGTTTTGGTTTACACAAGTGCGGGGAGTTTTTTTCCATGCAGTTCACTGTTGTTATACGAAGTGACCGACTTTTAATTTATGGATGTCACGGGGCTGGGTAGTACGGGCAATTTTCATGTAACGGGGTCTCAAAACCTGCCAAATTTGCCGAGGTATTAAGAAGCGTTTTGGTTCGTACATTTCGCATGGTTATGTGCGTTCGCGTATCAGGTTTCAGTGTGTTATTTGCATTTGATTTTTCTCGTATAAAGTGACAGACTGTAAATTTATGAAAGTGGCGGTGATGGGTAGTACGGATAAGTTTCATGTGACAGGGTCAGAAAAGCTGCCAAGTTTGCCGATGTATTTAAAAAAGAAGTTGTGTCGTAGATTTCGCGTGGTTGCACTACATTTCGCATGGTTGTACATGTGTGCGTACATTTCGCTTGTCAGTTCGAAAGTATTAGCTGTGTTATTTGCAGTTCACTGCTCCTATAAGAAGTGACCGACTTTAAATTTATAAGCGTTGCGAGATGATGTAGTACGAGAAAATGATATATGGCAGGGTCTCAAAACTTGCACATTTTGCTGATGTTTCTGTGAGTAAGAACATTTTGGTGTTCGCACATTTCACATGGTTGTGTACGTACATTTGGCTTGTCAATTCGAAAGTTTTAATTGTGTTATTTGCAGTTCACTTTTCCCATACGAAGTCACCGACTTTAGTACGTACACAACCATGCAAAATGTGCGAACTCCAAAATGTGCTTATTTACAGAAACATCGGCAAAACTTTCAAAAGTTTGAGACCATGTCACACACATGGTTGTTATATGTTCATTTCGCATGATTGTGTATAAACGTGCATTTCGCTTGTCAGTTCGAAAGTTTTACCTCTTATTTGCAGTTCACTGTTCTTATACGAAGTGACCGACTTTAAATTTATGAACGTCGCGAGAAGGGCGTACGCGCAAACGTGACAGGGTCTCAAAACTTGGAAATTTGCCGATGTTTCCGTGATTAAAAAATTTTGGTGTTCGCACATTTGGCATGGTTTTGTACGTACATTTCGCATGCCAATTTGAAAGTTTTAATTGTGTTATTTTCAGTTCATTTTTCTCATACGAAGTCACCGACATTAACTTTATGAACGTCACGAGATGGGGTAGTACACCCAAGTTGTGTTGCAGGGTCTCTAAACTTGCAAATTTTGTGCATGGTTGTGTACGTACATTTCGCATGTCAGTTTGAAAGTTTCTGCTGTGTATTTTGTTTTGTTTAGGAAGCTTTTATGTGGTTTATATCTCATTGCCTCACGTTTTTGTCGGCCTGTCATTAAATTTTAAGTAGTGTACATAACACTGAGCTTGGAAATAACATAGAGTTGGTTATTTACACACCACGGTTATATCAGTAAAGGATTTTGTTGTATTATTTTTCCTGTATTTTGGTTATATTTTAAAAGAGTTTTGTTTTTAAACATTCATCTGTATAAATCTGTATTTTGTTTTTAAACAATTCATCTGTATAATATAAATCTATGTTTTTAAACATTCATCTGTTTGAATATCTTTTGAACTGCTCTTCAATATTTTGTAACTCTTCAATTAATGTTAAATAGTTTATGAATAGAAATGAAAAAAAAATAAATATTACATTGGGATTATGGTGTAAATAAAAGAAAACAAACTCTACGCTTGTTTGGCTTTTGTTTAGTGTTTCCCTAATACTCTTTTACAGAAAGCACGTGGCCTTTGTTTATAAACAAAATCGGTTTGTTTACATTTTTTACACAGTTTCGATTCACAGCAAACTTATAGTTGCAGATATCAAAAAATGGTGTAAAAGTTGCAAATTATGTAAACAAAATATTCCGTTTCGCAGGGTTCATGCTTTGTAAAATTTCTCTTAATCTGTTGTCTTTTATATATTTTCGCTTTCGGAATTGAATGTAAAAAAAATCTACCGAGATTTTCATATACAGCTTATGTCTGAAAAGTCCCTAATAACGAAGTTAGATTTTTGGCGTACATTTCGCGAGTTGGAGAAGAAATCGCGATTCGTCGTTTGTTTCCCGACATACCTGTATATGTATGTGTGTGTGTGTGTGTGTCAAAAACATACGAAAAATTGATAAAAATTTACACATTTCACATTGAAAGTTTGGCTTTTGTCGTCGATAACAAGAAATGGTGAAATGGAGCCATAGTGAATGCGTAGAGAACATTGTTGGAATATTAGGAGCAGAAAATACGGTCACAGAAAACAATTTTTTACAACCTAAAGCGAACGGTGGATTCTCACATTTCGCATACTTAAATGTGTATGCTGATGTTTCAAGTGGTTACGGCTGATTTCATTTCACTTGTCTGTTGTGTAGTGTTCGTACGTCCCTGCCATCTGTTAAGTAACTACAACAATGGCTGGATTTGCTGATGTTTAGTGATGTGCATTGGTATCTGCCAGGCATTCCACGCTTCAAACGTCACAGCTTCTCCTTCCCACTGCGACGGCGGGATATGGCGACCCACTCCGACACTCAAAAACTCAGCTGCTCCACCTCTAGTCTTTTCCATGACAAATCGGTGGCTCGCTCAATTTTCTGACCAGCATCCAGCAGCTCGGTGGATTTTTTCTACTCTTTACCGCTAAGGCGCTATTGGAGCTTGCTGCGTCGATATGACGCCGACTTCTGGCAACGACGTTGACACGGAGGGAAGTAAATGTATGATCAATGTATTTGGTATAACATTAATTATATGTCGACTACATAGCTTTCACTCGGCTTTTTGTTGCAACCAAGTAACCACTTTCTGCGACGTCTAATCAACCGAAAGCCGATATTCATCCGATGTCAAGTCAAATGTTGGTGGAGCATCAAAATGGTTACTGGATTATACACTGGCTAACTCCTAAACATTGCTCTTACGCGATAGCGCAGAAATCATGTGAATTATATTTTCTAGCCAAATATATTGTCTAGTCATGTCGAAACCTAAAAATAATACTTTATGCTATTTTTTGCACATAAAATAAACCACTTTGCATTGTTTAACCACTACTGACATTGTGTAATGCAAATTGAACTGAATTAGTCTACGCACATCTGGTCTTTTTTGAACGCAGTCCTCCGGGGAAAAATGATCGAAGCCCGTTGTTATAAAACAGCTGACCTCTGAAAAGTTTAAATGTATAAACACAGAGCGGAGGAATATTTTAAGAGGTAGTTCTTATCTTTATTAATACTATTTTTTGAAGGATCTCCAGTGGGTCTGCTGAGTAAAAAGGTGTTGTACAGAAAAGACCGAACCACTGTACAGGCTAGCGGTTGGACAACAACGACCGCTGCCTGGAAATTGTCGGGATGCACGTGTGAAAATTCTTGAATATTGTATGAATCTCTCGTCGCTCATACTGACATACTGATTTATTTTTTATTTGTTCATTTAGTACTTTCCCTACGAGTTACTTATTTTAGTATTTTTCTCTTTAAAATATATGTGAAGCATCAGCATTGGTTCTTAAGCAAAATACAAATAATTTGTCATAATCGGCCCAACGTAAAAAAAAACAAAAATAAACGCCTTGCTTTTTTCGTAAACATATTCCTCTTGATATTATAGTTTTGTAGAAGCTGTTATTTTTATTTTTAACAGTGATGTAGCGCTACCATTATTAAATCTAAATTGGTAAAAAATAAGTTGCCCATTAACTAGACAGTTGTAATTTCCCGTCTTATGTTGAGCCGTCAACACGGTAAACACGTGTGGATGTTCTTTGTGGTTCACTTATTATTCCTTTTTTCGAACTAGGTTCAGTGGGTATAAATGCCAATCGTCAATATGACCCATATTGAAGAAACATGTTTTATCCGCGACAGGTTTTAATAGTCTATAAGATTTAATTGTCTGAAATTTCTGCAGTGACAATATTCTACCTGCTACGAGGAAAGCAACAGGAAGTCGAGTAGTACATTACGTAGAATATACTAGGGAGATTAGATAGAAATGGTTAGAGTAGATCGTAATTGGTGAGAACACAATGCTCACTTCTAATTAAGCTTAAAAAGCCAGATATTAAACTTTTCTAAGTCAAATTTACGATACCCTGGCCTCAAATGTTCTTTGTCATGCGATGCGTGATAAGTAAATTTCAGCCACGGAAGATTTTGATCTACTGTATTCTAATGTGATCTACTGTATACCCACCACTCCCTTTGTTGACAAACTGAAAACACAGCAAATGTGCATGTTATTTCATGTATACGCGTATACATAACTAAAAGTCACACAATCACCTCAAATTTCTAATTGCAGCTCATAATTTTCTGTTGATAGATGAATTTGCATAAATTCGACTATATATATATATTTATATATATATATATATATATATATATTTTTTTTTTTTTTTTTTTTTTTTTTATTTCGTCATTAGCGGGACCGATTGTCTTTTAATTTAGGCATTAGCGTGACCGGGAAATTATCGGGACTAAAAACCGGTCCCGATAAGTTTGACTTCGGTACTATGTGTGACATATTTGTTAACATCTTACAATTTTAATGTTGTTGTACAGAATTAACATTAGGCCATCATTTGCACTCCAGTATTTTTTGCAAAAATTTATATTTTTGATATATTTAAAGTTTTATTACTTTGTGCTGTATATATTATATATTGTATATAATAGTCAATAGCGAGACCGCCATAAAATATCGAATTTATATCTTATATAATACATCTAAATAATTTTTACTATTTATTTTATACATTATATTACATCTGTTACATTGACTTTCAATCAAAACCACTCAAAATTTATAAAAAATACATTAGAAAATTAAAAATTAAAAACATATATGGTCCCGGCAATATATAATATATGGGTGCCTGGTCCCGATGATCCTAAAATAGTCTCATATATTATAATAATGGATATCTTTAAATATTGCTGATACCGATAATTTTCTGGCGAATATCTCTTTTAGATATATCCACAATAAATGGCTAAATTAAATTTCCAGCAATTATTTATTTATAGAAAGTGAATTTATTAGAAAATTTTAAAGAAAACTAAGAATGTTAATTTTGGTTTAACAACCCTAAATTTCCCGCCTTATTGCTGCCACTCTACAGCACGCCTTTGGCTTATCCTCTAGCCCAGCCCGGAGCTCTCCATTTCACGTTTTTGTGTGCTGTCTCTGTGTGCTGACTTCTGTGCTTGTGCGGTGTAACTCTTACTACTCCGGTATCTAGTGCCCTGGTCACACATCATTACTCCAGTCTGTTCACAGTTCCTCACTACCAGCGAGAGTGTCAACATGCTCATTGTTTAATCCAAGCTCCTGTGAATCTTAGATCAAAACAGCGGACAAAGAGGACTTTGTGAAATTTACTTGACAGAAAAGTCAGGCAAGATACGGTCGATAAACTCATTAAAGATGAGCTTGATGACAGGAACTCTTTGCTGACATAGAAAGCAACTATACTTCAAAAATGAGCTTCCTGGGGGGAAAGTTCCAGAAGTACGGCAAAAAGCGATGAAAAGAACTCATTAGACAAAAGTGGAAAGAACAGTTCTGCAGGAAACACTAGTGTCAGGAATTTTGGCCCCGTGGATAACAACGCCCTTGAAATCGACATCAGTGAACTTTTTAGATTGGTTCAGGAGGCTCGAAAGCAAACACCCTGACGCTTGGCTTGAGGGACGACGTTCAGGTAATAAAACCCTGCTGGTGCGGGATTTTTTTGCGGCTTGGTTGTTACCCTCCCCCTTCCCCCCATGAAGAAGGTACTGTCGAAATAGTTAGCATTCGCTTTAGCACTACCACTCCGGTACCAAAGCCTAAAGCAGCCAAAGCATCCCTCGCTAAATACCTAGTTGAGTGGTTGCGTATTATGCTTGAACTTGTCCGCTCGGGTCAACTTGCTGCAAGCGAAACCCGGGTAGCAAACTACCTTAAATATCATATTAAGATCGGTAAATATCTGCAAACGCAAGAGAGTGATGCTGTTTGATCAAGAATATTGGATAAAATAGGCTGATGGTCAGTTCAAATGGGGAGAGGATCCCTTCCATCTGGGTCTGAAATATCTTTCCTTGACAACATTTCAAAGTCATATGCGCTCAAAAACTCCCCGGGGACATATCCAAAGACCACGGGTTACCTCGCCAACAAACCCACACAGTCGAAAAGAAATCTGCGGGAGTATCACACCAGGCTACCCCAGGCAGCACCTCCAGTGCCGCCACTGAAACATCAGATTCACTAGCCCACTCACGGATAAATTAGGTCTATGGACTATGGACTCGAAACAGATACGGATAAAAATCTTCTCATAAACGGTTTAAAAATGGCTTTGACATCATCACTCTCGGAATCTCCCTGTCCCCAGTTGAACTACCCAACAGCCGCGAAGCAGAAATAACATACCATGACAAAGTCGAAGAAAAGTTCGTATAGGAATTAAAATTAGGAAGGTAGGTAAAAGTTAATCACAACCCAGGCGTTGTCACCCTATTTCGTGTGTCCCCAAGCAAGACGAAACGATTAGGATTATTTATGACTGCTCACAACAATAGTGCTGAGGACCATGCGACTCCGGACAAACACACTTTTGTCATGGTAGATACCGTGGTTAATCTTGTTAGTAAAAACTGGTATGTGACAAAGATGGGCCTAAAATCGGCTTACAGACACGCTCCTATAAGTATAAATTCGCAGCGCACTACGGAGCAATAATGTCGCTTTAAAGGTGACGCACATTACAGCTACAAGGTACACATTCGATTACCGTTTGGTGCGTCACTAAGCGCGGGAATGTTCTACAGGATTACGCAAAATATAATTCTCATGTTGCACCGTCGAGGCCATCGAGCTACTATTTGCTTGCTTGATAACTTTTTTGCTTCGCCAACACAGCGCGAGTGCCAAGAAGAATGAATACACTAGTAAGCCTTCTAACCAAACTTGGGTTTACCATAAGCTATGATAATTGTTTCCCGCATTAATTTCTTGGGACCACCATATATTCCAGCACAGGACAGTGTCTATCCACAATGAGAAAATGGGGAACATATCGCAGACCATGAACTCATGGCAGTACGGTTATAAATGGGTCGCATGCTTGATATGCAAGTTCTAATTGGGCGACTCAATTGGATATCAAATGGCATACATGCTGTGTTCCCTACTATGTGCTTTATTGGCATATTCAATAAATGATAGAACAACCGTGACCGTATCAGTAATAATATCACTGAATTAGAAGAAAAGTGAAAAAAATATCCGATCGGCTTAAGGACATGAAGAGTGTACAGCCTAAAAATTTAACAAAAATACCTAAATACCTTTATATATTGAGGTATATGTGTGTCGATAACTTTAATTTTCTCCAGATATATTTTAATAAATCGCAAGAATCTCATTTTAAAGGAATTTTAAAGAAAGCTGATTTAGAAATATCTCAGAGTCAAATACAAATATGTTTGATATGTTTAGAAGTGTCAAGAGTTCACATAAGATATTTTGAATCAGTGATATCTGAAGTTAATTAGAGATCTGTTGGTATTTTCAATAAATCTCCGATCTTCTTTCTTCTAGCAGGGATCGACATATCCCCCCCCCCCCCCCATCGACACGCAATAATATGTAATCTATTTGAGAACAGATATTTTCCTCGCATTTGCGTGTACTCTCTGTCCAGGTCCATTATATTCTTACATACCGATGTGATCAATGTTATTGTGACTACATGTAAAATAACTTTTAAAAAATATTTTGATACAAATCGCATAAAATTTTTAAAAGTGTAAATACAGCGCACCATCCGGCAGAAATCCATCTTGTGATTTAGAAATATCTCTGACTGACCCATCTGCCAGGAAAAGCATCTGTTGTCAGGATACACATTGGCTAGGTGTCATATCTTAGTAGTTAAAGATCTTTGAAATGGATATTTCGATATTTGGTCGTCGTCCAAGCGGGCATACGCATATAAATCAACGAAAACGCCGCTGTTTTAAAGAGCGCAGGTCCTGCTGGGAGATTCGCTATTCGAAGGTTAGAGAGCATGTCCCTCCCGCTAATCTCGAACAGACGACACAAGCAGCGGGCATGAAAACTATTTAAATTCTTTTCTTGGTGGAAGTAGCTTGCCCATGTTTCGGTACCATAAAAAGTTTATTGAGGATGCATACCTGGCAAATCGCAAAAGCTGTTTCCGCGTTCGACAGATTCACAAAACGGGATTTTTATGTACAGTGAGATATTATTAAGAACTAACATTGTTTAAAAAGAACTTCTCCACAGTGTCTAACTACGGAAACTTGATTGCGTATGAGGTTTATATCACTGTCTTTCTTTCCGTGAAATTTGATTTGGGTGTGTGTTGGCCCTCTATAATAAGAACGTATGTGTGACTGAAAGTGTTGAAGATTGCAATGCTTACTAAATTAACAAAAACATAGACACAGAATATTATTGTAAATCAAAGTAAAAGGTCTTACATAACTTATTATGTTGATATTATGGAGTGGTTGGGCTCTTGAAATGGGGAAGGAAGAGAGTTTTTCCGGCATTCAGCAGTTAGAAAATATCGTCATTATAAGCCCAAAACCGGGGCTTTAGCTCCAGGGAGTTGCTGTAGTTTCGAGGTGTTGTCCGTACCTCTCTGTCAGTCCGTTGAGCCATCCGTCCTCTCTCTCTCTCTCTCTCTCTCTCTCTCTCTCTCTCTCTCTATCTCTCTATCTCTCTCTCTCTCTCTTTCTCTCCCTGTCCACCCCTCTATGTGACGGTCCTTCCATCTATCGCCAGTTTTAATTTCCACTCTTATTATCCGCTTCCAATGATACTTGGTATATAAATGACGCACATGTTGGGTATGTTAACGTTACTTTTTAGGCTTTTAGACCTAATTGCAAGGTCGCAATGACCGCCATCTCGAATTTTCAATTCCGTTTGGAGCTGGACTCTCCAGGATACCCTATTTAATCTTGTTTATGCAGGCGTTCCTCATTACAGTGGTCTGGTTTATTATGGGCTAATAAGCGATAAGAACTATCTTTTAAAAATGTTTACAAAGCTTGTTATCATTGCGTTGAGTACTAGTACCATGGTACTAAACACTGCTTGATAAATTGCTTTGGACTGAGTGTCGCTGGTAACAGTGGAAAGCATGCTGGTGCCACGATCTGAGATGTGATGGCTGTCTAATCTCGGCGCGTAGATTCCGTCGGCTTGTAGCTATGGAGCAAAATTACTTATGAATTCGACGTACGGTTTAGTATAAACACAAGCTTACCAGAATGTACAATATAACATAATAATAACTTCGAAATATCCCAGAATAAAAGTGACTTTAACATTTACTTTTCTTGATGTTGCTTAAAACGTTGAAAACTGTCCTCGATTAACACTTCTAATTTCGAAAAGATTGCCTTGTAGACTAAGAAACCATCAATATGTGGGTTTTCCTATGTACTTACATTGGTTTTCGCGAACCATATTACCTCAAATGTAAACATTGAATGGATTTCACCAGTTGTTGTGTTTACAATGCATTGCAAACCAACCCAGCAATCAGCATCGCTGCAATGTCACGTGACTGAACCATATCCAGCTTATCACGATGCGATAAACAGCGTTTCTCATCGTCCACAATTTCTTATTGTGACCGATGATATTCAAGGTGAATTGCATACGTGTTAGATATTATTTATCCCTTCTAGTATCTTTACGTGTAATGTAAATTTCATCTTGTTTTGTTTACGGATTGCGGTTTACTGAATTTGCTGATTCTTGCACGTGGTAGTTCTTGGTTTTGACAAACCTGCTTTCGTTCGGTAAATGCTTCCCGGTCATCAAAAACGATAGTGTGAATTACAGGTAATTTACAGTGAGGTGATTTTTGAGCGATTTTCTCATAAATCTTATCTCAATGGCTTTCCTCATGACAAGCAGGTAGTTTGTATCTGCTCGGCTTTGCAAACAGGAGGGTTTTAAATTTCCGCCTTCCTGTCTACCAGCACCACGGCATTGTAGGGTCGTTGGACATTGGACGTGCAGTTGAATCCACCTTGGTGAGCTCATTTCTCTTTCGTGGTGTATGCTGAGGCAAGTTATAAGCATTACAAATACTGTTTTTCTCTATCTATGTCAGTCTTGCAAGCGTCTTCACCCAATACCAAGTAGAAGATTTACTTGCTACCGCTTTTCGCTAATTGGTCGTTAACGTGGTTGTTACGGAGGTGGCGCTCATGTTGCGGTACGCCACCTCGACACTGTGTCGGGTCGTCCCAGCATTGCTGTAAGGGCCTTACTCTAGCTTTGACACGGGTATGTAGCTTAGTGGAGGTTGATGTACCAGTTCTGTTCGAAGTACTAGAAATTTTGGTTATGTCATCGACACAGGATCGAGCATGTTTTGATGTCTGGGCACTGTCACGTTGCTTCAATGTCGCTGGCTATGTGGACTAGTTTTTCGCTGCGACGTGACTATGCCATGGTAACGTGGTTGGTAGCTATGCCCTCAATTCTCGCGTCTGAAGCAACCTGTGGCATTAGCAGCTAAACGTATTTCGGTTACCTCTGCTACGGGCTGTACAGACAAAGGGCTGTGTCTGGTATTACCCGTGATTGTGTCAGGTCGGAAGTCTGACAGGTCACTGCTATCACAATCATGAATGCAACATGTCGTCAGTCACGTCCCATGAAAGTGGAAGGTCGATCATGTGTTGGGTTGCTGCTGGAACAGGTAGTGCATGCGATGGATCGTGACGGACTCGTCACTGTGACGGATCGTAGATTTCACGGATCTCCCACGCAGAGGGTCTTCACGGTCTGATGGGTCGCCAATGCCTCGTAGATGTAACGACTCGATCACGTGCCACCCAACATCTGGATCACGTGTTCATGTTCCTGTAAAGACTTTATGTCACCTTTCTCAAGGTCTTGATTTTAAGTGTTTTGTGTTAATGGCTTTTTACCGCAGCTACATTGGTAAGTACATACTTAAGTGAATTCTTTCTGTTGAAGACCAGCAGCCGATCCCGGACTCCTGCTCTGACGTAAAATGGACCGGTGATCCACCTACGAGATGCATGGCATGCTTACGCTCCTCGGGCATACAACCTTGCACTCTGAACAGTCGCTGCAATCAGTGTGGCAAACATGGATGATTCTTTGAGTCAAAAGTCATCAAAGTCGCAACACTATGTATGACCAGTGACCACGCTTGTGATTAACCAATCAAACACTGATCCATCAATGAAATCAAGGAAGCGTAACTGGAAAGGGATTGCAGGTTTCTTGTAGACATTACGCTTAAAAGGCTATGCATACTCTCGTTTCAGGATGCCGCGTTCTATACGCTGATCAGCCTTATTGAGTCAGACCCTAATTCACTGTTTGATCATGTTTTAGACTTTTTACAGTGTGGTCAAACTCCCTTAAACTGGCCTAATATATGTTGTCGTCCTTGTTAAATTTCCGGACAAGGTGCTACCGCACTCAAAATACGAACTTGGATGAAGCCCGTAAACTGCGTTTTTTTATCCAGTAGCCGAAAAATCAGACTTGACTTTGCAGCAAAAACGCACTAGGCAACGTAATCATCCATGCCGCCGATGCAAGCTGTCAACAAATGACATGTGCCTCCCACGATATCCACATCTCACGTCAAGAAATCCAAAATTCTGCTGTTCCTTCGCAGCAAAGGTAGTAACCAATCAAAGTATCCACCCGAGATCTCGCAGCGATCTCATTCAAAAACTTTAAATTCTTAATAAGAGTTGCTTTCTTGATTAAACAAATCAAGAGCAAATGTGCCTATAGGAAGAGTGTTTGGCAAGCTTGGAAAGCACTTCGGCCTAACAGACGGGAAATATGCTAGTTGCGATGGGGTATCCTTTACCATTTAGAAATGGATCGGATGAACAAATTTTTTGTCCCGTGACCAAGCTTCCCGATCCTTCTTTAATCACTTCGTACGAGTAACAGTCAGACAAGCAAGCGTTAAATTCAAGGAAAAAACAGAAAGTATACTCAGCATTGTCAGAATTGGTTCCCTGTCAGCGGATAGAATTTATCTATGAGATTTTGGATTTTGTAAGCTTTTCCCGCTCAATTACACATTCAAAAGTTATCAACTTTGATTGCTCGCGTCGTGTTCAGTACCATTCCTCGGTTTGCTGGTTGCTACAGATGCAGTTTCTCGAGTTTCGACTTGTGGTTCTCGGAACTTTCCAGGGTCGCACTTGCCAGGGTCAGTGGTCTTGTTGCGGTCGAACGCGTCATATCATTGTGTTCTAGATGACGGTTGCTTTTAATTGCATGTTAGTTTCTCGTGGCGTTTTTGAAGGGTCTTGTGGTCAGTTCCTCGTAGAAAATCAGACCGTAGTGTCGAATTTGTCCAGGCAAGGTGAGACGCGCTCACTGATGCATGTCCTCTTATGTGCTGCCGACAATGATTTTGCCATTGAAATATCTCACATCGCATGCAGGCTGAATGTTCGTGTTGATCTGGCTTCCACACTAGGTTAAATCGTCCATACATAGTGATTTCTGGTGGATTTCACTTTTCATTGGATTGTATGCCAATCGTCAGGGGGCCCCTTGAAGTCGATCTCATTGCGCATTATCTCAGTCACCGTTTTCCGGCGTACATTTCTCCGTGTACGGCCATAACAAGTCGATGCAATAGTGTGCCTTTGATCTCCAGTAGTGTTTCTTGTATTTCCATCCTCTGTTGAAGGTCAGGAAGTCATTTTGTTAATGTATGACGATTTTGTGACAAAACCTGTTGATGAAATATAAAAGAAATTGGCAGTTAAGATCCATCGGGATCAAACATGAAGCGCACTCTGTGATGTGTTGCGAGTTGGACCTCGCAACACATATTATTTGCAAGGAAACACAACCGATACGCTAACTAATTTGCGGAGTGTTTTTCCGTTGTTACTGTCGAGTCAGTCATTAATAATAGCCCTTCGTCTTGCAGGGCTTCTCAGTAATCAGGCGGAAAGAAGAGAAGGGGCCAAATAAAGTTTGTCTCTCTCTGACAGTATTGTCTTTCGCATGGAACAACACGGCACTGAGACGGGTCGGAACACATTGTTGAACTTTATTTGACTTATCTCGTTATGTTATTCCTTTTGTAAAACAAAAGAGGGCATGAGGTCGAACCAATCTGTCTGTTATTTTTCTTCGAGCGGTCAATGTCGCTGTTGTTAATGGACACTTCGTGATGAAATCCCACTTAACTACCTTGTCGCTATGGAATGGGCAGTTCACGGTAAGACCCCGCTGAATAAAAAGATTTCAATGAATTTAATTCTCTTATTTCTGCCATTTCCGACACAATTTCTTGTAGACGGTGTAGTCTACATATTACGAGTTACATACGAGCTAGAAATTTAGGGATGTAAAACGTTTACAAAATATTTTACAAAATGGCATTGTTGCTTACAAAATGGGTAAATTTTAAATACATGAAACATACAGGAAACTTTTGTGCAAATAATATTTTACAGGCTTCAAAATCTTACAAGACAAGAATCTCCAAAAACGAAAACATTGCCATATACACATTCTTAGCGCGTCATGCAGAATACTATATGAAACTTGAAAAAAAACATATATTTTGTAAGATATGCAGTATACTTAATGTAAGTAAATCGTTACATGGCGTCTATCCACAGAAAATCTCAAGCAACTTCAAAACTGCTACCATTAAAACCGACCTCTAAAGATTGCATTAAAACTGAACTACGTGGAACTATGACACTTTGTACTCAACGAACCATATCAACTTTCCCACCAAATTCATTCTGGTCGAAACCTCATTTTCCACTTATCAAGGCATGAAATGGAAACAAAAGAACTGTGCCGAAAAATGAGTTGTGAGATATTCTGATAGCTGGATAGCTGGATAGATCTAATTCAGTCAAAAGTTGTTCACATTTCGCCGTCTTTTGGTGGTACTTATTAATGATTCTTTTCACGGTATTGTGATACGGGTTATATCAGGGCACTTTTTCCGTCTTTTTTAGTTTGCTAGGCTGCCATATTGACACCATTTATGGTGCTCAAAATTATAAGATAATGAAACCATTTTGTAACCATGGACCCCGTCGGTAACGGAAATTGCTTACTTCTTTCTTATATTTTTTAAATTTAATTATTTTGAATAAACTAGTGCATTGTTTTTACGACATCAATTTAATTCAGATCGAGTAATGTTAAATGTACGGCTGTTTGAAATCAAAGAGATTACTTTGAATCGGTTCACTGTACAGCTTTACAACGGAACGATGTACGAATAAGATGTTTTGAAAGCATTGATGTACGATTTTATTCTCCAATTTTTGAATATGTTACATTGTCCACTTCAGAAGAAAATGTTAAGTACCAGCATGTTTAAAATGACAAAGAGTAATTCTCCATTTTGTAAGGGTAATAAATAGGATTTTAAATAAAAAAATCGTAATAATAATACTTTTTTCTGTCGCAATTGTCTCCTTCTTAGTGTGTGCATAGTGTAGCAGAAACATGACAGATGCCCGTGTACCAAATATATGATAGATAACAGTGACTGTATGGAGAGTAGATGATGTGTGGAGAATGAAACTATGAAACCAATACGACCTCATTATTTATGTAACCATTTGAGTAGTGCCAAATAACCATACATATCGCAGAGAGCAATGAATGAAAACTGTCTCCGCGAGCTGATGTTATCAAAAACTATTGTAGGCCCTTGCTGTGCATTGAAGATTAAAAGAAGATTGCCATTACAACCAGTTTCACTGGAAGTAAGACTTAAGGCAGTTTTGTAGTTGATAAATATACATGTAAAGATGTATGCCCAATCTGGGAGCTGACTGTGTAGCACTCGAACAAAAACCGAAACTGAGAGATATGAGAACGACTTTATCGCTCTCCCCCTAAAAGTGCACTTCATCCAAAACTTTTAATCAAAGGTGCGGAAAGTGTGCCAAAGTTTACATCAAGAGTAAGCAAAAACTACAGTATATCCCAGGGGTGGCGTAACTAACCATGGTATGGATTATGCACATAATTACTTCTGAAGAGTTAATCAAGTTTTCCAATAACTATTTACTTAAGTAGATAGTTTGATTCCTATTAAATTTCCCTTTGTGCTCAACCCGTCCCAAAAAACTATTGCAACCGCAAAGAAATTCACTGTTAAGCAAAAAGAACAATCAGAAAACCCAGATCTGCTGTTTCACCCACACGTTGTGGTTGCGAGAAATTGTCAAGCCATTGGGCTAATTCCAATAGAAACATATTAGATAAATATTATTTGGGGAAAAGTTTTTGTTTACATTATACCTTTTCTAACCTAGTTTCGAAAACCGTTGCACATCATCATACAAGGATGACTGTTAAAAGAGTATAAAAATTCTATAGCAATTTTTAGAAATTTGCTAGGAACATCAAATATATCACCCTCATGAATTATGCCTGCTCACTTTCTTGACAATGTCAGAGGTTGTACTGTTTAACACCAAAATTTACCAGGGCCTAGTGAGATCCCATTGCATTTTGAGCCAAATCCAAATTTCCAATACAAAAAATGTTTTTCTTGTATTGTTTCTAATTGTAAAAGAATTTAGCGCTGATATATTTGGTTCAATGAGAGGACTGTTTATATTCTCAGAATGCATTTATAAAGCAAGGAAAAAAACATTGTTTTGCCAAATGCTCATTGTTAGTAAAACGCATGCATGCTTTCATTAATTCTTCGAGTCAATTATAGGAGTTCGATTGTATTACATTAATGATAGGCATTGTAAGTAGGCTTACTTAATTATATTGTGATTAATCGATCCGCCATCTACAAGCCAATAAAACTGGTGTTTGGATATCGCTGGCAATCCAGGTATGAAAGTGATGAGTCTTTGAAATATTGTGCTGTAATAATTTTATATTTGACAACTTTGTTGTTTATGGTGTTGTCTCATAATAAGGATACGCTAAATTTGGATTCCAAAAAGTGTAGTGATGCAGTTGCAGTAATATTTCAGTGTTGAAAACCTAACACATTCCAATAAACTGAAATAGCGCAGTGAGTGAGTGTATAAATAAAAATTATATGTAATTTTCAATTTTCTATGAAGCTAAAATCGTACTTTCTTCGATGGGAGGACATAAAGAAATTCAGTTCCAGGACAAACAGGTATAATAACTTTGCCTATTCTATGAGCTACTGCAAAATACTTTTGATGAACACATCGCTCAAACGTTACATTATCTTTTTTCGCTGAGAAGATTACATCAGTGATCATATTATATGCGTTTCAATATCGACTATCAAAACAATAGACTTTAACTATGTGCGTGTTTAATGAATGTAACGGCCAAAAGGAATTAACCGATAAAAAGTAATTTCTAACTGTAAAGTACTTATGATAATTCTCTTGGATTTGTCCGGGATTTGCTGGTTGCACTCCATTTTGACGATTTCAGTGAAACATAAGACTTTAAAATATGCAGAATTCTACCTTCAATGTGTCAAATATGTTGATTGCATTTTTGTTATTCTGGTGTGTGCTTATACTTATAACTTATGTATATTATTACCTATGTGTATTATTTAAAAAGGCAGAATTGCACAATTATATGCTAATTAAACAATGACTAATTATGGATGGCTAATTAATGGTTGCCGTTTTTTGCAGACCAAAAAAGAATGCCCAGAAAAAGTTTTACGTCAAGGATTTGTCTTAACGACAGGCAACAAAACCGACTCTACAAAACCATCTAAGGAACAATGCACGGATAACCTTAAGGGTAGGGCAGTTCCATTGTCAAATCTGAGTTGTAAACAAACTGCAGACGCAGCTGAGGCAGGAAGCGGGGAAAGTCAAACCGAGGCCCACAATACAGCACAACAACAGACCAGACGAATTTCAATGTACGCTGCAGCAACTGCTGTCAATTTTCTAGATAAGTTAAAAACTGGCCCTGTAAGGAAAAATAACCATGTAAATTTAGAGAATACCTATCGAATGGAACCAAAACAAGAAAAGCGATACAATGCTGAAAAGGGCAGTGTTGTTATCCAAAGACTTTTACAGTCAATTCTAGAATACGAAAAGTATGACCCGGACAAGGCCCCCAAACTCTCAACTGTGCTTGCACATACCATCAAAGACAGAATTAGGGAATGCCTGAATTTCGAACGTTACAAATTGGTGAGTCACGTGTCCGTTGGTGATCCAAACAATGCGGATCTTAAAGCTGCATCCAGATGTTTATGGGACAGCAGTGTGGATACTTTTTCAGTCGGCTTTTTTAATAATGGGAAAATATTTGCGTGCGCTACGGTGTATGCCATTTATGTTGAATAGCAACAGTAACATCTGAATTGAATAACATGGTGTGAGGAACAGGGCAGCTGGATGGCAGACAAACGACCCCTCCCCTTACATATGTAAAACCAGAATGCCAAGTTTTGACTTAACTATTCTCCCCAAAAAACTATCAGTCTTTCTTTTAAAATCCGAAGTGCTCACACTTGCACGGATAAAAATATCAGAAACATCAATTTTTCATTCATTGAGTTCATTTTAACCCGATCTATGGAGTTTCATGCAGATGTTTTACTGCTTAAAATCTGATCTTTATTCAATAATCATAAAACAGTTTAGAATAAACTTAACTATTAACAACCTGTTTTAATTGTCTGAGCTTGTATTTTTTTTAAATTGTGTGTTTATTTTAAGGACAAAGGTGTATGTTTTTAATATTGCCTCTGTTTTAGCAACTTTCTATTGTAACCATGAAGTATCAAGGAGCAAACTGCAACATAAAATCTTACGTTTGCTTGAAGAAGGTAGATCCGATAAAAAACGCATGTAAAGCAGTGTTATGCCTTTCAAACGTCTACAATTTAAGCAAAGGAGTTGGTCAGTGAGACGAAAAATATGATTAACCAGCAAATTTATTGCTCTGAGAAACAGATAACTCCTAATTTTAATCAAGTTCAGAATATGAAACAAACATCTGTTCGCTATACATGTGAAATATTACCTCATTTTTATATCAATTAAATTTAGAAATAGATAAAGAAGCCAACATGATAGATGGTCATTGCCTTTGAAATTGCTTTTGCTCTCCATATTAAAAATCCGAGATAACACACCGAAACTTGTCTATTCGTGAAATAGGTCTGTAATTACCGTTTATCCTCCCGTTACCAATCAGCAAACAATCTCTATCGTTTGTCCTCCAAAAAAGAAACTTCGTAAATGAAAAGTATACTTTAAATAGGGTTTCAGAGTGAAATGTAGAAGTATTAGGTCAATACTGGTTCTTGAACACAATATGCCTTTCCCTTTCAGAGGAAAGCAGAAAAAAGCAAGTAGTTGATCACGTGACCGATGCAGATGCATAAAGAGGTTGATTTGCTTTTGACAGATTAATACATTTAATATATCTATGGCAAGACATCCTTTCATCCTTTCATCTTCACAGCTAACTGCTCATATGACGGGACAGGTTACAACAGACCAGGTGATGAAGCCCCTAAAATATCTTGAGTATAATAAAATGTAGTTACTTATTTAACTTGACAATACAAACATGCAATTATATAGGTAATTGCATAATAAAAACTGCAATCGCATAAAGGCTTACATTGTGAAGAAAACCATCCAGTAACACCCTAAAATATATTTTGGCTTTGGTAAACATTATTCCAATAAATGATTAACTTAAGACAGGAACAGTCGGTGCTGACTGGTGAGGAACATAAACAGTTGCCTGGCCTGCCGTCTAGCCATCACTTGCTACCTTCTTTCTTATAGACATTTAACATATTTAACTGCATTGATTCCTTTAGTAAGGTTAATTAAGTCAGAATTTTAATATGCAATCTGCCACACAATATACAATATATTGTATAAGCTTTCATGAAAAACACCTTTCTTTCAAAATGGCTAGCACAAAATGAAGACAGAATGTTTCTGGCTGAGGATGCACATAACGTAAATTGGCCTGTATCAGTCTGCCAGATGTCAGGGGAATCGGGCAACTCCTGAATAAGAGGAGAAATAAAAATCACGATGTGTGATGTATGAACATGAACTATTGCTTGTCTTGCAGAACAACACATTGGTGAATTGGTTCCCTGTGTCTATGTTTTTAGGGGAGAAATATCGACAAATCTAAAAGCTGACGGGAGTAAAGCATCCTAATGTACGACACTCCACTGAAACTGCCTTAATGCCAAGAACATTGATACAAAGAGAATGCTACTAATTCGACAAAGCAGCTTCCCAGATTGATAATTTAAAATAAACCCAGCCTTGACAACATGTATCGATTTGTAATTGATATACTGGAGACGAATGAGTGAATGGTAGTGCTGAAAGACAGATCAACGATTCGAGTCGATAAATCTTTGAACGAGCTACTCCCGCAGCTAAAACTAGAAACCGGTGCATTTTTTCCACACGAGCTTGTAACGGAAATTTCCTGCTTTGAGTACAGTTAGGAACGTCTACAAAAAATAATTTAAATATGAAAAATTGATATATCTTAACTATGCAATAATGATGACCTATACGCCTGTCTCACCCAATTAATACAGGCATTAATTTAATACCTGCTCCTCACATTAAGGACAAGGCTCCTCACACAAGCCATAACTAACAGTGAAAATCACAAATATCAGAAACCAGTCTCTGTTGTTTCAGACTTAAAAGCTAACAAGTCGTCGAGCTGTTTCTGCCTTAAGATCGCATAAAATAAACTGACTTATTCCGCCCACACGTCTTGCCCTGAATTTGATTTTACTTGTAGCTTGTGTCCATCTTGAGTAGTGTAAAAGTGGGGGTTTAAAAACAGGAAGCGACGTCATAATGACGTCACGTGGTGTTTTGAAAGCCCCATGGGGTTTTTAAAACAGTGACGTCATATTGACGTCATATTAACGTCATATTGACGTCATATGGTTACCATATGGTTATCATATGTTTACCATATGGTTACCATATGGTTATCATATGGACGTCATAATGACGTCACGTGGTGTTTTGATAGCCCCATGGGGTTTTTAAAACAGTGACGTCATACTGACGCCATATTAACGTCATATTGACGTCATATGATTACCATATGGTAATCATATGTTTACCATATGGTCATAATGACGTCACGTGGTGTTTTGATAGCGCCATGGGGTTTTTAAAACAGTGACGTCATTTTAACGTGATCTAGACGTGTTATGGAGGTGATATGGAGGTCATATGGGGGGTGATATGGAGGTCATATGAACGTCATATGAACGTCATATGAACGTCATATGAACGTCATATGAACGTCATATGAACGTCATAATGACGTAATATGGAGAGTGGGCGGCCATTCAAACGGGCGGCCATTCAAACGACCATTCAAACGGGCGGCCATTCAAACGACCATTCAAACGGGCGGCCATTTTTTTTTTTTTTTTTTTTTTTTTTTAGCATTTTCCACACTCTCATGCATACACAAACATACTAACACCATAACATGATTAGCGCTTATTTCATATCAGTGGTGGGCTCTTAAAAGAGCCAGGAGATGTTAGTTTTTCTTCTGCTGCTGCCGGTCCCGGTTTAAAAGAATTCCACAATGTCCTGCACTGGCCTACTGCAATGTGTGAGCTGTTGCCCGTTGAACAAAAAGTGGTCCCCTCGCATGCCGCAGGTAAAGCACCTCACAGAGTAGCGGTCATTTAGCGCCAGCAGTTGGGTCCAGTGCGCCGCGCAGATCAGGCACATTTGATGGCCGCACTCAGACAGTACCCGGTCTGGGGAGATCATACACCCACATCCTGGGCAAATATCCAAGTCTTGCTGGAGGAAGAATCTCCCCCAGGCCGGGTACTCTTCTTCTTCCATCCGCGAAGGTATTGACTCCCCTAGCATCATCGTTCTAAAGAACGCTGCATCATAGTGACCAGCCTCTATATCTCTGAGCCTCTTTCCAATCGTGATTTGACGGTTGAACAGGACGGGCACGCACATGATGGATCCATAAACCGGGTCCGGCAGCAGTTGGTAAAAGAAAACTCTCTCCGGTGTTGTCGGTGGCGAAGCGACAGGGAGGTGCAGTTCCCTAACTGTAGCAACCGTGAGACTGTCATTTAACGCGAAAAGGCACTCCATCTTGAGCTGGTTTGAGCCTAAACTGAAATGACCTCAGTTTATATACCCATCGACCCGGGTTCTCAATCTGAGACCCCCCCGGGTTCTCAATCTGAGGACCCCCCCCCCGGGTTCTCAATCTGAGGACCCCCCTAGCCAGCATATACCTGCCGACCCCCCCCCCCTGGCCAGCATATACCTGTATACCTGCCGACCCCCCCCCCCCCTGGCCAGCATATACCTGTATACCTGCCGACCCCCCCCCCCCCGGCCTAGCTATAATGCGAGGATGGCTGCTAGTATGTAGTAGTATATAAATGAGGGTTGACCGCCTCATTTCCCAAACCAAGCAGCAAGATGTCAACAAATCGTACAATCACAGTGATGCGGAACGGAAGGGCAGTAACGTTAACGACAGAATGCTACAAGTGTTGGGTCTGGATAGAATATCCAGGACAACCACACAACTGCCCGGTGGATCACAATGCACCACGTCATTACTGCTGCAAAACCTGCGGTGGTTTGCTATGGTATAAGTTCACTGCAAGATTGTATGGACAAGAGGAATGCACAGACTGCTGGTGGTGCGGTGCAACACTAAAAAACTTTGGCTACTATAACCGTCATCCGTTCAAGTGCTGGCGACGGCCGTTCTCCATGGAACAGTTTTACAGATACCAGTGCGACTGTGGCAATCCGACTTATTGGTGAAGAGCCAGCTTACTAACATCTTTCGGCCCTTTTAAGGGCCACCCTCTGTTATGAAATGAACGCAAATTCTGTCTATGTATGAGTGTGTATAAAAGGGTGATGTCTGAGATTACATTTCAGCATTTCAGTTTCAGCAGTTGACGGAACAACAACCAGCTATGATGAAAAGTGAAGAGCATGGGAAAGGAGCAAAGAGACAAAGGATGGAAGAAGATGACATTTGGCCATACGGTCAAGTTCAGTGTATGGAATGCAATGTGAAATTTCCATCTATGGATACTTATGAGACACACACATGCAGTAAAGCTGAGATGAAAGGAGCAAAGAGACAAAAGATGGATGAAGATGAAATTTGGCCATACGGACAAGTTCAGTGTATGGAATGCAATGTGAAATTTCCATCTATGGATACTTATGAGACACATACATGCAGTAAAGCTGAGATGAAAGGAGTAATGAGACAAAAGATGGATGAAGATGAAATTTGGCCATACGGACAAGTTCAGTGTATGGAATGCAATGTGAAATTTCCATCTATGGATACTTATGAGACACACACATGCAGTAAAGCTGAGATGAAAGGAGCAAAGAGACAAAAGATGGATGAAGATGAAATTTGGCCATACGGACAAGTTCAGTGTATGGAATGCAATGTAAAATTTCCATCTATGGATACTTATGAGACACATGCATGCATACCAGCTGAGATGGACAATGTACCTCATGAAGAACATGTTTCACAGAAACCAAAAACAGGACAAGTAGGGAGAGGTAGAAGGGTTAGTCTTGGTGAAAACGCGCAGGAAAAACGGTTTGAATCTGAGGATGGATCCGATTTACTGCTTGAAATGCGACAGCAAGAGAACCGTATCAAGACACATTTGTTGGAGACCTTAAACCATGGAATGAAATGGTACATTGTCGTACACGCACGTTTCAAGAAACTAACAGCAAATGATGAAGGTGTTATGGTAGAACAAGTGGATAATGCATTTATCAGCAGTCCAACATATGCAGCATACAATCCAGCAGATATTGAGCAGGACCTGCCAGAAGCCTATAAAGAATTATTTACCAAGTTTGACGAACATGAGCGACAAGGCTCTAGCTGGGTATTGGATAACATACTGTACATTGAAGTACATACAGCTACGTTGATGCCTCTAGAAGCGAGTAGTTTTATTCCACTACCGAAGAAAGTGAAGAAAACAAGGGGTGTGATAAACATTAAGAATGATGATAACAAGTGTTTCTTATGGTCAGTATTAGCTTACCTTCACCCTCTTGACGACAACCCAAATCGCGTGAATCATTACAAACCATTTGAGAAGGAATTAAAGGTAGAGGGTATGACATTTCCGACACCAATTACTGACATTCCAAAGTTTGAAAAGGAGAATGATGTAGCCATCAACGTGTTTGGATATGAACAAGATGTAGTTGTTCCAATACAACTTAGTCGAAACGTCAGTGTGAGAGAAATCAACTTACTTCTGATTAGCAATGACAAGACGAGGCATTACTGCCTCATCAAGAATTTTAGCAGACTTATGTGTTATCGATCAAAGCATAAGTGTGCATATTTTTATTGTTTCAACTGTCTTCACGGGTTTGTACGACAAGATCTTTTAGATAAACATCGTGAAGTGTGTGACAAGAATGGAGCACAACGTTTATCATTTCCCAAGGAACCCTTCATCAAGTTCAAGAATGTGGCTAAACAACAGCGAGCACCTTTTGTGATTTATGCCGACTTTGAGTGTTTCACGCAAAAGCATGAAGAAGGAGACAAGTATCAACATCATCGTCCAAACAGCTTTGCCTATGTGGTTGTGAGCCAGTACAACACACGTGCACCAGTCGTGTATCGAGGAGACAATGCTGTGAAAGTCTTTTTAGACCATATGGTGAATGAACGTGATCGTATTGTACGTGGTTTAGAGCGGCCAAAGGAAATGGTGATGACTCGTGAAGACAAAGAGAATTTCAAGAACGCTGTTGATTGCTACATTTGCCATGAACCTCTAGGAGCAGATCGTGTGAGAGATCATGACCACATCAATGGCAAATATCGTGGAGCAGCGCACAATGAATGCAACTTACAATTCCGACTTAGAAAAGATCAGCAAGGGGATAAAGATTCTTTTATCATTCCCGTATTTTTCCACAATTTGCGAGGCTATGACAGTCACCTGATCATGGAGGAAATTGGGAAATTCAAAGGTGAAACGATTACAGTCATTCCCAACACCATTGAGAAATATATTGCATTCACCATGAGCAATCTGAAATTTACAGACAGCTTTCATTTCATGAGTACCTCTCTACAGAAGTTGGTATCCAACCTTGCAGCAGAAGGGAAAGATAACTTCTACAACATGACCTCTCACATTCACGATAGTGACCAACAAGATTTGCTGCTGAGAAAGGGAGTGTACCCCTATGAATACGTGGACGAACCATCCAAGTTTGCTGAAACACAGCTACCATCAAAGGATAAGTTTTATAGTCAGCTTAGCGAAGAGGACATTAGCGATGAGGATTATGCGCATGCACAGAAGGTGTGGGATACATTCAACTGTACCACATTTGGTGAATACCACGACCTGTACCTGAAATCAGATGTGCCATTACTAGCTGACGTGTTTGAAAATTTTCGTCAAGTGTGCCTCAACACGTATGAATTGGATCCTGCTCACTACTATACAGCACCAGGACTGTCGTGGGATGCAATGTTGAAAGCGACAAAGGTGAAGTTGGAATTGATCAATGACATTGACATGTACCAAATGGTTGAGCAAGGGATACGTGGAGGAATATCTGTGATCACACACAAGTATGCGAAAGCAAATAATCCCTACGTAGCAGATTACAATTCTGAGATACCAAACAACTATCTGATGTACCTCGACGCAAACAACTTGTATGGCTGGGCCATGTCACAAAGCCTGCCACAAAGAGGATTTATGTGGGTCAGTGAGCCAGAATCCCTCGACTTCATGGATGTAGCTGAAGATGATGACATTGGATTCATTTTGGAAGTGGATTTAGAATACCCACATTCAATCCATGATCATAATAATCACTACCCAGTGGCTCCAGAACGGAAATGTGTCAAAGTTGAAGAATTGTCAGAGTACAGTCAGAAGCTGCGGAAAGATCTGAACATGAAAGACAAACCTAGTGAAAAGCTCATTCCTAACTTGTCTGACAAGAAGAAATATGTACTTCATTACAGGAATTTACAACAGTACGTCTCATTCGGGTTGAAAGTCACCAAAGTACATCGCGCCATCATGTTTGAACAGAGCAAATGGTTGGCAAAATACATTACCTTGAACACGGAAAAGAGAAAATTGGCTAAGAACCCATTTGAGAAAGACTTCTTCAAACTGATGAACAACTCAGTGTTTGGCAAAACCATGGAAAATGTGAGAAAGCGAATCAATGTTGAACTTGTTCACAAGGAAAAGCGGTTCAAGAAACTTGTGGCTAAACCTTCTTTCCACAAATTCAAAATTTTCAATGAAGATTTGACTGCTATACATTTGCGCAAAGTGGATTTGCTTCTGGATAAACCCATTCAAGTTGGCTTCACCATTCTTGACCTCAGCAAAGTGCTTATGTTCAACTTTCATTACAACTACATCATGGTCAAGTATTCCAATGCCAAGTTGTTGTTCAGCGACACCGACAGTCTATGTTACGACATAGAAATGGAAGATATCTACAAGGATATGCAGCAAGATGCTGACCTGTTCGACACAAGTGACTATCCGCCAGATCATTTCCTACATTCCAACGTGAACAAAAAAGTGCTTGGGAAAATGAAAGATGAGACGGCAGGCATCCCTATTGAAGAGTTTATTGGACTCAGACCGAAAATGTACAGTTTATTGTGTGGCGGGAAAGAAAAACATACAGCTAAAGGCATCACTCGAGCTTGTCAAAGACGTATTAAACATGCGCAGTATAGAGACAGTTTGTTCAACCAAACTCAAACGATGGCTACAGGACACATTATTCGAAGTCGTAGTCACCAGCTTTTCTCGGAGAAGTTGAGGAAAGTAGCCCTCTCCCCATATGACGACAAGCGATATGTGCTGAATGATGGCTATTCCACTTTAGCGCATGGACATTACAAGGCTGTGGTATAAAAGAGGGGAGGTCCTCCAACGGAAGAGTTATTTGAGGTGGGAACATTGAAGCGTTAACATGGAACGTGAAAGTCGTAAGAGATCTACAACTGATATAGATACTCTTGCAGATGCAGTTAAAGACTTAAAAGTGAAAAATCCTACCACTACCATCAAGAAATTGAAAGTGGAGACGGCACCAACACCACAGTCGTGGGATGGAATGCTTTCTCTAGGAAATGGAAAGTATATCAAGATTATGAAACAAAGCAATGAAGGCGTGGTAAACATTCGCAAGTACCTGAGAGATGAGGGGACTGGAAAAAACCGCCCAACGAAAAAGGGAATTTTGCTGACAATACCTGAATGGAAAATGCTGAAGAAGCAAGTGAAAGAAGTGGATAAAAGGCTTCGCAGACAAGAAGACAGCTCATAACAAGGTAAAAACATGAATGCACTCATGCTGAACGGTGGTGCTTACCTTACTGTAAATGATAGGAATGAAGTGATACTAGATTCTCAGAGAAGTTATCATCGGTTTAAACCTGAAGTGTGGAAAGACTTTAAAAACATACCACTTGAACCTGGGTTTAAACGTAGACTTGAAAATAAAGTGGAAGTGACGGTGGCTGAACATGATTCTAACATACGTGTAGAAATCCGTAGAAATCTTTTACAGGATTATCCAGAGGATTATAAGGGAGTTGTGCCAGATACACCATATACAGATTTGATCCTTTTTGATATCAAGAACTGGCGCGCAGTCTTACGATTCCTAGAAGTGATACAACATCCACTCTTCACCATCTTGCGAGCATAAAAAACGTCTTTGCAGACAAGGAGACAGCTCATAGTTCATCTGACTGTTGAACGAGATGGAAGACTTTTTATCGGAATATGAACCCATTACGCATGGATTCTCATATCTGAGAAACGTATATGATGACATCGTGCTAAAACATTTTGGAAAGTATATCATTCTATCAACTGACGAACAATCTGTGTTGAAAGACCATCTAGAGAAGCTGAGGATACCTGGCTTTCTCCTGAAACTCTCAGAGGATTTAGAAGTGCGTGTGACCGAGAACTATTTAGACGTGTTTGTACGATTTCGCCAATATGAGGAGCTTACAGAATGCTACGACTACATCACCCTCAACACAGTGGAATGGCACGCTCTGTTACAAGCATTGGATTGGAAAGAACCTGACGCTTGAATTCAAAGAGGAAGGAGTGCAACTCATGCGGGGCACCAAGTCCATTGAACTGACGCATCCCATGTATGTTATGGTGATGAACATTGACATGAATGATCATGGATATCAACTGAAACTGTCTGAACATGAAGATGTTAAAATAATAAAGTTTGGTAGTGGACAGTGTTATGCTAGTTTTCATAGCATTTACAAACGTGGATGTAATGTCTATGATACATATATTAATTTAGATTGGTATGAATGGCATGTGTTTATCGATGTATTGAATGTATTTGTAAAATAAAAGCTTAATGTAAAATAATTGTTGAAATGTAAATAATGTATAACACAATAAAAAAGAATGTTGTATAAAACTGTCTTGTTTATTTACAATATTCATAATACAATTCACAATTACCAACAACTTAACTAATACAACTTAACTAATACAACATCAATAAAATAATGGTTTATACTGTCTATATACAAAATCCTTTACAACAAAATCACCATCACTTCTTATTAATACATCAATGATTTCAAAAGGACTATGTCCTCGAGCTCTTTGAATTATATAATATATACAATAAAATCCACATGTAGAGGATATTGGTGTTTGTAATGGAACTGAATTATAAATGAAATTAAACTTTAAAAACTTATTCAAACGACTGTCTATAGGTAAAAGTCCATAAGAGTCAAAATATTCTGCAGGGTCTTCGTCATAATATACTGCCACCCAATGCTCTCCTGGCTCATCATGATCGTCTGTGTTGATGACATAGGCACCGCGTTGTAAAGATGGTAACTGGTCCATGGCAAACACACCTTGAAACAAGTCTTTTGTCGTGGCATCATGGGATAGGATGGCTTCTATCTGCTTCGTGTTCATGACTGGTAGTCGAATTGAATGCTACGATTTGCACTTATTTCAACAATGTTATCAAATTTAGCATACACTATAACATTGACTGTATTTTGCAAGGCACCAGCAAAATTCATTTCTAGTCTCAAATTCCCATGTTTGATAAGGGCATAATGATCAGCACCAGCATAATCAGGTGTTAAGTCAAAAGAAAACAACGAATAACCTCTAGGCCAATCTTCCCGTTTTATAATGGAACTTTTCTCGCCATCCAATCTATCAAAAGATTTGTAAAGAGTTTCAAAAGCATCAAGATATTTGCCTTGATTTATATCAAGCTGGAGAGGTTTGGATAGGACTGGTTCACCATCAGAGTAAAGCTGCATAAAGTTAAGATTAAAATGTTCAAAATTGTATGGATTTCTCAATACTGTTCCAGCAAAGGATTCATTATGAACCATTCCAATGACAATACGTTTTGGTAATTGGCCTAAAAAGATGCTATCTTTCACAAAAGATTGAAATCCAGTTGGAATAGCTAAAACTTTACATTCTTTTCTATTAACAATAAACTTAGCAGGACTTTTCATCAATGCATCTGCATGTCCCAACTGAATACCTGGACTAACCCTCACTTTGCGAATGGTTAAAAACGCTTCTCTCACTTCTACTTTAAAACCATTATTTGCAGCCATTAATACATATTCATCTTTTTGTCTATGTAAACGTAATTTCATACTAACACCATTGGGAAGATAACGATCCTGCTCAAACAAATCTACCCTTAAACCGCCTGTAAGCATAAACTCACGGCTTAGACGTGTATACAAATAGCGATTATGTAAACCATTATTTCCTGTTTCAGCTATATCACCACCTTCAATATTTACATGAAAACCTGATACATATCTTTCATGATTAGGTCTTTTCACCTCATGAGTATTCATTGACCCGGCAGTATCTTTAAAGATGAGACGCATAGAGCGCTCAGAATGGAGACTTTCTTCTGAGTCATGAATGAGATGAGATATGATGCTGGTATAACCATGGGTATTGTTACTATGTGATATCAAACGATCATTTAGAAATAATTCAATATTGGACCATAACCCATTAAACAAATCATTGATACATGACACGTTATCATCTACACCACACAGTGTTCCATCAGCCTTTACAATGCGACATACAATATGGAGTTTACTGTTCTTTAAATCTAGATATTCTTCTGTACTCGCAGGAATGTAGAATTCTATTGGAGCACCCTCTCTAATGGTAGTCATTGGTTGATAGTCTACATTATAACTTTTTTCTACAGCAGTTTGCGTTGGTGGTATGTGAAACCATTCTAATGGAGAAAGGCTACATTCACAAGAATGATTATGAATTAAAGACATGATTAAAAAATATCTTTCTTATGTTTTTTGATGTTATCCGTTTAGCTGCTTTTCGCCTTCTGACACGTTTTGCTCGTTTCGGTCTCTTTTGTCCTCGTAACCCACCACCAAACATACGTTGTGCTACTCGACCTGTAACATCTTTCGCGATATCTTTTGCAGCCCTTTTAAGATGTGGTGCAACGATTTTAGCCCCTGTCTTAAGCAGTGGAATAGCTTTTCGAGCCAGTGATCCCAGTATTGAACCAATACCATCTCCATATTGTATTCGCGCTCCTTTAAATCCTGGTAATTCTCCACCCACTTGACGAAGAAAATGGTTGCGATAAATAGATGGATTGTGTGTGTATGCTTTCATAATGCTTTTGGTCGAAAATGAAGTTTACAGATCACCTTTCCAGTTTGAAATGGAACATTATGGCCTGTGTCGTCCTTAATATTCATTTCTATCACGTCAAATTTGGATGTGTTTACAGGAACATAATGAGGTTCTCCATAAGTTTTCATGATAATGTCTCCATCATGTCCTTGTATTCCAACAGAACGTAGCAAAGGAACATAATAATCACCAACAACTTGTGGCTCACAAATACTACAGTACACATAAAGTGTATAAAATCCCTGTTTCACATCGGCTTTATGTTCAGCTGTGCACGTTTCAGTATACCATTGATCTGGGATAAATCCTAAAATCTCAGCTAATCCAGTGGAGAATGACACTTCAAAGCCGTAATTTAGAAATAGAAAAACACGTCGTCTAATTTTATCATACTTTATCTGAATAGCTTCTTTAAGGTCATCTTTCATAGAATTAGTTGCTTCTTTATTGACTGCCTGACATATCTCTTGTATGGATCTGTAGTAACCATAAGGAATATTGATTGTGTCAAGAACAACATTATTCAGTGGTTGTTGTCGATACTGAATAGAATAGTCCATTCCATGTCTCATGGTTGTCCATGTATGTGGATATTGAATTTCAGCTAAAGCCACTTCATATTTTCCGTTCAGATAGATGGTTCGAGGCATACGAATTTGATAATTCGAAGTCTTGTTGTTGGGATAATAGTTCATACTAGCATTGCTGGGTAAAGTAATGTAAAAACTTGTTGACTCCATGGCAGCTAAATCGTTTATGTGATGTAGATGGACTAGATGTGTATATACATTACTTCATTTTTGACACTCTTCATCCTCACTTTCTACATTGCTGTCTACATTATTGTCTAAATTGCTATCTACATGATCTAAATTGGTATCTACTACTTCTCCCTGACAACAAGCACTAACACACCTAATTTTTACAGGAATAGTATTTTTATTTCCATTTTCTTTACAACAACAACAACACCATAGCTCTTTAATCCATGTTAAAAAGTTTCCCATCCTTCTGGAAACAATCTTTGTTGACGTTGCTGTTGCTCTTTTGTAATATCTTCACGAGTTGTCTTTTTGCCAAAAACAGTTTTTGGAATATTAGCGTCTACAATTTCCTCAATAAACTGCTTCCAACCACGCGGTGGTTCTCGTCGTTCTTTTCTTTTTGTAGCAACCAATGCTTCTTTCAACAAATCAATAATGTTAGAATTTGTAATGACAGTACCTGTTTTTAAAACAAGTTCAATTTTATCTGTCCATCTCGTACCGTATTTCTTAAGTTCTGCCAGAAGTTGTGTTAGTTTTACATGATAAATAGGTTGAAAATGGTTTAGAAACTGTTGAGACTTTTCTGATTTTTCTGCATTAGATGCTGTAACAGACTTTTGTCGTTGTTGTTGTGATTGAATTGTTCGTAAATGACGTCCAAGCACTTGAGGCATTTCTATTGCTTTTTCACGAGTTCGTTTCCCACGCAAAAGTTTATTCACTTTCGTTTTGATTTCAACATCTTTTTCCTTATTTTCTAACAACATTTTATATTCATATTCAGGAATGAGAACCATTTTCAAAGTATGTTTCATTTTAACAGCAACTGAGCTAACAAGGGTAATGCAAATTTAGCAATAGCTCCAATAAATCCTCCTTTCTGATTAACCAACTTCTTTTTTCTTCGAAGTGATATCTTCTTATTTGCCAGTGTACGTAGGGTATGACGTTCACGCTTGAATAACTTATACCTTTTTGAGCTTAAGGGTAAATGTCCTCGCAATATATTCAAACAAATTTCAAACAAGCTAGTTAATTCCTCCTTAGTAGCTTGTTGTAGTAAGGATTTACGTCGTTTAGGCCCGCTGCGTGCAAGCAAGTGAAGGAAAGGTTGATTCGCTTGAATACGTTTAGACATCTTGGCTGCGAATGGTTAAGTGACTTGGTTCTTGTTCATACGCCACCTTATCAACATATACGTAATGTGTATCTTTTGGTAAAATGCCTGTACGAATACGTAGTTGATCATTTGTCTTCGGCTTCAAATCAATGAATAAATAGCCGTGAGGTTTGCTGGTAGCATCTTGATAGGCTTCTATGAGAAATTGAGATTTTCCAGGATACATTTGTCGCGCTAATGTACTTATTTGTTGACTGTCTCTAGGATTTTTAAACAGAATGATGTAATGTGTATTCAAACTAATATTACGCATTTCTCTACCATGATGAAACAAATTATGCACAATAAAAATAATGCTTAGATTTTGATGACTGCTGCCAACACTAAATAGACGTGTCATGCGTTCATCACTATGACATTTGGTCATTAAGTCATCAATGATGAGTAAGTTTGGTTTTTTCGGGTTAAAACGCTCTTCAATGTTATCTGGAATGCCTTGGTAAAATTCCACACCTTTCATTCCCTTATACAAAGGCTGATCTGCTGCATAGAGCCATAAAATGGTTTTTGGAGAGGGTTTAATTAACTTTTGTTCTAGAATTTCTCTAACTAGAGAAGTTTTACCACTGCCTGTAGGTCCAGAGACCAAACACGTGAATGGATGCTTCATTTTCGAATATCTGTTTCTTTTACCCAACTGTTAAACTTCTTTGGCCAACCTAACCACTTCACAAATAATTCTTTAACACCTCGTCTTTTTCGTGTTTTCAAGACCTTTTCAATTTTGTAGACTGATTCAATATCTGTTGTCACTTTCTGCAGTTCTTCTTCATAAAAATGTCCGTCAATATCTTCATCCAAAAAGTCTTTCACACGATACAAGTGTATTCCTTGCTTCTTACAACGATGTGTGATAATGAACACTTCTTGCGTCCACTTTATATGATAATCCCGTTGAAATAAATATTTCATGTGAGAAATGCGAACCTGATCACCAATTTTAAATTTGTAGGGTTTTTTCTTCTTTGGTTTTAATTTCAATTTGTCTACATACATATACTTCCACACTTTCGATTCTATGTCTTTACGAATATCTGCAGGAGCATACTTATTAGGGAGGGAGCCATGAGGTCTATGGTTATAATTATACACTAAGTCTGGAAGGATGTCCATATATCGAAACGTTTGATTATGAAGGAAATATCGATACATCATTCCCTTTAGAGTACGAATGACTCTCTCAGCAAAGTTGGCTTTGGTTTCATTCTTTGTCGTATAGGCGTGTATTCCCTCCTTCTTCAAAAATGCTTTTACCCATCTGTTTTTAAATTCAGTTCCTTTATCTGACCTTAGAGTTCGTGGTCTTCGTTGTGTTTCATGAAAAATCTTTTGAAAGGCTTCTATGACGCTGGTATGTGATTTATTAGGCATTGGCTGCACCCACAAATATTTGGAAAACACATCAATGACAACTAATAAAAAGTGGGTGTCATCATTATAGGAAGCTATGTTTCCCATGTCAGCTAAATCAATATCCCACATGTCATCAATTCCACGTGTAATGACACGTTGCCTTTTAAACCTGTATTTTACAGGTTGTAGTAAACTGAAGGCATCTTGATCCTGTAACCATTTCTTCACTTGTGAATGAGTGACTGGTTGATCATGTTTTTTTAATATGTGATAAAGTTTGTAAGGACCAGCAAATGCCCCGGGTTGACCAGGTTTAAAGTAAATATTGGTTAAGTAGTCTTTCCACGTCGACATGTTAACACTAAATGATTAACACTTGTTAACATATCTTGCATTTTATTTTATCAAGACATCTTGCATTTTATCAACATATCATGCATTTTACCAACACATGTTAAATTTAATTTTATCAACATATCTTACAAATCAAGTATTGATACAATGGTGTGAATAACTGGAGTCCATTGATCTTCAATGAACATTAACCAACAACTTAATTCATCAAATGTGATAGCATCTACACCATATTTTTCACAGCGTTGATTTGCATTATCTAACACTTTATCTAAATGAATGTAATATTTAGCTTCATTCCAATATGTATAGACACATGCAGAATGACAAGTATGTTCTGAACACTCTTCATTTTGACAAGCAGGACATGCTGAACATGCAAACTTTTTTACAGCTAATAACATTTCTTCACAATATGTCTTTTGCACAATATATTGTCTCAATGTAATGTCTGTCATTATACCGCAATGTAGATTAACCACTCTCTCACTTCATCAAACAGTCTTGGATCAAATCGAGCGAAGTGATATGCTGCTTCCACATCAAACTCCTCAGCTCCGTCAGTGTTTGAAAACATACACTCTTTGATGAAATCCTCACGTAAGTTTGATACACTTAACGTGGAATGCGCAAGTTCCCAATAAATGTCAAAGTGTTGCAGTTGTTGTTGAATAAATCCAAAACGCGCCAGTTCACTTATCATGTAGTCCACATACTTGTCCTTGAAACACGTTTCTACATCCATCTTTCACATATCTATATAACACGTCTGCACACTTTGACGGTTGGCAAGCAAATGACTCTCAGTCTTACTCCGCAGAAACAGTTAGTGAGCCGCACTTGTTGCAGAAGTTGTCTGGTTCACACAACTTGCAATTGTACTTGTGGCAGTGACAATCATAATCCTCAACATATCCGTAAGCACCACAATATTCACAGGTAAGTCCAAGTTGATTTTGCACATCCATATTCTCCAATTGAACTTCAGCCAGTCTTTTCTTGGATAACTTTGACACTTTCATCCGATTGTGCTTTTGTAGCTTGATAGGAGTTTTCTTACCATGACATTCCGTGCATGGCAATAAGGTTGAGTTAATGTTATCCATCTCCTGAAGCAATGTCTCCCATTCACCATCATTCATGTTGATGTAAAACTTGCATTCTTTCCCGTCAAACAGTGATGCTTGCACAAAACTCACATAGCGCATGTCCAAGTATGAAATGACTTCAAGCCATTTCGTTTGCGTTAAGTACAGTTTGAAGCCAATGTCACGTAATCTTGGTAAGTTCAGACACACAATCTTCCACAAGGATGGTGATAAAGCAAGCCATCTCTCTCCACGTTTGATTCGAATAAATAATCCAAATTGCCCATGCTCCACAGTAATTGTTAAGTTTGCACTAATTTTAAAGCTGCTTGTCTTCTCCATGGCTGCGCGTCGAATGATGACTGCACTTGACACCTCACTCCTTTTATATGGACATTACATGTATGTTTTCATGAGATGTTTGCAAAATCGCGGAGTGATCTCGTTGAAACCATCCAGAAAGGCTGTTGGTAAACCGTCTGTTAGAGATTGTCTCATGACGATCACTAAAAAATCTCCTCGTTTGCGACTTCCAATTATCCATTGGAAGAGCATTGGCATGGTGAAATATCCTTTTTCATAGAGGTAGGCCATCATCTCGTACACCTTAATACGTTCTTCAAGGTACTTGAAGCCATGTAGCATAACCTTTGCACATTTGGAATCGCGATCCTCGTCAACACACTTTGGCGCCGGTAGACATAATGTCTTAAAAAGTTCCTCATGAAGACTTCTAATAAGTTGAACGAAGCGTCGGGTCATGGCTTCGGAGAACTGTGGCTCTGACGCGGGAACATGCTCTATGTTTCCTTCTAGCATGTAGATAAGCTGAATGACAGTGTTCACTTCTTCCGTTAGGTATATGTATGTGTGTTGGTCGAAAAAGCCTTCTTCACATAAGCACCATAAAATGTTACAATCTATCAGAGGAATCACTGCTTGAAAGTTCCGTTTCAACAGCGTGACGTCTTCTTCAGTAACAGGAATACTTTTGCTCAATTCGAATTTAGATTTGAGCTGCTTTTCATCGCCGTCGCTGTCGTCATTGTCGTCATTGTCGTCATTGTCGTCATCGTCGTCGTCACCGTCGTCATCGCTTGACATGACCACTTCTTCCTCCTTAAGATGCTCTAGATGAGCCTGTAACTTTGTACTAAGTGGTTTGGCGCTACCATTTACAAGCGCATTGGCAACCCAGAACGGGTAGTCAGATCCCTCGGGATCGGGCATTGCTTGCTGTACTGGCTGTACTTCTTCAGGCTTAGTTTGCTTTACTGTAGACACGTCCGACGGAGCCCTTTTTTCAGCTTCTGTTAGTGTACTTAGGAAGGCAGCAGTCTCCTCTGCAGTTAAAACTGTATCTGTAAAAGCCATTGTTTCATTGCTAAAAAGGCTATCAATTTCCATGTTGCTAGCTGTTGTTGCTTTTCGAGACGTCTCCATGATGGTTTGGTAATGCAATGATTAGAGTGGTGTCGACCCGACCTTTTTATACTACTGTCGGTGAGCCGTGAGCCAGTGGCGTAAAAAGTAGCTGGAGGGGGGCTCACTAGGTAGCTGGGCGGGGGGGTCCTCACAGAGTACCGGGGGTCCTCACAGAGTACCCGGGGGGGTCCCCACTATAGGCAGTCTTCTTCTGCCTCTGGGGGGGGGGGGGTCCTATATAATAGCAGCCTCGCACTGTGTGCATTCAGTCTGCTTTTGATCATTGAAGGAGCAACAACAACAAAATGCAATACAAAGACGAATTCTTTTCGCCAGAGCTTCGGGCTCGCTACTACTTATCAGAGAAGGATATAGATCTCTGGGAAGAGATCTATATAGAATACCAAACATTTCAATTTCGAAAGTGGAGGAATTTTCTCAGGAACAGACCTGAAGAACAGTTCAACCGGTTTGGCAGGGCGGCGGAGGAAGGATACAAGCGCCGGAGGGAGAGGTTGCTCGACAGGAGCCAGGACCCGCCGCCTTGCCAGGAAGAAAGGCCAGCCAGGACCACAGAAGCGACAACTACGACGGCGGCGACCCCTGTCAAGGCGACTCCTGCTGCAACCACGGCGTCGACGCTGACGACTCTGCCGATAGCGATTCCAACGGTAGCTGATGTCACTGTCTTGAAGGTTCCGGCGGAAGAAGTTGTAGTCAAACGGCGATGTCTTCCTAGCGCCACAGTTACCAAGCCGGAGACAGTGACACCAGCTCCTGAGGAAGAGCTAGCAGCCGCTGTCGCCAGTATAACGGACCTCACGCAGGTGGACTTCAGCCTTATGCAGTCACCTTCCGATTTGAACCGCACCGTGGAACTGGTTGACTTGAAACTGGAGGATGGCTCTAGCAAAGAGTCAACACTTCAGGAGGTTGTCGAAATCTTGGATACGGGCAATGCAGTGCAGTACTGTGAGTTCTGCCTTTTTGGAATTCCGGCAGGAACTAAAAATATGCGAGTTCACGAACAGGAATGTAAAATAGCGCAACAGTCCGATTATCATTTTTGTGAAGTTTACGGCAATGGTTTCAAGTCAAACAAGGCCACGATAGCGGCGCATAGGAGGAAGGTCGGCTGTAGAGAGGATGACGGCAGCGGCAGAGGCAGAGGTAGCGGCGGCGCTAGAGGTAGAGGCATGGGAAGCGGCGACAGGGGAAGCGACCACACGTGAAGCGATGGCAGGGGAAGCAACGGCTGACCGAAGAAAATTCCTCCACGGCTGCTTTTTAGCGGCCTCCCATTATTAAGAAATGAACACTCATCGTGTCATGGTGTTAGTATGTATGTGTATGTATGAGAGTGTGGGAAATGCTAAAAAAAAAGGGGTCTATAAATCATTGATTTATACCCCTCATCTGTCCGTCTGAGAAAGCTAAACAAATTGCTGCCTGGGTTAAAAATACCCTGGCATGAGAAATGAAACGCTAAATCTGTCCGTCTGACTGTCTCAGAAAGCTAAACAAATTGCTGCCTGGGTTAAAAATACTCTGGCTTGAGAAATGAAACGCTAAATCTGTCCGTCTGACCGTTTGAGAAAGCAAAAAGAATTTGCTGTCTGGGTTAAAAATACCTAGGCTTGAGAAATGAAACGCTAAATCTGTCCGTCTGACCGTTTGCTGTGTTATGTGTGTGTGTGAAGAGTGAGAGAGATAAAAATAAGCAACTGTCTGGGTTAAAAAAATACCCATGCTTATGAAATGAAACGCTGAATCGGTTGTGGTTATATATATGTGAAGAGAGACAGGGATAAAAATTTTAAAAAAAACGTATGTATGGGTGTCCGTGTGTCTGGGTGTCCGTGTCTGGGTGTCCGTGTGTCTGGGTGTCCGTTGGTTTGGTTGTCATAGGTGTTAAAAGAGTGAGAAAGCTTTAAAGAAAGGATTATTGCTTGTATATGGCCACAATGCATGGAGACCTCTCTTCCTTAAGGAAATGAGTGCTCATTTTTAATTGCTGCTACGGCAATCCATTAGTGAAGGTTTGTGTGTGCTGGGAGAACGGGAAAAGCCCTAAAAAAACAGTTGCTGCCGTGATTTGGTGTGTGTGGAAAGAGAGAGGGATAAAAATTTTAAAAAAAACGTATATATGGGTGTCCGTATGGCTGGGTGTCCGTGTCTGGGTGTCCGTGTGTCTGGGTGTCCGTTGGTTTGGTTGCCATAGGTGTTACAAGAGTGAGAAAGCTTTAATGAAAGGATTGTTGCTTGTACATGGTCGCAATGCATGGAGACCTCTCTTCCTTAAGGAAAGGAGTGCTCATTTTTAATTGCTGCTACGGCAATCCATTAGTGAAGGTATGTGTGCTTGGAGAACGAGAAAAGCCCTGAAAAACAGTTGCTGCCGTGATTTGGTGTGTGTGTGGAGAGAGGGATAAAAATAAAAAAAAACGTATGTATGTGTGTCTATGTGTGTCTCTGTGTGTGTGTGTGTGTGTGTGTGTGTGTGTGTGTGTGTGTGTGTGTGTGTGTGTGTGTGTGTGTGTGTGTGTGTGTGTGTGTGTGTGTGTGTGTGTGTGTGTGTGTGTGTGTGTGTGTGTGTGTGTGTGTGTGTGTGTGTGTGTGTGTGTGTGTGTGTGTGTGTGTGTGTGTGTGTGTGTGTGTTCGGTTTTCGTAGCCGCAATGCATGGAGAGTTCTCCCCCTTAAGGAGGCAATGGTTGCTCACTTTTAATTGCTGCTACGACAAGCCATTAGTGATGGGATATGCGTGTAAAAGCCCTAAAAACACTTGTTTCCGTGGTTTGGTTTGATGTGGGTGAAGAGGGATAAAAACTATAAAAAAAAAAAAAAGGACTGTCTGGGTGTCCGTGTGTCTGGGTGTACGTGTCTGGGTGTCCGTGTGTCTGGGTGTCCGTTGGTTTGGTTGCCATAGGTGTTACAAGAGTGAGAAAGCTTTAAAGAAAGGATTGTTGCTTGTATATGGTCGCAATGCATGGAGACCTCTCTTCCTTAAGGAAAAGAGTGCTCATTTTTAATTGCTGCCACGGCAATCCATTAGTGATGGTGTGTGTGCTTGGAGAACGAGAAAAGGGCTCATGGGCCAGTGAGCCGGGGGGGGCTCATGGGCCAGTGAGCCGGGGGGGTGCCTACCAACCTTGTGTTTGGCAGGCCCCGGGGGGGTGCCTACCAACCTAGTAGTGGGAAAATACGGGTTTGAGCACACGTGTGCTCAAACCCGTATTTTCAGGTGTTTTGAAACCCGTACGGGTTTGAGCACAGGTGTGTTGAAACCCGTACGGGTTTGAGCACACCTGTTTTCAAACCCGCTCGGGTATGAACACAGGTGTTTTTTTTTTTTTTTTTTTTTTTTTTTTTTTTGGAAGTTGTAAGAAACAAACAAATAAACAAATAAAAGAAACAAAAAAAAAATATATATAAACAAATAAAAAATAAATAAAACGAAGGTCAAGGACACTCAACGTTAAGATAACTAAAGATCAGTAAAGGTTAAGGTCACTATATATGAAGAATAAAGTTAAGCCTATCATAGAAGACTTTTATAGACGAATGAAATGAGAGAAAAAGAGAGGTATATAAGAAAAAAGTGAAAGTGGGGCATTAGTCAAAATGAATCGCATTGAGTGCTACAAGTGCTGGGTTATCCTACGGTATGAGGGTGAGCCACACAACTGTCCCGTGGGTCATAATGCTCCACGCCGGTTTTGTTGCAGGAAGTGTGGTGGTCTCCTATGGTACAGTTACTCATCTGTAGCATGGGGGGCTGACTGCACGGATTGCTACTGGTGTGGAGTTAAACTAAAAAATTTGGGTGGTTTTAACTCGCACCCATTCAAGTGTGTTGGCCGCCCTTTTACCATGGATCAGTACTACAAGTGGCAATGTAAATGCAAGTTCTTGGAGGGTTCAAAGAGCTACTACTAAAAACTATTACAACCAACACCCTCGGCTCTTTTCAGAGCCACTATTTCTTAAAAATAAGCTAAACCTGTTTTTATGTGTGTATGTGTGTGTGTGAAAAAAAAAAAAAAAAAAAAAAAAAAAAATGTATAATTTTATCTTCCAGTTCAAGTACTTTTCCCCTCTCTCCACTCTCACATTTCATGTCTTGTATTGAATATTGCTGAAGGTGAAGGACACTAAGTGAAACCAATCATTCCTTCCCTCTCTCTCCACCCCCACATTTCAGGTCATGTATTCAAGACCATAGAAGGTGAAGGACACTTTAAGTGAAGCCAATCAAGGAAGACTTTTACAGACCAATGAAATAAGTAAAAAATATATATATAAGGAAAAAAAAAAAGAGAAAGTGAAGCAACAATCATGTCTTTACGCCTTGACAGAGTCGGTTTGTTTCATAAGTTTTTTTCACTCGGTGTTCGGAACACAGTGTTTTTGCAGTGTGTTTTAGAATGGCCGGATGAGAATGCGTATGACTTATGGAAAATATTTTTCGCTATTGAAATGGCGTTAGGCGGTATAGAAGACTGGATTGAAGAAAACCAGCTCTTTGGGCGGGTTTGCTAATCAATCCAGAAGAAAAATTAAAGCCCTTTTAAGGGCTTCTATTATTACAAAATAAGCAACATGTGTCTTTAAAAAATTGTATGTATGTGTGTATGTGTATGTGTGAGTGAATAAAAGTATTTTTTTAAAGTTATACGAGTATTAAAACGTTATGTAAGTATAAAAACAACATTTTTTTTTTAAGAAAAGAAAGAATATATAAATAAAATAGAAAAGGGAGCAGCGTTGCTTAACACAAATTGTTGCACATTTCAAAGTACAGAGCAAGAGGCACAGTGACGTAACGTAATTAAGAACCAATCGTCATGCCATTTCACGGACAAATAAAATTGTGGCTACATTCAGACTTACTGTAGGCAAGGTCAAGGCCGCTCGGAACGGGTTGAGGTCGTATGTAAATGAGGCTGCTTTCAGGGTGGGGGTGCTCAATAAAGGTTAAGGCCGGTTAAGACAGGTTGAGGTCACTAATGAATAATACTTATTTCAGAGAACCAATAGTTTTGTAGTTACGAGAACGAATCAGGTTGGAAAGGGTGGTTTGAGAGGGGGGAACCATATGAATATATAAAAAAAAAAACCTGTTTGAGGTGTTTGAGAAAAATGGCTCGTCAAGAGGGAGACCAGATTGATTTAACAGGCAATGAGGAAGAAGATTCTGACAGAGCTATTATGGCTTCTTTTATAAGAAGTCAGGGAGATCGTGCATTATCAAGACAGTGGGTGACAACATATTACTTGAATGAGAATGGAGAGCTTATTGAAATGAATATAGGATTGCGGTTTTTTCACCAGAAAAGACTTCGTCTACAAGCCATAGAAACAGGAGACTACAGAATGGCATTTTACTTCCATTTCCTGCTAGGATATAAAATGCCTTGCACACAAGAAAGGGAAGAATATCCAGACTGGTTCAACGCATGGCTGGAGAAGTACACAACACGGTGTTTCATTTGCTTTAAGAAAATGGGACAAAGCAGAGCCTTCACAGAAACATGTTATCATGACCTCTGCATAGAATGTACTCACCAATGGTGCCATAGATGTTATGAAACTGGACAAATGACCTGCCCCATGTGCCGAAGCAACACGAAATTTCAAATTTTTGAGACCAGGCAAATGAGAATAGCACTCTAAAAAAAAAAATAAGCAAAAATCCAACCGGCTCTTATAAGAGCCATCCACTCTTACAAATAAGCTAAATCTATTTTGTTTTAAAAACAGTTTGAGAAAAAAAAATGTGTGAAAGTGTTTTAAAAGCAGTTTGAAAGTCATTGTAAATGTTTGAGAAAAAAAAAAAAAGTTGTGTGAAAGTGAGTGGGACTTATGACGCTGTCATTACCTCTCTGAACTGTTTCGTCATACGAACATAATTACTTCGCGCTCTTTTGATCAACCGTCTGCTTTGTTGAACTATAGCAACCACATACCATTTACTGACCCTTAATCATACTACATCATAATTATAGTTTTATTGCCATCTTTTCCTTTTTTTATTTTTTAAAAAAGTGAAAGAATAAATGTATTAGAAAGAAATTAAGTAGAAGCCAGAATTTCTGTTTTAATTCATTAACAAATATCATATATTAAAATCCTTTAAAACATCTTTTTTTTCTGTCTTTTTATGTATAATTATTTAGAGTTTCATACATAGTCTTCATTAAAACTGAACATAAAAAAAAATAATTATATAGAAAAAAAAAAAAGCTTATTTCAACAGTTAAAGTGTTAATTTTTTCAATTTTTTAATGAAATAACGTTAAATTTCATATAGAAAAACTTTTTTTTTAGTTATTTTAATAAATGTAGTAATAAATAGTATCTTTTTGTTTCACATTCCATTTTTAAAAATAAGAAAAACTATAAACCTTTTAAGTTATAAGTGAAAAATAAAATATGAGAAACACAAATCTAAACCCTCATCACGGTGTTCAACCCCATGTCAGCATGGTTTGCCTTTACGTATGAACTTAGCGTATAAAAAGACGAAACAGTAGGAGGGATGGATAACCATGGAACACGAATTTTTCAACATCCAGTGTGAGCTGTATAAAATAAGTATAAGACTGCAGAAGCTGCAGCTCATGGCCAAGAAATCGGTGGTGTCGGTCGGTACTCAAACCGACCCACCGACGCTGTCACCGCCACCATCAACACCAGCACAGCCGACATTAAATCGACTGTTAGCAGAGCCGCCGGAGAAGAAAATGAAGGTTCCAGATTTGCCAACAGTAACCTATCTGGGGCCAGCTGGAGCGGAGAGTAGTCAGCAGGGAAACCAGCTGACTATTCAAACCCTCGAAAGCTGGCTCCAGCAGCAGCAACAATAGGAAAAAATAACATAATGGCCCTTTTTAGGGCCCCTAATATGTGAAATGAGCGCTTATTACGAAATTGAATGAAAGGTTTTTTATGTGTGTGTGTGAAAGGGCTTATGGTAAAAGACGAATAAATGTTTATTTAAAAAAAAAAAATAAATCAATAAAAAATAAATAAAATAAAATGAATAAAATAAAAATAAATAAACATAAATTTAAAAAGAAAGAAAGAAAGAAAAAAAAATCACTTCTCTGGAAGTGGTTTAAAAAACATTTTCATCAAACCCTCTTAAGGTTTAACGTTATGTATGACGTCATTTACCTAAATATTTCAATCGTACATAACTTTAAAACTATTAAACCAATTTCAACCGTCTTTTCAACATAATATTCAGGAAGACCAAGTATTTATGAATGTTATATTCATGATGTCTATATGCTTAGAATTTTTTTATATATTTTAACCTAATTTCTTTAAGAAAACTATAACCTTAACCTCATTTCGCTAAGGACACTTCATTAAAGTATACATGCACCTTTAACCTAAAAATCATTTCATTAAGGACACTCCGTCAAAGTATACATGTACTTTTAACCTTAGCCTCATTTCGTTAAGGACACTTTGTATAAAGTGTACATGCACCTTTAACCTAAAAATCATTTCATTAAAGACACTCCGTCAAAGTTCACATGTACCTTTAACCTTAGCCTCATTTCGTTAAGGACACTTTGTTAAAGTATACATATACTTTTAACCTTCATCCCATTTCGTTAAGGATACTTCGTTAAAGTACACATATACTTTTAATCTTGACCCCATTTCGTCAAGGACACTTCGTTAAAGTACACATGCACTTTTAACCTTGACCCCATTTCGTCAAGGACACTTCATCAAAATACACATATACTTTTTAACCTTAACCCCATTTCCTCAAGGACACATGTACTTTTAACCTTGACCTCATTTCCTCAAGACACTTCGTCAAAGTACACATGCACTTTTAACCTTATTTTAATTTCGTTAAAGTGAACGCGTACTTTTAACCTTGACCTCATTTTGTTAAGGTCACATATTTTTTTTTTAACCTTGACCTTTCATACATATATAAAGGTATGTAACAAAGCATATGATAATTATGGATAACACTGTGGTTACAAAATATTATTATGGAGAATATGACTTAATAAATAAAGAAATTAGGAGACGTAAAGAATCAAAAAACGTCATTAATGTAGTGGATTTAACGGAGGAAAAAAAATATAATGCTACAGAGGAAAATAATGCTACAGAGGAAAATGCTACAGAGGAAAATGCATTAATATCAGCTTACATTAATCGACAGAGTGAAGTTCAACCAATCCGGACGTATTACACTACACTCAAGTTTAAGAATAGAAAACTTAAATATATTAGAAAGTCTATGAGTAACTGGACAGAATTAGGGAGAAGACTAAGACATATACAGAAAGGAGAGTACCGATACGCCTTTATTTATCATATCATTCTTGGTATGGGAATACCATGTAAACAAGAAAGAGACGAATATCCTGAATGGGCTAAGCAGTGTGAGATATACTTGAGTGAAAAGTGTTTCATATGTAATGGTGTTATGGGATGGAGCCGAGTATATACAATGGCATGCCTTCACTACTGTTGCTTAGAGTGTGCACATAAATGGAATGTACAATGTTTACGTGATGGAGTACAACGATGTGCATACTGTCGAACACCAGATAAATGTGTAGTTCTACATCAAAAGCAAATGTTAAAGTGGGGTGACCACATTCTTCAGTTCTAGAGAGAGACAATGCTTTTTATCATTCCATGTATATTGGTGTATGAATTACACTGTTACAGACAACGAAAACAAATTTTAGCTGAACTGGATGAAGTGTACGAACAGTTAGAATGGATGACTATTTAGCTGAAATTAATCGATTGATTGCTATTGGTGCAACAGCAGAGGTGGATTTTATCGGTATTGAGAATGCTCTCAACAAGTTAAAGGAAACTAATGTTATGGAGCGTGCAGCACAGGAGGAGGAGGAGGAGGAGGATGAGTATGATTGGTCTCCCTTACCCATCACTGAACAGGAACTTGATGTATTGGTACATACATCACTGGAGGAGGAGGATGAGTATGTTTGGTCTCCCTTACCCATTACTGAACAGGAACTTAATGTTATGGATAGTGCGGTAGTGGAGGAGGAACTTGATGTAATGGAGCATGTAGCACAGGAGGAGCATTTACCAATTACTGATACTAAGTTTAAAGAGCGTGCTGCACAAACTGATACTTCATCAATTGAAGACATAGACCCATGTGCTAAAAGACGTATATATCAAGCACCAGGAGGTAAATTGCGTGCACATTTATTACATTACAAAGAAAATACAGACGATGAGATGACGGAAGAAAATACAGACAATGATATAACACAAGAAAATACAGACAATGAAATAAAACAAGACCATAAGACAAGGCAGAGAAGTATCATGAAACATCATTGCTGCATATGCAGTCGACATTTTAGCTCTCGTCAGAAGCTACAACAACATCATCAAGCTAATCACCAACGCCTTACTCTAATGTGCACAGATTGTGGTAAAATGTTTAACAGTAGCAAGCTTCTCGGACAGCATCGATTAGTATGTAGTATGAGGAACAAACAGCAACGCGTCTCACAAGTGGGTCGTGGGTATCGAAAAAGTATGCAAAACCATGCGAGAGAAAAGGTGTTTCAGCCTAAAAATGATCATGATATTTTAATGGCTTTGAAGGAATTGGAACCTGACATTGAACATTATTTAAAGGAAGATATAAGAGGAGGAATAAAATGGTATGTCACTCTACACGCAGTATATAGGAAAATGGTGAAAAACGATGAAGGGAATATGTTAGAAAAAACCTATAAAATTTATCAAGGGAGTAAAACATATACTGCACTACAACCTGAGGAAATTCAAAATGCATTACCTGAAGTATTTCAAACACTACATACAAAGTTTCAAGAATTTGAGCGTGAGGGTTCAGGTTGGCATTTAGATAAAGTGAACAATATTGAAGTGCATACCGCTACATATGATCCACTGGTAGGGTCTTCTTATTTACCATTACCCCAACCATTGGTGAGAACACGAGCCATTGTAAACATTAAAAACAAGGACCAAAAGTGTTTTTTATGGTCAGCCTTGGCACATCTTCATGTGAAACATAAAAATGCGAACAGGATGCAGAATTATACGAACTATGAGAAAGAACTCAACGTGAGCAATATCTCCTTTCCAACACCTATACGTGAAGTACCAACCTTTGAGAAGAACAACAGCTTATCTATAAATGTGTTTGGGTATGACAAAAACAATGTAGTACCAATTTATTTGAGTAAATATAATTACGAGACACAAATTAATTTATTACTCATCAGCAAGGGAGAGCGCAGCCACTATTGTTTGATTCGGGATTTTAATATGCTTATGCATACACGTACGAAATATAAAGGACGTATGTATTATTGTTTCAACTGCCTCCATGCATTTACTCGAGAAGATTTGTTGGATAAGCATAAGGCAGTCTGCATGAAAAATCAAACACAACGATTGACCTTTCCTGAGAAGGAAGAAGATTTAGTCATTCAATTCAAAGGCATTGCTAAGCAGCAAAAGATACCATTTATCATATATGCAGATTTTGAATGCTTTACAGAAAGAGAGGAGGATGGTGTCAAGTATCAACATCATAAAGCAAACAGTTTTGCTTACGTTGTTGTTAGTACTGATGCTCAATATTCACGACAACCAGTACTGTATCGAGGAGACAATGTTGTTGATGTATTCTTACAGAAATTGATGGAGGAAAAAGATCGGATCACAGATATTTTGATGAATGTGAAACCTTTGGAAATGACACCAGAAAACATTCATGATTTTGAAACTGCAACCACTTGTTTTATTTGTCATGCTACCTTAGGATCTGACCGAGTGCGAGATCATGACCATGTCACTGGACTCTACCGCGGTGCTGCTCACAGCAACTGTAATTTACAATACCGTTTAATGAAAAAGAGTCAGGGTCAGGAGGATTCATTCATCATACCAGTTGTATTTCACAACTTACGTGGGTATGACAGCCATTTCATTATGGAGAAGATTGGACAGTTTAAGGAAAGTAAACTACGTGTTATTCCAAACACCACTGAAAAATACATATCCTTTTCATTAGATAATTTACGGTTCATTGACTCTTTTCAATTTATGGGAGCCTCCCTGCAAAAGCTGGTGAACAACTTAGCAAACGAAGGTAAAACGAAATTCCATATTATGACATCAACCATTGAAAACAGTCATCAACAAGATTTGTTGTTGAGAAAGGGAGTATACCCATATGATTTTGTGGATGGACCTGATAAATTTCATGTATGCAGCCTTCCTCCACAGGACGTATTTTACAGTACATTGACTGAGGAAGGTATCAGTGAAGACGACTATAAACATGCGCAGAATGTATGGGAGACATTTAATTGCTATACATTAGGAGACTACCATGATTTGTATTTAAAAACAGACGTCATGTTATTAGCTGACGTGTTTGAAAATTTTCGACAAGTGTGTCTAACCACTTACGAATTGGATCCAGCACATTATTATACAGCTCCCGGCCTGTCATGGGACGCTATGCTCCGACATACAGATGTTGCATTATCTGTTATCAATGACATTGATATGTATCAAATGATAGAGCAAGGCATTCGTGGTGGAATATCAATGATAAGTCACAAGTACGCCAAGGCAAATAATAAATATTTAAGTACTTATGATTCCACCCAACCAGACAGCTACATTATGTATCTAGATGCAAATAATTTATACGGTTGGGCAATGAGTCAGCCCCTTCCAGAAGGAAATTTTACATGGGTAGAAGACTTGGATTCTATTAATGTCATGTCTATACCGAAAGACGGAGACACAGGGTATATATTGGAAGTGGACTTAGACTATCCAGATAACCTTCATGCTCTTCACAGTGACTACCCAGTAGCTGTACAGCGACTATGTGTTGAAGAAGAGGAACTGTCTCCTTACAGTAAAGAACTCAAGAACGAATTAAACTTGAAGGGGAAACCATGTGAGAAACTGGTCCCTACTCTTTATTCCAAAACAAGATATGTTCTACATTACCGGAATTTACAGCAGTATTTATCATTAGGTTTAACCTTAACAAAAATTCATCGAGCCATCATGTTCACTCAGAGTAAATGGTTAGAACCATACATTACCCTGAATACAGAAAAGCGTAAAGAAGCTAAAAATCCGTTTGAGAAGGATTTCTACAAACTTATGAACAATTCTATATTTGGAAAAACAATGGAAAATGTGCGGAAACGTATTCAATTGGAACTGGTGAATAATGAGAAACGCTTTAGGAAGCTCGTAGCAAAACCAACATTCCATCGTTTCAAAATTTTTAACGAACATTTAACTGCAGTTCACTTGAAACAGGCTGAACTATTGTTGAACAAACCGATTTATGTTGGATTCAGCATCTTAGATCTCAGCAAAACGTTAATGTATGACTTTCATTATTTGTACATAAAAGCTAAGTACCCCACAGCAAAACTGTTGTTCACGGATACAGACAGTTTGTGTTACTGTATTGAAACAAGTGACTTGTATCAAGATATGTTAGAAGATGTGTCTTACTTTGATACAAGTGATTACCCTACATCCCATTTCCTTCATTCCACTACCAACAAAAAAGTGATTGGAAAAATGAAGGATGAAACTGCAGGTCTTCCTATAGAAGAGTTTGTAGGTCTGCGATCCAAAATGTACAGTTTTTCATATTCTGGAGTAGAAAAGAAAACTGCTAAAGGTATTAGTCGGGCATATATCAGAAAAATGAGGCATGAAGACTATAAAAGAGCTCTGTTTCAGAAATGTCAGACTATAGCAACAAGCAATACGTTACGAAGTCATGAACATCAAGTTTATGCAGAACGACTTGTAAAGGTAGCACTGTCTCCATTTGATGATAAGAGGTATGTGTTGAATGATGGTGTAAGTACATTGGCTTATGGACATTGTGACATAATTGTGTGACGTTATGATGACGTAAGCAGTAAGTATATAAGCTACTGTTTACGCAACTACACATACACATACATTCAAAATGCTTATCACTATAACAGTGGATAAAGATGTAGAAGGACACTATTTCATATGTTTAAAACGAGGAGCTAAATGTATTACCTATTCGCTTCAGCAGTGGGAAACAATTAGAAAACATGCACACCTTATAACAGAAGGATGTGAACTCATACTGAGTAATGAGAAGAATGTGAAAGCTACTAGATATGTGGGCCGACACATTATCACTTTTCACAGGATTCATCGAGTCAATCATAACGTGTATAGCACATACATCAATCTGAATGAAGAGGAGTGGACAACATTTATGAACACACTACCATTCATAGATGATGTGATTTATTCAGAATGTGAAAACTAACTTGTATGAAGTGCTCAGCTATGATAAAAACTGTAAAGAACAAACATAATTTTCTTGTATGTGTCAGAAGTGTAATTTTTTGCTATATCGCACTTATTAATGTTTAATGTATTTAATGTATTCATTCATATGTTAAACAATATATGTAAATAAAGTTGAATGTATATTTGAATGTGTTTTATTTATGTGTTTGAAATAAAAGTCCATAATTTTTTTTAATTTTATTTAACCAACAAACACTTGAATAACAATTCATTTTTAACAATATTTAACTAATACTTAACTAATACTTAACTAACAAAATACTTAACAAATACTTTATAAAAAAAAAAAGTTTACTTTACAATACTTAACAAATACTTAACAAATGCATAACTAACATCGCTTAATAAAACAAAGGTTTACTAAACAAATACTTAATAAAACAAAGGTTTATAACGATCATAAATCATATGTTTTACAATAAAATCACTGTCACTGTTTCTGAGTACCTCTAGAATGTTTTCTACATTCACACCTCGAGCCCGTTGTAAAATATAATACACACAGTAAAATCCACATGCATTTGACAATGGTTGTTGTAATGGTATACTATTCATTACAAAGTTTTTTCCTAAAAATTGAACTATACGTTTATCTGTAGGTGCTATACCATAGGAATCAAAATACTCTTTATTATACACCGCCAGCCAATGTTGTCCGGGCTTATGCTGTTCATCCGTGTTAATAACATAAGCCCCCGGTTGCCATGTAGGTAACTGATCAATAGCAAATACACCATGAAAAATATCCTTAGTCATACAGTCATGTTTTAAAATAGCTTCAATCTGCCACGTATTCATGTGTAGTCAAACTGAATATTTCGACTTCCCGTTATTTCAACAATATTATCAAACTCCGCATAAATGATAATATTTGTCGGATGCTGCAATCCTTCAGCAAAATTCATTTCCAACCTTAAATTACCATGTTTTATAATACCATAGTGGTCATTTTCATCATAATCTGGTGTTAAGTCAAAGGCAAAGAGTGCATAACCTTTATCCCAGTCTTCACGCTTAATAATACAGCTCTTACCTCCATCCAACCTATCAAATCCTCGAAACAATGTTTCATAGCATTGCAAATAATCTTTTTCACTCATATTCGGTTGGAGAGCTTTGGTAGCTACAGGCTCACCATCCGTATACAGTTGAATAAAGTTAATGTTGTTATGTAGAAAATTGTAAGGATTCTTATCTCCTCTTCCAGAAAAAGCTGAACTTTCCACCATACTTATGACAACTCGCTTCGGTAATTGTCCTAGAAATATGTTGTCTTTCACAAATGTGCGAAATCCAGCCGGCACAGCAACCACTTTACATTCCTTACGTGTGATAGGGAATTTAGCTGGCATTTTCAATAGTGCATCAGCATGACCTAATTGCACACCTGGGCTTGCTCGTACTTTTCGTACCATGAGGAAACATTCCATCAAATCAACTCTATAGTTGTCTGCCGGTGTCATCAACATGTAACTATCCTTTTGTCTGTGGAAACGCAGTTTTACATTGATGCCGTTTGGAAGGTACCTTTCTTGCTCAAACATATCAATGCGTAATGAGCCCATGACGCTCACCGGTTGACTATTACGTGTGTATTTGTAGCGTGTGTGTAAGCCATGGTTCCCAGGTGGATCAGCAATGGGTTGTCCATTCTCTCCTATGGTGAAGCCGGGAATATACTGTAATGGATTAGCCTTCTTCACATTTAAAGAATCTATTTGTCCTGCTGTATCTTTGTAAATGAGCTGTAGCGTTCGCTCTGATTTGAGACTTTCTTCTGAGTCATGAATGAGGTGTGAAATAATGCTTGTATATCCATGAGTGTTGTTGCTATGTGAAATAAGACGATCATTCAGAAACAGTTCCACATTGCTCCATAATGCATTAAATATATCGTTAATAGGAGCCACTTCATCATCCGGTCCACAACCAGCTCCTGATTTCTTTACAATTCTAAAGGTAACGTGAAGTTTTGAATTTTTTAAGTCTAGATATTCTTCTGTTGTTGCTGGTATGTAGAACTCTACTGGTGCACTTGGTCTAAGAGCAGTAACGGGTTGGTATTCTACATCAGATGTTTTTTCAACTGCTGTTTGTGTTGGTAAAATGTGAAACCATTCTAAAGGTGAAGTACTACATTCACAGGACTGATCATGAATAAGTGACATGTTTTTAAAAAATATCTTTTGATGTTGACGCTTTCACTCTTTTTCGTTTACTAACAGGTTTGCGTGCGTGCTTGCGCCTTTTACCATTTGGTATAGCACCTACGAGTCGTGTTGTCGCTTCCTGAGCTACTTTTCCAGTAACATCTTTAGCAATTCCTCTTAATGCTTTTTTCAAATGAGGAGCAACCATTTTTGCGCCAGATGCAAGTAGTGGTACAGCCTTTCTAGCCAATGCACTCAGAAAAGAACCAATACCTTGTCCATATTGCATTCGAGTGCCTCGAAAACCAGGTAGTGCCCGCCCAACTTGGTATTGAAAATGGTTTCGATAAATATTTGGATTGTGAATATAAGGCTTCATATCGCTTTTTGTCTAAAATGAAGTTTACAAATGACTTTACCACTCTCAAATGCTACGTTTTCCCCTGTGTCGTTCTTGATATTGATTTCAATAGTATCGAACTTGTTGCTATTTACAGAAACATAATGTGGTTCCCCATAAGTTTTAGTGACTATTTCACCATTTTTTCCTTGAACAGCTACTGCACGTAATAAAGGGACATAATAATCACCAACAACTTGAGGATCACAAATACTACAATACACATACAAAGTGTAAAATCCACGTGTAATATTAGAGGTATAGTCTGATTGGTACATTTGTTCACTGTCCGCGTCAGATGTAAATAAACCTGTGTCGCGAAATCCTAACACGTCAGCTAAACCTTGACTTAGACCGAGTTGATATCCATTTTTTACAATTATTCGGGTGCGTCGTGTGATGGTGTTGTATTTGAATTTTATTTTCAATGCTGTAATCGCTGTTGTATTGGTTTCTATAAGCAACTGCCTATTCAACATATCTACTAATTCTTCCATTGTACTATAATGACCTCGAGGAATATGAATTTTAATTAACTCTTCTGTACCATACCAAAAGGAATAATCTCCATCTTTTTTAAATGTAGGCCATGTATGAGGGTATTGAATTTCTGCTAATGCTACTTCAAATTTGTTTCTTAAATAAATTGTTTTTGGCATACGTATTTGAAAAGTGGAAGCTGTATTATTTGGATAAATATCTTTGCTTGCATTGCTTGGTAAAGTAATGTAAAAACTTGTTGATTCCATGACGTCTAAATTGAAAATGACCGTTTGTGCTTAGGTAAAACATTAATTTCTACACTTATAGTTTCATCTACTGTACCTCCACAACACCCACTTAAGCACCGTACTTTTTGGAAGGTTTTCATAAAACGTAATGAAGGTAATTTAATACATTTCCCATTCCAGCTCATGTTGACGGGCTTTTTTAATATCTTGTATGGTTGTACGTTTTGTAAAAATGGTTAAGGGAATGTTACTTTTTGCTATAGCCTCAATAAACTCTTTCCATCCAACTGGTAGACTTTCACGTTCTTTCTTTCGTGACCCCACCAGTGCTTCTTTCAATAAGTCAACAATATTTGAATTAGAAATGACTTCACCCGTACTTAACACAAGTTCTTTCTGTTCAGTCCACTGTATTCCATTGTCTTTCAATTCTTTTAATACTAAAGTCACCTTTTGATGATATGTAGGTGGAAAATACTGTACTATATTTGTTTTCTTATCTGGAGGTGTACCACGTTTTTGTTTGTAGCGTATATATTCTCCCACAAGCTGTGACATCTTTTTAGCAGATTCATGATTCCTTTCAGCTTTCAATACATGTTTTATTTTACTTTTCAAATCACTCTCCTTAGACTGAGACTTTTTAAGTTCTAACAACATAAAATATTCAGATTCTGGAATCAACACCATTTTCTCTGTGTGTTTCATCGTCGTATAAGCTGTGCTAATAGGGGTAGGGCAAACGTTGCTAAAGTCCCAATAAAACCACCTTTTTGATTAATTAGCTTCTTTTTATGTTTAAGAGATACTTTTTTGTTACTCAGTGTTCTCAACAAGTGTTTATGACGTTTCAGCTTTTTATAAGCTTGCGGATTTAATGGTATATGCCCTTTTAAAATGTTGAGACAAATTTCAAACAAACTAGTCAATTCTTCTTTTGTCGCTTGTTTAAGTAAAACTTTACGTCGCTGTGGTCCACTGCGTGCAAGCAAATGAAGGAATGGTTGATTTGATTTTAGTCGCTTTGACATGTTGCTTCATTCAATGTAAAAGCTAGAAATGACTACTGTGCTATAGACATAGCCTTATTTACATGTGGTAAAATACCAGTACGAATGCGAAGGTGTTCTTCTGTTTTTGGTTTTAAGTCAATAAGCAAATAACCAAAAGGTTTGGTTGTAGCGTCTTGAAACGCTTCAATTAAAAATTGTGATTTGCCTGGATACATTTGACGTGCTAATGTTGTAATTTGTTGATTATCTCTTGGATTCTTAAACAAAATAATATAATTAGAGTTCAAACTAATATTTCGCATTTCTTTTCCTTGATGAAACAAATTGTGCACAATAAACAGAATGCTCAAATTATTATGACTGCTAGCCACGCTAAACAAACGCGTCATACGTTCATCGCTATGACACTGTGTCATTAAGTCATCAATAACCAAGAGATTAGTTGTTTTAGGATCAAATCGGTCTTCAATGTCTTCTGGTATACCTTTATGAAATATTACCTGACGCATAGACTTGTATAAAGGTTGGTCTGCACCATATAACCATAAAATATGTTGTGGTGGTGGATAAATGAGTTTATGCTCAATAATAGCTTTCACTAGAGATGTTTTTCCACTTCCAGTGGGTCCAGAACATAAACATGTAAACGGGTGTTTGAATTGCATGTTAAAACCACTGTATGTCTTGGTCTTTTATCCAACTGTTGAATTTTTTCGGCCAGCCCATCCACTTCACAAAGTGTTCTGTTTGTCCTTTTCTTTTACGTGTTTTTAAAACTTTTTCCACTTTAAATAATGAATCAGCGTCTTTTGAAACGGATTGTAATTCTTCTTCATAAAAATGACCATCTATAGGCTCATCCATAAAGTCTTTAAGTCTGTACAAGTTAATACCCTGTTTTCGACACCGATGCGTAATGATAAAGACTTCTTCAGTCCACTTCTGTTGATAGTCACGTTGAAATACATATTTCATATGAGAAATACGTACTTGAGCTTTTATTTTAAATTTATATGGTTTAACTTTTTTAGAAAATTTAATAGTGTCCATGTACATACGTTTCCATACTTTGGCTTCGTTTGTTTTATTTACACCAGCAGGTGATAAGCCATGTAGTGAGGTATGAGGTCTATTATTGTAATTAGCTACAAGTTGTTGTAAGATGTCAGTGTACTTGTATGTTTGTTTTGAAGAAAATAACGGTACATCAAACCTTTTACGGTACGTATGACACGTTCAGCATAATTCGCTTTGGTTTCATTTTTAGTTGTGTAGACATGAATACCTTGTTTTTTCAGAAATTCTTTCACCCACCGGTTGGTGAATTCTGTCCCTTTATCTGACCGTAACAACTTAGGTCGTCTGTCTGTTTTCTGGAAAATGGTTTTAAAGGCTTGTACCACAGAGTCATGTTTTTTATTTGGTAATGGTTCAATCCACAAATATTTAGAAAAAACATCAATGACGACTAGCAGAAAACGAATGCTTTCGTTGTGTGGAGAAAGATTGGTAACGTCAGCTAAATCTGTATCCCATAAGTCATCTATACCTTGTGTTATAATACGCTGTCGTTTAAATTTGTACTTGACGGGTTGTAAGAGTGTAAAGGCGTCTTGATCACGAATCCATTTTTTAACGTTATTATATGAAGTTGCTTTTCCTGTTTGCTTCAGAAGTTGATATAATTTATAAGGCCCAGCAAAAGCACCAGGATGACTTGGATCAAAATAAATTTGATTTAAATAATCTTTCCATTTAGCCATGGTATAAAAACACATTCAGTAACAATTAAACCATTTATTTTACAATAGCATTAAAAACATTATACCTATGCTTAACTACAGCTTAACTATAACTCATGTTTATATGTATAACTGTTTCTATAACAACCATTTTACTTTGAAAGTTCTTTTATTACACTTTCTATAACTCATGTTTCTATAACGAGCATATTACTTTAAATGTTCTTTTATTAGACTGTCTATTTCCCTACTACTCTTCCGTAGTTGCTTCCACTCAGCTGGTGTAAGCAGTATACCTCGTTTGCTAGCATAAGTACGTCCATCTTTTGTGGTAATATAGTCGCGGATATTTACATAGAGTTTTTGCTTGTATCGACACACTTTCACACCTTTTCCATTCCCAATTGGGATGAGAACTTTTAAGTTTTGTTGTTGTGGTGTAGCACTTTCTTGCGTGAAGGCTGGTTCACCACTCACTTTCACACCTTGTGCAGTTGGGATAAGAACGGATTGTTTTAAGTGTTGTAGTATATTGTTTACACTTTCTTGTCTAGTAGCTGGTTCCTCACTAACTTTTATTTCTCCTGAATTCATGTTGACGTTCACTCCTCAGCGGTTCGTTTTAAAATGATGAGGAGTGACTGTGTTGTACCCTTTTATTGTGTAGAAGTGTCCACTGGCGCATGCGTAACTAAACACATTTCTGCTACTAAAAAACGAATGTCTGGTAGCCAATCATAATCAGCCTTTTGTAATGCTAGTCCTAACATAAATTGTTCATGTGGTACACCAAGGCTGTTACACTTTTGTGTAAATTCCACCAACACTTGATGAATCGGTAAGTTAAGCCGTGCTTTTTTCCAGTATGTATTAAAGTATATAAACACAGAATCAAGTTTTTCATTCAAAGAAAAATGAGGTGTTAAAACAAAAGACTTTTCTCGCTGTAAACTAATGTACATCCAATGAGCATAACGTTTTTTAAATTCAAATTCCATTATGCGATACGATTCCATGTGGTTCTACCTTAAGTTCACCACACACCTTACAGAAATTGTCTGGTTCACAGTCTTTACAATTGTATTTATGACAATGACACTTGTCTCCAAAGAACTCAGATCCACCACAGTACTCACAAATGTAAGCAAGTTGGTTGTACGCGTGTTTGTTACAATTTCTCACTTCTCTCAGATCCTCTTTCTTCAGCTCGCTTTCTTTCATACGTTGATGAAAAAGCTGTATTTTCAATGTTTCATGACATTTTCCTTTCAACAGCTCTGCAACTTTTGGTATAATATCTAAAAATGTATTCCATTCCTCATCATTTAGGTTGATGTAGTTGTTGTACACTTTACTGTTCACTTCTCGAATCCAGTGAAAACTGACATATCTCTTTTCAGCAAACTTAATGACTGTAATATGTTTATCGTCAGAAAGTTTGAGTTCATATCCTTCATCTCGCATGTGGTAACTATTGACTCTTATTTTATCCCACATAAGAGTTCAGAGAACAATCCATCTTGACCCACGTAAAAGACGTGCAAAGCTTCCATATGCTCCTTCTTCTACACAGACTTGTAAGTTATGACTGATTTCAAATGATGTGTTCATGGTTGCGTTCATGGTTGTGACTGTTGAGTAATACTAGAGTTCATTCCTTTTATATGTCATATACCATATGACGTCATAAAAGCGTTAACCAATTATATTATGAGTTGCTTGAAGACGTTATTGAATTTTTTAACCAATCAGAGTTGCTTGAAGACGTTACAGAATTTTTAACCAATCATATTTGATTCCTCACCCCAATAGGCTATGAACCACTTTCTAACGAGTTCTTTTACTTCAGGCAACCATTCATGTTCTGTTTTTTGCATAGCTTCCTGTATATTAAACCGTTGGTAAGGAAGATTCAATTCTTCACATTCATCCTTAAATCCATTGAAAAGAATATATGAAGAAACTATAACATGTGCACTTGACCATTTTTTGTTAATGTCTTCCCACCATAGTGCTGGATTTTCTACTCGAATGCGTGAAAACATCCATGTAGCGTACCAATCCTTAAATATTTTTTCCATAGCTCTGTCTTCTTCCATGTTTTTTTTTTGACTTCACTCTGCAGAGTTCACTCCCTTTTATACCCAACTGGTTGCTGAGTCAAGCTTTTCAAACTTCTTGCAAACGTTTGAATTCACTTCAACTCGTCCATGGTTGAATCGAACAAGGTCTGATACATTCGTCGTCAATGGAACATCATCATCATAAAGTAAAATGATTCTTGCAGCTACAACTAGCATGAGCTCAACTGCCCAAATTGTATTCACGTTGATAAATGCTGAATCAATGTCATAAGTTGATATGATAAATGTTAAATCAATGTTATAAGTTGATAGTTTATGTAGATGTTCACAGTCACGTAGAAACGAGTCGATGAAATCACTTGGAATAGTCTTTCCGACAGCTTCCCAATGCAGATGTAAATTTTTCACTTGCTGCATCCAATCCCATTCAAAAGTAGGAAGCTTTGAAAACACATAGTTAGTATAATTCACTTTGAAGACGTCGTCCATAGTCATACATCTGTCAAGAAGTAATGCTGACATTGTGAAGTCTTTTCTCGTCACACAATGTATTACTAGTTGACTAGTTGACATGTTTCACTCATGCTTTTATACTACTTCCATGTAGCAATCCGTGCAGTCAGCCCCCCATGCTACAGAAGGTGTGCTCAAACCCGTACGGGTTTCAACACACCTGTGCTCAAACCCGTACGGGTTTCAAAACACCTGAAAATACGGGTTTGAGCACACGTGTGCTCAAACCCGTATTTTCCCACTACTCAACCTGGTGATGGCAGGCCCCGGGGGGCCTGTCAACCTGTGTTTGGCTGGCCCCGGGGGGCCTGCCAGCCTGTGTTTGGTTGGCCCCGGGGGGGCCTGTCGATCTGGTGTTTGGCTGGCCCCGGGGGGCCTGTTGACCTACTGTACGGCTGGCCCCGGGGGGGCCTGTCGATCAGCTCTATCATAGCATAGATAGAGTGGTTATTCTCAACCAGTTGGTTGCAAGCTTGAGTCGATCTGTGTGACGTCATTGATGGGTTAAAATACACACCAGGCCAGCTCTAACCATGTCTCTATTAGCCCTTTGCTGTCCGGGTGCTCGAGTGCTCGGGTGCTCGAGTGCTCGGGTGCTCGAGTGCTCGGGTGCTCGAGTGCTCGGGTGCTCGGATGCTCGAGTGCTCGGGTGCTTGAGTGCTTGGGTGCTTGAGTGCTCGGGTGCCATTTTGTCCGGGTGCCATTTTGTCCGGGTGCCATTTTGTCTGGGTGCCATTTTGTCCGGCTGCTCGTTTGAATGGTCGTTTGAATGGCCGCCCGTTTGAATGTCGTTTGAATGGCCGCCCGTTTGAATGGCCGCCCACTCTCCATATTACGTCATTATGACGTTCATATGACGTTCATATGACGTTCATATGACATTCATATGACCTCCATATCACCTCCATATCACCTCCATATCACCTCCATATCACCTCCATAACACGTCTAGATCACGTTAAAATGACGTCACTGTTTTAAAAACCCCATGGGGCTATCAAAACACCACGTGACGTCATTATGACGTCCATATGATAACAATATGGTAACCATATGGTAAACATATGATAACCATATGGTAACCATATGACGTCAATATGACGTTAATATGACGTCAATATGACGTCACTGTTTTAAAAACCCCATGGGGCTTTCAAAACACCACGTGACGTCATTATGATGTCACTTCCTGTTTTTAAACCCCCACTTTTACACTACTATCTTGAACAAACAGAGAAGCAAGAATTCATTTATATGACTAGCCATCATCCCGTGACGCGTTTGTGGTACTAGAAATAACTCGACGGCTTTGTCTCTCTCTGGTGAATGAAATGGGCATACAACCATCTGACAACACTTTTACATGGCCTAAGTACCTGCCAAGCTTCCCCAAAATGCTTTAGACTTCTGCTTTAAAGCAAAGTTCATTTCATGCACATTTTCAGAATAGTGTCATATGCGAAATCGGTTATCAATTTTGGAAACGATTCCTAAATGGACTGTGTAAATCTCTCAGTCACAAAACGCCGAGTGTCAAATTTAAAAACATCACATACCCTCCCACCAAATAATGTATTACTGCACATTTCACAATTAGAACGCAAATGACTGCTCGCATAGAACGAAAAATATACAGACATGTACATTTGAAAACTGTGTGGGTACAATTGTTGGCCCCATTTTTGAGGGAAAAGCAGATTATTGATAGAAAATCACCCTTAGCCTTTAAACTGAATGAAACTAAAAAGCTGAGACTAAAGAACTTAAAATGAAAATATCTCCCTTGTTTGGCCAATATATATGCTACCAAGAGGCCTCCAAGTGACTAACGTAAAATCTAAAGTATGGACCTTTCAGATACCCCCTGGGTGCTAAATGGGTTTTGATACAATGAGTGGCGTCTATCTTTGCCTTCTTCAAAGGATCAGGAGTCGGCATCAATGAGCTTGTCTTTCCCGATGGTGTCTGATAATAAGATGTGTTTTTGTTTTGTTCTAAAACGTAAGGCTTTTGCACATTGAAATCATGTGAGTTTATCTTTAAAATGACCATCATTTGATTCAGTGTTATGTTAAAATAATTCAGAGTTTGCTGCGACATATTAGCTGACTGTTACTGTGACTTGCCTCAGTCTAGACATGAATATGCAATTTGGTTTGGTAAGAGTAGGCCATTTCTTGCACGTGAACGTAGAAAGTGCATATTTGCATAACAAAAATAATGTGTTGATAAATTTAGTAAACTTTTTTGCATTGATTAAAGAATATATAGATAAATATTATTTCGCCTTATTTAAAACCAACTTAGCATGAACTGTGCTCTTGAACTAAATACAATAAAATCGTTCATCGAAACCGTACTTCTTACTGGTTTTATTTCCTGCCAAACAAGCTAAGGTTATGCTTATATTTAAAAGTGTTACGGATGTGCAATTGCATAAAAATAAATATTGCAGGTTAGTGGGAGATTTCTCAGTTTCGGTCGATTCTTTAAGACACGACCGCCCTGGAACTTTGGGCACTTGTTTATTACTTTCTCCCAAAACGGTGGAACGCTTGGTTTCTAAGTGGTGTTATCGCTCGATAGCAACAGTATCTCATTGTTAGGGTATTGTGATGACAAATGACATCTAATGGATATCATCCTTTGCGTTTACGTTCCTGGAAACATTAACCTTAAGCACATATCCATATCAGTAAAAACTTAGTATTAAAAATGTCATCGCTACTAAATAAATCCTGGTTTCTAAGTGTTTTTTTCGCACGATAACAACAGTGTCTCTTTGATAGGATATTGTGATGACAAGTGACATCTAATGGATATCGTCCTTTACGTTTACGTTTTTTGGGAACAGTAACCTTAAGCATATTCCCATATCGGTAAAAATAGTATTACAAATGCCATGACCATTAAGTAAGTCCTGCACTTTGATCGTTTCACTGGCTATACTATTTTCCATATTTCGAGTTTTGATAAAAGGGTATCAAAATAGTAAAAATGGTATCATTTCTACTCCAGCGATGTTTACATCGCAACAAACTTTACTGTAACGTAAATCTAACAAATTACTGCCGTTTTTAATCGACACTATCGGTAGACAATTCCCGTTCATCTACATTAAGAAATGCTTAATTTTTTCTGCGGCTAGCGTCTAATCTCAATGTCTTCTGTTTGTGTCTTTTTGTGTTTTGTAAACCCTCTTGATTTACCAAAAGCTTGAATGTTTTCTCTCATACAGCATGTGTAACACGTTTTGTCTTCAAATCTGCAATCATCTAGACCGTGGCTTATCTTTCAATACGGGAAACATTATTTCACAGTAGACTCTGCCTTGTTGACACTGCTGAATACACGTCGTTTCTCTGATACACCTTTTATTGTCATCTCCATCACTACAGCGATTTCCTCAGTCTGTTTTTAGGTGATCTCTTTTTCTGATGACAATCGTTTTAAGGTTTGTTAACTGTTGATTGATTAATCTAGATCATCTCTCGGCTACTCTTTCAGTCGGGCGTCAAAATCACGTTGCGCACTTATCTTCTGTCTGACACTGACGTAATCGATAATGGATTCTCCTATTTGCTGCTGACGCATTTAAAACCTATATCGCTCTGCAATCACATTCGGCGTTGGACTTAGGCAATCCTGTAAAAGCGTGCTCATCTGCTCGGATGTGTTTTGATGGTTTTCTTCGGAGAAAAGAGGCTATGTATTAAACAGTGTTCCTGCCTATTACAGTATTACAGCAGCTGTCTTGGCATCCATAGCATCATTGGCAATAAATGGTTGATCCAGGCACTCTTTATACAGTACCAGCGATTGCCTGTCTCAGCCATAAGATTCAATGTCAATGTCAGCTCTGGCTGTATTTCTATTGCGCAATGCAGCACTAAATGTTCACCGCTACAATCATTCCCTGATCTTTTTGCAAGTCAGTTAAGGCATAAGACAATTTGCTTATCGCTATCTGTTGCATGCATGTGAAGCGAAACTAATGAAAGTTACAATAAAGTCAAAGATTGATCGAAGTTTATTTGGTGGTCCTGTTTATTGCTGCGACTCTTCGCAAGCTATTCACATAACAACATAGCAGTCAAATTTGATTAATAAGAGTTAACATTTTGCCACCAAACCATGATTTACTCTTTACATTTAATTGGATGTCCTTCATTGTAGAAAGTTAATTAGCACTTCAGTCAACAGATGTTTCATGTTACCCGATGCATTGCTTACACCTTTACTATTTATTAATTTGAACAAGTCCCCTTTATTTACATCAAATCACTTCGCAGAATGCAGAGGCACTTTCTGATCTTACTCATCTTATTTGTAAAATCCCTCTAGATGACATCTATTTTTTCACTTTATGGGTACAAAACACAATCTCTAACCAAATGGGCATAGGATACAATATTATGGTGACTCAAGCCAATGTTGTTAGCACCATAACGGAATACTTTATCAGCATCAGACAATAAAATAAGACCTATAATACATTTCTATGTTGGTGCAATAGGAATAGCTACTGAATGCGTTGCAAAAGATAAATATCTTTTAACGTTTTTGCACAGGATGAGTAATGAATTTTAAAGTATTACAAGATACATCCGCGTTAAAATCACATAACAAATATGTTTCTTTCTAAAAATGTTGAATTAAACCTTTGATACAAGATTCTCGATTGTGAAAGAATCTGGTATCATTTTATGGCCTATATCAATTTAAATCTAAAACTGTTGTGCTGTCGGTGGTAAAATATATATTACTAAGATTTCAAACTGAATTAACAAAAAAATAACGTCACGCCCATTAAATGCTGCAGTATCTTTGATGCGCATCACAACACATCCACCGTCTCAATTCTCAAGAATATAACGTGTAATGTTTAGTTTAGTGTCTACAATACTATTAGCTGGCCTTCTTTCAGAAATGACAAAGACTAATTAGCAGATGCTTTAAAGTATCTTGTTGTACGTATGTTCTTGTTTTGCGATAGAAGTGTTAACTGCATGTGCCCATGATTAAAAAATCATATTTTTTCGCTAAAGGAAACATTTAAAAGAGGTAATCAATTGAGTAAACACGATACTTTGTAAATACTCTACGGGCGGATTTCAAAACCACAGCGCATGCGCATTTTTTGTGGAGAATGTAGCAGAAATGTCAAAACAAAATAAAATGATTTTGAAACAAAAATGCTTATTTCTATATTATATGACTATACTGATAAGAACTATGAGGCCACATAGATAGAGGCGTCAGCATGGAGTCTTTTTACATATTTCAAATTATTTTAGGGGTAATGTGTATTGAATGCCCATGTTGTTTTTCTCGAATCTTCAACGGAGATGTGCCAGTGTATTATGGTCATTTTAATGGGACTCATAATTCAAACCGAAGGCAACCTTTCGCTGGTTTCCAAACGCTTATGCCCAGTTATGGATTTTTGAAAGGATCTACAATTCGGGTCATTTTGCAATGCCCAGCAGTGGTAAGTGCGGCTGTCCTGACTGGGCCACCTTTGCGAGGAGTTGGAGAGCCTGAGGCTAGCTCCACGTTAGTCCCAGCGGACCCTTTCTGTCTTCCTAGGACATAGGAAGGCCGCAAAAGTCATCTAGGACTAGCTCCAAGTTAGCTCCGAGTCCGCTCTGACATATAACATCGTATATCTCCCTGTCAGAGCTACGAAGCCTTCCATTGCTCCCCTAATATGGGTCAACTTCACATGTTCTGAGGTAGTCCCAGCGGACCCTTTCTGTCTTCCTAGGACAGAAAGGGTCACAGTTCCTGCAATAGAAATGGCCATTCATCTCAATTTTCGAGGCTTTGGATCTTTCGGCGTACGTTCAAGGACACTGGCTGAAACTGGCAGGCTTTTTCTTTAAAAAGCACACCGAGAAGTACCCTGGCGCATTATTTTCGACCTCAGCGAAACCCCCAAACTAGAGTTAAGAGTGCTTTTGCAACTGTGGGTTCACTGTTGTTGTGGACGATGATGAGGGATTCGATATCCTGATCTCAAGAAAGCACATATTTTTCTCAGTAAAAAATTGTTATCTGACCATAAAACTTGTGCGCCATAATTTATAATTGGGCCATTTATGTGATGCACCCTTTCTAAAATAACGCCGTTGGCCCCAGTCGTGCGCCGAGATTTGAAAATTGACATCAATGACATTTCCTGTTATAGGAACTTTGACTCTTACTGTCATAGGGAGACCGCAAGAGTCATCTAGGACTAGTTTTGAGGCACGAATCCTGCATACCATTCCGTATTGTTCAAACATCTACAGAAAGTTCATGCCAAATATGCCCTTTTTGTAAAACAGGCACAGCTTTTAGTTAGCCGTATATCTTTTATTGGTTCATAAAAGTGCAGAAATTTAGGTTCCGCACCCACCTGTCAGATGTTTGTTTACATTCTGGCCTTTAAATGCCACGTGACCCAGGTCAGGGGACCGAAAATTTAAATAAAGGGGTTATACTTTCATTGTAAAATATATACTAAAATAGTTGATAGATGCAGAATTACGTATAAATTTATTTTGTACACCCACAATATTTGACTTTTTATTTTTTACGTTCTATTTGAAACATCAATTTAAAAGTTTTTTGGTGGTTAATTGCAAAAATCATTGTTACTTTTTCACGTAATAAAGTATGTTCCCTGTATACAAACAAGTGTCAATTATTGCGGGAGATTTGAAGTTATTTCCGTATTATTTTCTTTTAAAGAAAGCGTAGAACAGAAGTTGTATATGATTACCGTAACGTAACAAAGAAAAAAAACAAAGCAACAGAACATTTGTTGATATATTTATATTTCGTATTTAAAAAATCGCTTGTTCATTTTTACCATGAATAATAAAATGACTCGTTGATCTTTTTTTTACCTTGGTTTAAGGGCTGGTATGAAATATTGCGAATGAAATATTTCATGAAATATTTTACTAAAAATTTCACGTTTTGAAATTTTTAAATAAGAAATAAGTTGGACATCAAGAATACCAAAAACTGACGGATACCTATCCAAGGACATTCATCTAAGTTGTCAGTTAACACACTGCGTTGGCATAACTCTACCAGTAAACAATGCAGCCACAGAAATCCTGGGTAGTCTATGACTTTTGAGTAACAAAGCTAGCAGTTGCTGGCCTACAGCACCGTTGACACATCTACTCCGGGTATCTGAGCGGGTGTCTCTAAGGGTGGGGAGAAGCAGGAGAGTTTATAGTAACTGCTGAAAGGAGGCTCACTATTAACGGCACAGGGGAAATAGGTTGGATATGTACACAATAGGTCAAAAATATAGCAGGCAATGTGTTGGTTAAACAAACAGGGAGCAACTCACGCCCGAGTTTGCTTTAAATTTAGCATAGTCATCCTTAATTCTGCAATTAAGCGGTGTTTCCCATTTAAACGAGAAAAGGCTTTGCCTTTATCCGGTTTTACGATAAAGCGGTATGCAATTTTCCGGTTATAAATACATCATTTTATGCAATCAACCGATTTATGCGTTTAACCGGTATGCGATTCTGACATTTTATCTGTCTATGCATTTTGATGGTGGTATTTGTTAAATTAACGAACATATATTACGCATAACCTGGAAATGTGTGTTTTTTCTAATATGCTTTGAAAGATTTCAAAAATTTCAATATTTCTGAAATATTTAAAAAATTTCAAATTTCATGAAATTTTTACCAGCCCTGCTTGGTTTTAATCAATTGGTTGAAGTCGGTTGTTTAAATCATACCAGATCTGGAAATAATTTGCGTTTTGATTACGAATAACTTTAATATCAACCATCATTTGTGTTCACGTCAACATTGAATAATTGTTGACTTGGAAATTGACCAATCAGATTATAGCATTTACGCAAGTCATGTGCGAGGGAGACGAGTTAAAACCAGTTGCAGTAGATCGAAATTGGTGGCAAAAATGTAACATTCCGACTGCACTAAATAAGTCATGCAGACTCTTTCGACTCCAATGTTTCTTATTTTGACAAATGAAGTTGACAAATAAAAACGTTTTCCAACTACGGAAGATGTTCTTTTTTCATTTTGCCACTCTGGATCTATTGTAAGCATTCGTTCTCCAACTCGTAACAAATTGAGTTAAATTCTGTCCTATATTTTAAGGACATCGTTATAAAAAAGACAGGGCGGAACGCAGCTCCAGTACATCATAAGTTGTTCAGTTGCAAATTTATCTTTCATTTACAGAAGATTGTTATGGCTTGTAACGAGACAGTTGTATTGAATTGCGTGGCTTCTGGTTCAGACATCAACATGGTATAACCGGTACAAATGTTGCTTTCGCACGCAGCATCACTGAGTGAGAGCTTAAGCAAAACAAATCAACGATAAAACAACTTTCCTTGAAGCTAAACTCGGCGAACTCATTGCTGAAATTGGTCGTAAAAGTCTCAAAGGGGATATTCTATCTCTCTCCCCCCCCCCCCCCCACCCCCTCCTTCCAAAAAATTGAAACCATCTTGTCGGATATCTTGATTTCGCTTATTTCCAAGGACAACCCAAATTTTTAAACTCGTATCTCGTTTATGGCTTTATTAATAACACTTTAAATCTTCACCGGTAATGTTCAAACTCGCAAAAGTGTATTTTGTTCTGCATTGAATCCTCTTCTAATATTAAAACATAGGCATCAGAGACGGAAAAACCCTCAGCCATGGGGAACATACTCGAAAAAAAGGAACAGTAAAATAAAACTGGAGGGGACCAATCAGTGCAATGAAACCTATGATAAAAATGCATCAAGTACTTAGAGCACCTGAAATAGGATGACAGTGCTTTAAGATGAAAAAAAACAAAACAAAAACATTTACCATGAGACACTGTCCAACTGAGCCAATGTCCATGGGCGGATATAGCTAATGCACTGTTTGTGCTATTAACCGAATTAGGTATTCGGATATTAACGAGTTGATAGTTGCCTTTAGAAAGCACAGGTTCTATCTATGGGGAGCATATGCGATCGACCGTCTGTTGGTCTGTCATCAACAGCTTGTTAACACGATAACTTAAAAACTGCTGCAAGGATTTTAATGAAACTTGGTGTGTAGCTTCTATGGGAGCAAACACAGATCGGTATTGTAAATGGGCCAGGTTCGTCCAAGGAAAATGCACCAACTGGACTTGGAAAATTTCAGCTCTTGATTGATTATTGATGGCCGTGTTTAACTGATAGGTGGGGCGGGGGGGGGGGGGGGGGGTAGGGCTGTGGGGAATATGTGGACTATGCACACTGCTCTAGTTTTTTTTTTTGTTATTTAAATAATAAAAATAAAAAATCGATTTAACAAAAAAAATCATGTTGTTTTTTTTTTTTTTTTTTTTTTGAGTTGCCTGTTTAAAAGTGAATGTTGTCCCGAAGAAAATAGTGGATTACGTGTTAATCTCAAGGCGTGTAAACTCATGCGTTTGTGTTGTTTCAGAAAGGACAGTTCGAGCTGCAGTTATGGTTGCTGCTGTGCGGAACCGCCGATACAAGAGCAGTATGTCCCATGAAAGCTTCCAGCAATTCTAGAACATTTCAGAAAAAAAAATTTAGAGAAAAAAAAACCATTGAAACTGATTACGTTCTGATACGTTTGTGTTATAACACTTTGTTTGCTAGAAGGATGAATGCTTTGTTGGAAAATCTTTTAGAAAATAAAGTTTTTGCAGTATATATTAAAAAAGATATAAACGGCTTATTTGTATATCAAATTTGATGGGAGCAAAAGGTTTACATCCCGATACGTTAAGATAAGCCTACAAACTGAAAGCTGGTGCAGAATGACGGGATATTTCAATGAAGGTGCGATCTCAATCCGTAGAATCCACTAAGTTTATTTTGCCGCGCAGATGTACCGCTTGTCTGACATGGAGATCAACTTGGAGTACCAGCGCTTGGCCCGAGAGGGGGGTGTCTCAAATAGCCCCGATGACAGCTGCTTGAGGTATCGAATGACCGATGAAGAGTCTCTGGCCAAGGTGCAATTCCTCGTTGACATTTTATTTTTTTTTTTGGGGGGGGGGGGTGGGGGGGGGCGGGGACGCAGTGACATAGAATCTTGAAAAGTCACCTGTAGTTCAACGAACGCAGTTTCTATTAGATGCCTGGACTTTTGTGATTTTTTTTTTCTACGAGATCGAAATAAACATTGTTAAAGAACACTAAAATGTGACACAAAAAAAAAACAAAAAAACAATAGAGTTGTTTAAGTTTTAAGGCTGGATTTGTATTTTCAGTTTCACTACACCTTCAGCAAGACCATAAAGAGCGACTTCTTCTATTCACTGTTGCTTCTGCAAGCTCCGTCGGTTATCAACCAGAACTCGACGGGCACTGCAAGAACCAGTGGCGTTTTGTGCCGCGTGAGTAACCTAATGAAAAGCATTGCAGTTCAAGTTGAAAGTTTATCTCGTGTAGTCCTCGTATTTGTGTCGGAGAAATTCACAATTGCTGAGAAACCTTTTGAAGTATGTCTGTTTGAAAAGTAATTAAACTGAGCAACGAATGATTGCGTTAAAAAGTCAACAGGGGAAGTACTTTGCTCGCAATACTTAAGGAACAGATCTGATTTGCATCTAACAATTCAAATTTTAGCTCACATGTTTTTTTATTTATTTATTTTTTTATAGCAACAGCATCTTTGCGTTGTTGGGATTTGTCCCTGTTCATACTGTCTGTATTGTTAGTCCCACGCCGGGGGACTATAGTTTTCGGGTTTGTCTGTCCGTCTGTCGACACTTTTTTTGTTAACACACTCAAGCCTACATTTTTCCACCGATTGTTAAGATACTGTATATATGGGTAGTACTAGAACGAACAAGGATCGGTATTATAAATGAGCCATGTCGGCCCAAGGACATTGGCCCAGCTGAACTTCACAAATTTTCCCAATCCTTACTCAGTCGAATGAGTTTGTTAACACACTCAAGCCTACATTTCTGGTTCGACTGTTGAAATCTTTTAGAGATAAGAAGTATTGGAACCAACAAAGGTCGGTATTGTAAATGAGCCCTATCGGCACAAGGACATTGGCCCAGCTGAACTTCACAAATTTTCCCAATCCTTACTCAGTTGAATGAGTTTGTTAACACACTCAAGCCTACATTTCTGGATCGATTGTTGAAATATTTTACGTATAGGAAGTATTGCAACCAACAAAGGTTGGTATTGTAAATGAGCCCTATTGGCCCAAGGACATTGGCCCAGCTGAAGTTTAGAAATTTTCACAACCCTTACATACTGGAATGAGTTTGTTAACACACTCAAGCCTACATTTTTTTTAAACAATTGGCAAAATGTTATACAGGTAGGTTGTATGGGTGGCAACAAGAATTGGTATTGTAAATGAGCCATGTTGGCCCAATGACATTGGCCCAGCTGGAATTTTAAAATTCACGAATATGATACGAAGGGTTGTAGTCCAGCCTAACAAAATCAAATACTGGGACTGTACGCCGGCGGGGGACATAGTCAGTTTCACTGACCCCCTTGTTTTGATTTGTCCCTGTTCATACTGTCTGTATTGTTTTGATTTGTCCCTGTTCATACTGTCTGTATTGTTTTGATTTGTCCCTGTTCATATTATCTGTATTGTTTTGATTTGTCCCTGTTCATACTGTCTGTATTGTTTTGATTTGTCCCTGTTCATACTGTCTATATTGTTTTGATTTGTCCCTGTTCATACTGTCTGTATTGTTTTGATTTGTCCCTGTTCATACTGTATGTATTGTTTTGATTTGTCCCTGTGCATACTTTCTGTATTGTTTTTATTTGTCCCTGTTCATACTGTCTGTATTGTTTTCATTTGTCCCTGTGCATATGTCTGTATTGTTTTGATTTGTCCCTGTTCATACTGTCTGTACTGTTTTGATTTATCACTGGTCATACTGTCTATTTTGATTTGTCCCTCTTCATATTATCTGTATTGTTTTGTTTTGTCCCTGTTCATACTGTCTTATTGTATTGATTTGTCCCTATTCATACTGTCTGTATTGTTTTGATTTGTCCCTGTTCATACTGTCTGTATTGTTTTGATTTGTCCCTGTTCATACTGTATGTATTGTTTTGATTTGTCCCTGTGCATACTTTCTGTATTGTTTTTATTTGTCCCTGTTCATGCTGTCTGTATTGTTTTCATTTGTCCCTGTGCATATGTCTGTATTGTTTTGATTTGTCACTGTTCATACTGTCTGTTTTGATTTGTCACAGTTCATACTGTCTGTTTTGATTTGTCCCTGTTCATACTGTCTGTATTGTTTTGATTTATCACTGGTCATACTGTCTATTTTGATTTGTCCCTCTTCATATTATCTGTATTGTTTTGATTTGTCCCTGTTCATACTATCTTATTGTATTGATTTGTCCCTGTTCATACTGTCTATATTGTTTTGATTTGTCCCTATTCATACTGTCTGTATTGTTTTGATTTGTCCCTGTTCATACTGTATGTATTGTTTTGATTTGTCCCTGTGCATACTTTCTGTATTGTTTTTATTTGTCCCTGTTCATGCTGTCTGTATTGTTTTCATTTGTCCCTGTGCATATGTCTGTATTGTTTTGATTTGTCACTGTTCTTACTGTCTGTTTTGATTTGTCCCTGTTCATACTGTCTGTATTGTTTTGATTTATCACTGGTCATACTGTCTATTTTGATTTGTCCCTGTTCATATTATTTGTATTGGTTTGATTTGTCCCTGTTCATACTGTCTGTGTTGTTTTGATTTTTCCCTGTTCATTCTGTCTGTATTGTTTTGATTTGTCCCTGTTCATATTGACTGTATTGTTTTCATTTGTCCCTGTGCATACTGTCTATATAGTTTTGATTTGTCCCTGTTCACACTGTCTGTATTGTTTTGATTTGTCCCTGTTCATACTGTCTGTATTGTTTTGATTTGTCCCTGTTCATACTGTATATATTCTTTTGATTTGTCCCTGTTCATACTGTCTGTATTGTTTTCATTTCTCCCTGTGCATATGTTTGTATTGTTTTCATTTGTCACTGTTCATACTGTCTGTTTTGATTTGTCCCTGTTCATACTGTCTGTACTGTTTTGATTTATCACTGATCATACTGTCTATTTTGATTTGTCCCTGTTCATATTATTTGTATTGGTTTGATTTGTCCCTGTTCATACTGTCTGTATTGTTTTGATTTGTCCCTGTTCATGCTGTCTGTATTGTTTTGATTTGTTCCTGTTTATACTGTCTGTATTGTTTTGATTTGTCCCTGTTCACAGGGTTCGTGCGCCTCCTGGAAAACCTGGAAATCTCCTGGAAATTGGAAATGGTCACAAAACCTCCTGGAAAACTCCTGGAATTCCATCAAGACTCCTGGAAAACTCCTGGAAACCGAAATCATAATTAATTTGTATATATATTCATATGCATATCCAGATTTTGATATAATTATATAAAATTATGACGATTTTTCCATTTGTCCTATTTATCAGAGTCTGGTAGATCGTAGACTCGTAGACACTTTCATATGAACCTCTGGTAATAAAGATAAATATTGTCATGTCCATTATGATCGTAATACATTTTAAGTCTGGAATTTTTATCTTGAATGCTCTGGGTTACAGGGTTTTCTTTATTTTGTGCATTGGATTTCCTTATTCGAACACTGAATACTTGACACCTAAACAAGTACCGATACTTCAATTCTCTGTTACATAAAAAATATGGCATGACCCTACCTTCCAGATCTCTTGCTGTTTTGTTGATGTGTTTTGGAATAATTTAGGAATAAGTAGAGGTACGCTGTAGTACATTTCAGAAAGGCGTTTATGTAGAGTCTACGTGGCTAGGTCTTTGTGAGGGGTGTGACTGTAAATGAACATGCTCCACACGCATTTAGGAAAGAATCATGTGCATGCCCTTATTAATTATAGAATTCTATGAATGATTGCTTAAAGGCATTAGAGGAGCCAGTGTACTTTTTGGCTGTGTACTCTGTGGCAGCGATTCAGCATGGGTCATCAGCGACACCAAATAGAATGAGAAGCTTTCTCAAGCCTAATCGATTTTTCGTCAATTTCTCTTTTTATTTCTAATCAAATGCACAAACTAAATGCATTAAAAAAATACTGTCTAGAGTAAATGTTTAAGGTTCTGTCGTCGCAAGGCTCAGTGAATCAATTCTTAAGTTACTTACCAAAATGTCGTATTCAAGATAAAAATTTCAGAATTTAGGCCGTTCATATATTACTTACGCAAAGAGTAGGACTTGGATAAAAGGCCTTGCAGAGTCAGTGTGGTCAGTGGGATCCGGTCTAGCCAAACGCATGCGCACGCATATTTAGGCCTTTAATTTAGCTTCTTCAAACACAGTTTTTATGGCCTCTGCTCAAGCGCGCATGGGGATTGAGAATTCTGTATCATTGCATATTGTGTTTTGGCGTATTGGTATATATAAAAATCCTTAATTTTATTTTCGTATATTAATGTGTGAACGGAGTCTTAGGGTTGGGTGTGGAAGAGGGTTGACTAAAGATTTTAGGAGGGTGGGTGAGAAAAACATACTGATCGGAATGGGTCAGTTAAGCTTCAAGATATAATGAGGTCTATCAGAAGTTAAAGGATACACATTGTTCCATTTTCAAGTAATGTGATACTGCATGGGTCCATCTACAGTTATTTATTAAGGAGTCATCCATAACATACATGCGCACTTTCTCCAGATTTTAGAACTCCTTTCCCCTGTACGCACTTTTGTGACATTATCCAACTTGCTTATGTACAAGCGTACGCCTTGACTCAACCGCCTCTCTCTCTCTCTCTCTCTCTCTCTCTCTCTCTCTCTCTCTCTCTCTCTCTCTCTCTCTCTCTCTACCCCCTCCCCCTACCCTCCTCCCCCTCCTCAATGCGTATATCCCCTATCTTTATACGTACATTTGTGTGACATCGTCGAGTTTGCGTATAAATTAGCGAACGCGTTGGCCCAGATCCCCCCCCCCCCCCTCATGCGTATGTTCTTTTATGGATACCCATTAATAAATCAGATAATTATACTAAATACGAAATTTAGTCGTTTTTCAGAGTTTTAGTGAACTTTAATAAATTTGAAAATGTCGAAATACAAATGTATGTTTCGCGATGATTGACTCCATAAGGAAAATTACAAAGAGTGGTTGGGTGCAGATAGATTTTACAGAAACAAAGCTCGATGTATACTGTGTATGAAATCATTCGATATCGGAAATATGGGTGTAACCGCCTTAGCAAGTCGCCAGAAAGGGAAAAAGCATCAACAAGCCGTAAGAGTTTCCTCTGCTAGTAAGGTGTCATTTGCTACAAACAAATCTTCAAATGAGAATCATAAACCTGTACCTAGCTCTTTAGTGACAGTTTCAGATTATGCCCTAAAGAAAGACGTGCTTAAATCAGAAATTCTGTGGACAATTCGAACAATAGACGAGCGTAGCTCTTTCCATTCCAATGAGGATGTAGGAGATGTATTTCGCATGATGTTTAAAGATCACCCAGTCGTTTCCAGTTTTCATGCGGGGAACAAAAACATCTTATCTTGCCAACTTTGGCATTGCTCCATATGTCAGAATATGTTTAATGAAGGAAGTCAAATCAATCTAATATATTTTATTATTTGACGATAGTCTGAACACTTCTACAAACTCGAAGCCAATGGACATTCATGTTAGGTTGTGGGATGTAGACAACGGCGTTGCTATTGCGCGGATCAAGATTAAATAAAATGGGTGGAAAGGATGGCTGTGAGGGAGTGTGGGAGGCCATGAAAAAAACGGTTGTTGTCTTTCTTTCTCACTAAAAAAATCTGGATAAATTATGAAATCTCCTGGAAAACTCCTGGAAATTGGGTCTAAAATCTCCTGGAAACTCCTGGAATTTGCTCAAGAAAATTCCGCACAAACCCTGCTGTTCATACTGTTTGTATTGTTGTGATTTTCCCTGTTCATACTGTCTATTTTGATTTGTCCCTGTGCATGCTGTCTATATTGTTTTAATTTGTCCCTGTTCATGCTGTCTGTATTGTTTTGATTTGTCCCTGTGCATATTCTCTGGTTTGCCGCGCAGAGTGAGGTAACAGCGCTGAACCCTGGCGGCAAGCACCTGAGCAGCGACGAGCTGCCCCTGCCCATCCTCTACACAGTGCTTAACATGCTGTGGGCGCTGCTCGTCACCACCTGGTTCTTCAACGCTGTGCTCTACTGCAAGGTGAAGGTCACAAGTAGCCAAATCAATCGATAAATCAATAATAATAATAATAATTTCTTTCAAATAAATAAATGAATAAAACAATAGTAATACTAATAAAAATAATAATAATACATGAATAAAAATGAAATAAAATAAATAAATAAATAAAAAATTAACAGGTAAGTATGTGAAAGCACCTATCTAGTTTGTCTCAGTATGAAAGATGGCTGTTGATGAGCGCTGAAGTATGTCTCAGTTGAAGTATAGGACTTGTTTGCTCTTTGGTGCCTTGACCACATTAGTTGACCCTAAAGAATGTCAGTAAATTTCTTATTCTTATCTAACGTTTTCAATGTAGCTATGTAAATAGTAGTGGATTGGATACCGTATACTTTCTGTTACTAAGGTACAGCTTGTTTACGGCTCTGTGTGGATTTGTGGGCATTTCGGCCTTTTGCCACTTCGGCACTTTCTTTTTTGGACACTTCGACACTCCCGGAAAGAATTTCGGCCCTGCCTATATAATATCTTTTAAATCAATTTGCATTGTAAAAAAATCATCACTTCACACCTTTATTGTTCACACAGTGAAGAAAATGGATTATGTTTGTCACATGTTGTTGCTAATTTCACTACCTCACTGCTCTGTTTACTACTAACATATTAATAAACTGATGTAAACGGTAACCTGCCCTCTTCCGGTCATCTGCCCCCTCCCCCAAATTGTGCACACCCGGTACACTGTCCCCTTTATTTTTATTTATTTTTTTTACATACCCGGTAATGTAATAAACGGCTACACGCCTAGCGACAATTCGTTTCGCAACAATTCGCCTGAATAACGGAACTGTACAAGTACATATGATTGGGGAGTGGGATGGGGTAAACTTTGGTTTGTCGAGACCTTTTCTTTCGAGTCCCTCCCCTAGTCACAATGCGTCTTTTTATCCCCCGTGGAACGGAGGATATAGTTTCAACTTTTCGGTCTGTCTGTCCGTCTGTCACGCTTCAGTCTCACGCACCTTCAGGCCACATTAATGGATGGATTCGTTTCAAATTTTGTACAAGGCTTCTCTGAACCCTTCCGCAGTGCAGTGACCAAGAATTTTCCGGATGGGACTTAAATTGACAAAATGGCGGACTTTTGAACTTCGGCACTGGACTTGGGTATCTACGGCAGTCTCACGCGCCTACAGGCCACATTAATATATAGATTCGTTTCAAATTTTATACACGGCTTCTCTGGACTTCTTCTGCCGTGTAGCGACCAAGAATTTTCCGGATCGGAAAAAAATTGACAAAATGGCGAACTTTTGAAAATTGGCACTGGACTTAGCGTACATACGGCAGTCTCACTCGCCTTCAGGCCATATTAATGGATGGATTCGTTTCAAATTCTACACACCTGTTCCTTGGGACCTTCCGCAGTGCAGTGACCAAGAATTTTTCGGATGGGACTTAAATTGACAAAATTGCTGATTTTTCAAAATCGGCGCTGTACTTAGCGTACCTACGGCAGTCTCACCCGCTTACTGGTTAATGGATTGATTCTTTTAAATGTTAGACACTACGTCTACTTATCTTTCCACTTTTAAATTTTGCGTAGTCAACACGCAGCAGCCTTACACACACCATATCGCGCACGGGGGATAGACGTACTCCTCGAGGCGTAGCCAAGTTGTTACGGGTTTTTCCCTAACACCTCCGTCTTTACTTACAAGAGATTAACGTCCATGGACTGCAGCATTTTTTACGCCAAATGACAGTAATGGAATATCCTTCTGTTTACGTTCTGGGTGATAAGAATACACATGACTCCGGATTATCTGTTCTTTTCTACAGCAGTGCATTAAAATGCCAGACGCGCTAAATGTAACACTCGTTAATCGGTAATAGAAAGAAAAATTAAAGCATGGGTAGACATATTCATTCACATTGCGGTTCAAGTGCCAATCTACTTTAAACAACAATACTCATTGATTTCAATAGATTTCCAGTGCACAGTCATCACATTTTCCTAAAAAAATAATAATAATAATGTATGGGCTATTTTTCGCAAGGGCCGAAATGGCACGGAAGGGCCGAAGTGTCCACCAATTTTGGTGCCCAGCTGTCCAAGAAGTGCTGAATTGGCAAAGTGCCTAAATGGAAAAGGGTCGAAGTGTCTCGTAAGCTTTATATGGTGAAACAAAATCTTGGTGAAATGAGCTTGATTTCACAATCCGCAGTGTGTTGACACGGCTGCTTGGGTTGTGTGTTACAGTACAGCAACAGGTTACACCGGCTCATTGTGACCGTGCCTGTGATCAAGGTGCTGCATGTACTGCTGTCGCTCCTGTGGTGGCAGCACGTCGCCAACACAGGTAAACAACCCCGTAAAAGCCGGGGGAAGGGGTGTGGTAGCACGTCGCCAACACAGGTAAACAACCCCATAAAAGCTGGGGGAAGGGGAGTGGCAGCACGTCGCCAACACAGGTAAACAACCCCATAAAAGCCGGGGGAAGGGGAGTGGCAGCACATTGCCAACACAGGTAAACAACCCCATAAAAGCCGGGGGAAGGGGAGTGGCAGCACATCGCCAACACAGGTAAACAACCCTGTGAAAGCCGGGGAAGGGGGGCAGCACATCGCCAACACAGTTAAACAACCCCGTAAAAGCCGGGGGGAGGGGGGGGGGCAGCGCGTTGCCAACACAGGTAAACAGCCCTGTAAAAGATGGGGGGGTTAGGGTGTAGCAGCACGTCGCCAACACAGTTAAACAACCCTGTAAAAGCCGGGGGAAGGGGGCAGCACATCGCCAACACAGGTAAACAACCCCGTAAAAGCCGGGTGAAGGGGGCAGCACGTCGCCAACACAGGTAAACAGCCCAGGGGGAGATGGCGTTGCGTTGGAGCGGGGGGGGGGGGGTGTGGATGTGGCAACACGTAGCAAACACGGGTAAGCAGCCCAAGAGGAGACGGCGTTGGGGGGGGGGGGGATGAACGTTGCGTGCTGTTGTGATATGCCACTGCGAGGTGTCTTTTGCTGTGTCTCGGCGTAAAAAGACGGAAGTTACGAGGCGTAACTTGTGGCTGAAAGACATGATGATATCACACGAACTCACGGTATTTATGTAGTATTTATGTGGTCTCCTTCCTGCGGTTTTGCCATTGATTTCTTCGGCACCAGCTTAATATGCGATAATTGCATGAACAGGACGCAAATATTCCACCAGATAATTACTTTCATTTCTTTAAAAGGACTTCAACGCCTTATTATTATTATTCAGTTATAGAAACCAAGGGTATTTTGTCCAGTCAAAACGTGTTCCGTGTGTATCCTCCTGAAGCCTTGCAGATGTTTCGATGGTTGTTATCCCGCTGTTGTTAGCGCAGTGAACACAGATTCTCATGCTTCTTTGAACCCCCCCCTCCCCCCTCCCCCCTCCCTCTTCGCCCCTTAGTGCGCAAAATGGGGAATTGTTGTCGGGGTTGGGGGGGCACCAGTTCTGGGGGGTAGTGTCCTAGATCCATGTTAACTGAAGGATTAGATAATCTCCTGCTACCCCCCGTCATCTACCCTCCACACACCGCTCGTTATGTTTCATGAACCGTCATAGACAACATCGTTTGTTTACGTCACAGGTTTGGAGTCGCCCGAGTTGACCAATCTGTGCCGGTTTGTGTACTGCGTTGACAACGCAGTACTGTTCCTCGTCATCATGGTCATAGCGGAAGGCTGGGGTATCGTGCGCTGCCGCCTCAAGTACTACAAGTGGACCTCCTTTCTGCGTGAGTATCGCGAGTACACCCCATAAGTATCGCGTGAGTATCGCGAGTACACCTCGTGAGTATCAGAAGTACACCCCTTGCGTGTCACGGGGACACCCGTGAGTCTCGCGAGTACACCCATGAGTATTGCGAGTACACCTCGTGAGTATCAGGAGTACACCCCTTGCGTGTCACGGGGACACCCCATGAGTATCGCGATTACACCCGGTGGGTATCGCGAGTACTACCCATGAGTATCGCGACTACAGCCGAGGATTTCTATCTGTTTATCTGTCCCATCACCAAAAATTTACCTTTATTTTTTTGAATACATACCAGCGATGTATGGTATTTACTGAGAAGAAAAAAGATATTTTTGAATGAAAATATCGAGCAGATAGATCGATAGTTTGATTAAGAAGCGTCTTATTAATCAATCGATCTTGTTTGTTACAGTGTTCTTCTTTATATTTTTGACGTCACTCTTCTGCAATAATTGGCTGCACCGGTTTTTCATGGTAAGCAGTTTCACTCTTTTTTTTTGCTGGTTGAGGAAGGGTGGGGAATGGGGGGGAGGGGGGGGGGAGGGGGGTGTAGGGGGAGGGATGTGTAAAGTGAGGACAGAGAACGGTACTGGAAGCTCGTCATGACTGACAGCTGAACTGAAGAAAAAAAATATTGAAAAAGATACAGTAAAGAATTTCATTTTGATTGAATGGAAAACGAGTATGTATTGTTTTTCCTTCCATTTTAAAATTCCAATTAGAAATTAAAGCCAAAAAAAAAAAACAAAAAAAAACAGTGATATAAACACAAACCACACAGATAAAATGCGGATTTTTTTTTTTTTTTTTTTTTGGCTACAATGAGCGTTGTCGTGAGCAGGAAGTATCGTCTGGTATTGTTTTCCGGCAGGCCTTCTCCGTGTGCTGCGTGGCCATCATCATGTATAAGACGCTCAAGTGGACGTCCATCAACATCGACCACCTGCGGCGCTGCAGGCGCAAGATGCGGCGCTTCATCCAGCGCCAGAACCTGCGCTACTGCGGCACCGTCACGGTCGACATGCAGCTGTGCGAGAAGCTGCTGCTGCTGCGTCGCTTCCGCGTCGCGTGCGTGACGTACTCGCTGACGTACTCCGTCGCCGTCACCCTGTCCACCTTCCTGCAGGAATACGCCTACGTTCACGCGCTCATGTTTGAGCTGCCCGAGCTCGTCATGTACGTCATCCTCGGCTTCCTCTTCCGGTTGAGGAATTTCGAGCGTTACAATAACATCGAGCTCGTGTCGCCGAAGGAGAACGTCATGGTCCTGGAGCTGCCGGATGTCAGCTACGGCTACACGGATCCGCACTTCCTGCTGGGCAGGCCCATTTCTTTCAAGGTGGAGAAGGAGACCCAAACTCCCAGACGCAGGTGGGGCCGCAGCCTGTGAAGCCGACAGGGTCTTCGGAAGAAGAAAAACAAACAAACAAATAAACAATCAAACAAACAAACAAACAATCACTCTTGGATGTTGTGCGGACTGTGGCAGGACTGATATTATTGAAACCAGTCAGTGTTTTTTATTTACCATTGTGATATTTTGTGACGTATTATCAGAGTCGCCCTCTGTGCTTTCTCATATGGTCATGTTTACAGAGTTTCTAGGTGATATATTTTCGTTAAAAAAAAACTCTTCAAAAAAAGGGAAAAAGCAGAAATTATTTCTCTATGGCTGAGCCGTGCTCGTGGTTTTGCATGGCTTTGAGTGGTTGGCATGCTATCCACACAGCTGCAGCATGGTATCCGCACAGCTGCTATATGCTAGCCACGCATCTGTAGATGTTTTCTACGCAGCTGCAGCATGTTATCCACACAGCTTCTGTATGCTACCCACACAGCTGCTGCATGTTACCCACACAGCTGCTGCATGTTACCCACACAGCTGCTTCATGTTACCCACACAGCTGCATCATGTTACCCACTGGATAGCATAGGCGTGTATATTGTTGACAAGGAAGATGGTCAGGTGCCACCGATTTGCATTTAGGGTAAAGAAATGTACACCATGGCCTATAAAATGATACACGTAGAGAAGATCGACGTGAATGACGGGGGTTTGAGGGGGAGGGGGGGGCTGCCAGTATAATCTAAAAATGAAGAGTAAAACGGACGGTTTTGGAATTTCGAGTTATGCCTTAAAGTGACGGTAGTGCAGTGGTTGGCCGCAATACTCGAATCCCCAGGTAAAGCTCGTATTCCCAACAGATGGCAGAAATTAGGGTTGGATGTGAGGGGGGAGGGTATGGAAGGGTGGGGATTTCCATCGTTGCGTCCAGTTTATAAAAAAAAGAAGTGGGATGGTGGTGTATAACTTTTTCCAGTCCTTCGTGCGTCTTGTGGATGACACATGCGAATGATAAATCCAATAAATTTCAACTGGATGAAAAACGAAAGCAATACATCATGAGGTGGTGGTCAGACCAGACAGAATGAGAGCTATGGGGCAGTGTTGACTTCCTTCAATGTGTAGCCAAGATTTAAAGTGAATTGAAAAAAAAATATGGTTTGTGAAAATAAACAAGGATTGTCTTCGTAGGTAATACAACTGAAGGGGTCCATGCATAAACCCGCTAACTGCAGTTATCAGCAGTGGAGAAAAACGCTTTTAAAGTTTGAAATTTTAGTAACAAACAAAAGTTTTTCCCATCGCATTTTCCTAAAAAAAATGCCCACTTCTAATTGGTTTTGAGGTGTAAGACTTACACATGTGATAGAACAGAGGCCAAGAAATACCGTGGTGGTAATAGTGCATTTTCCTGATAAGTGGAGTTATCAAGTTTATGCATGGACCCCTTCAATTGGTATTCAGTGGTCATTTAATGCTTCCGTGATAAGAAAAAATATATCTTTGCTGTGAAGTGTCACTTGGTTCATTCTGTTATATTAAAGATAAATGGAGTGCAATTTTACAGTCTGGCTTTAAAAAAAAAACACATTAAGTTGTACCAAAGTGAACCTTGGAGAAACCAATGGCGATAACGATCACTTAAGTTATCGATTATATCGATCACTTAAGTTATCGATTATGCTCACGCACGACTTGAAGTGTTAGAATATTTCCTGGTGTCGTGATTTTGATCTTGTGGTTTCCTTCCGTGTGTCACTTATGTATTGGTTAGTTCTTTGTGTAAGCGGTTTGTTTACCCGCCATAAGTTGTTTACATATAGTATTTGTGATCTGCTGTGACGAATCTGTGCCCGCTGTTCCGCATTGAAACTAAAATACCCGCATCTGATCCGCAGTAACTAAAGCTATCGTGTGTGCTTCAGTTGTATGCGCTCAGTTTCGTTTTTCACATATTTATTGATCTGATTGGTAGAATTTGTGTATTTTTTTTTTTTTTTTGCTGTACAATACCATGCTGTTGTCAAGGTTTAGTGTTAGCGTTGGCTGAAAGCGCGTGACGGCGCCAAGGTCATGCGTGCAGTACAGTTGTCGGTGGTGCCAATAGCCATTGCATACAACTATGTAAGAAGTAAATGGGAGAAAAACAAAACTGATATAGAGTTGTGTGTGTGAAGTCTTTAGTACACAAGGTGCTTTTTGAGTTTTTTTTTCTGAAGCTTAGATGTGTAGGTGGCTACGGGGTTTTCAGCCGAGGTTGTCTTATGTCAGCCGGGGTTGTTTTTTTTTTTGTCAGCCGGGGTTGTCTTATATCAGCCGGGTTGTTTTTTGTCAGCCAGGGTTGTCTTATGTCAGCCGGGGTTGTTTTTTGCCACCGGGGTTGTCTTATGTCAGCCGGGGTTGTTTTTTGTCAGCCAGGGTTGTCTTATGTCAGCCGGGGTTGTTTTTTGCCACCGGGGTTGTCTTATGTCAGCCGGGGTTGTTTTTTGCCAGCTAGGGTTGTCTTATGTCAGCCGGGGTTGTTTTTTGCCACCGGGGTTGTCTTATGTCAACCGGGGTTGTTTTTTGTCAGCCAGGGTTGTCTTATGTCAGCCGGGGTTGTCTTATGTCAGCCGGGGTTGTTTTTTGTCAGCCAGGATTGTCTTATGTCAGCCGGGGTTGTTTTTTGCCACCGGGGTTGTCTTATGTCAGCCAGGATTGTTTTTTGTCAGCCGGGGTTGTTTTTTGTCAGCCGGGGTTGTTTTTTGTCAGCCGAGATTGTCTTATATCAGCCGCGGTTGTTTTTTGTCAGCCAGGGTTGTCTTATGTCAGCCGGGACAGGAAAAGCGCAGAAAAAAAATAATAAATTGACTTTGATTCTCTCAACCCATTCCCCCCTTCCCCTCCCCCTTCCCCCCTTCCCCCCAGCCCTCCCCATCATGTCATGAAAAGCACCAGTAAAAAAAAAAAAAAGGAAGTTTCCAGATCTAAAAAAATTGCGTGTAAAAAAGTTATGACGTAAAAGCCGTTATATATATATATATATATCATATAGTTCTGTACAGCCTCAGCCAGGGATACTCGATCGTGCGTGGCTTGTCGCCTCGATCGTACAGTAGATATCCGATAACGCAAATCTTAGCGACGCGCAAAACTTCCAATGTTTCTTGGGACTCGACCATGTAAGTTATATAAAAATAAAACGTGGATTGATCAACTTTATTTAATGAGGAGTTATTTATAGCACTGTAAGAATTCTGAAGCAAACAGGAAATAAGATATTTTCTTTAGGTAGGCTGTTCCGGAATAGTCTATCGATAAATGGAATGTCATAGAAATCGAAACCTTTTCACTTTTATATTATTTTAGGTTGTAAACTACATAATTCATTTTCTTGCCTAAATAGTCAAAAAAAAAGAAAAAAAAAAAGAACAAATTAAGTGGTTTCTCATTTGCTTCAGAATTCTTTTAAATATTATGTGTCATTTTAAATAATACGTGTTATGTTTAAATCAGTTTCCAATCTCTTTAACGGTTCTATAAGGAACTGTGGATGGGCAGTGGAGATTTATAATCAGGTGTCCTTTTCTGTTATGCCTCCAAATTTATAAAAAAAAAAAAAAGAAAAAAAAACTGGCAAAAGAACTTGTGTTGAAAACACCGTAGCACATACTGTGACAACAAAACCAGCAAAGCTCCCAATCTCCAATGTCACATTTGAAGTAAATGTTTGAATGGCTGGTTGTCAACCAGGCTTGTCATTTTGGTTTAACCAAGCCGACTTTGTCGGACTGGGTTAGTCGTATCACTATAGGGGACTTGAATGTGTGCGCGTGTGTGCGTATGTTAAACTTTTTTCACAGTTTCGATCCAATCGTTTTGATATTACGCAGGAATGTTCCCTGGGTGGTCCCCCACCTGGCTATTACCTTTTTTTTTTTTTTTGACGATTTGCGAAAAGCTGACGAAATGGCGGCATTTTTTGTGCCCGTTTTGACCCATTTTTTAAATGCTACTCCTCCTACAGTTTTACTCCAATCGTTTAGATGTTACGCAGGAATGTTCCCCAGGGGTTCACCTACGAGGCTATTATTTTTTTCCGCGGTTTGCCGAAATTGCCGAAATGGCGGAGCTTTGAAGTTGAAATAAATGGTAATAAATTCCCAAACCATTCATTTCTCTCAGTCTTTTTCAAATAGTTATAAAATTTTAATAGAAAGTTTCTTAGGTGCTTCTCCACCTGGACTTTGCTTTTTTTTTTGCAAGTGACCAAAAAAAAAAATGCCGAAATGGTGGAATTTTAAAAATTTTGTAAAATTGTGTAAATGTCGGTAAATACGTGAATCGTCAAAACCCAAACTCTCCAACATCCCTTTTCGGGTAGCTTCCACCTGGGAAAACTAGTTTTGTGTATTAAATTATAAAAAAGTTACGTTCAGAAAAAAGTTCTTCATCATTTTTTGGCGTAACAGTATTCATTTCAGAGTTTTTCTCTCTTTCCTTGTTTGGTAACTCGGGTGGGTCATGTCCTTGGACATGCTTGTTTTTTTTTTAATTGTTTTATACAGGATATTGAAATCTGAATGTTCTGTGTCGCTCGCAGCACTGGTTTCTTTTGTTCTCAAATTTCACTTGAATCAGTTCCCCTTCCCCCCCCCCCTCCCCCCTCCCCCCCTCCCCGAGGCGAGCAATTTATTGGTCTCATCGGCTTACCTTCTATCCAGGCGTACTGTACTTACATTCGCGATGGCTTTGCCCCGATCTTTTTCATTGGCGGAACCTTAAGTAATGTAGCTCTTTATATGCTTGAGTGTACTGTGATAAAATCCAATGTAGGATTTGGAAGGGAGCAGAATATGATAGCGTTTTTTCCGCAACGTGACGGAATTCCGTCGTTATATATATATATATATATATATATATATATATATATATATATATATATATATCCCACGTGATTGTCCGCACTGATTGTCCGCACTGATTGTCCGTCAGGTCATTGTGCTTATCTGCTGTATAAAAAATGGCATTTGCGTGGGACGATTTTTTTGGTGTGTGCAAATATAGTATGGAATGGGGTGTCGTGCGTGGTCGGACGTGAACGGGATAGGGTGTCGTGCACGGTGGGGATGGGGTGTCATGCGCGGTCGTGCACGGTGGGGATGGGGTGTCGTGCGCGGTCGTGCACGGTGGGGATAGGGTGTCGTGCGCGGTCGTGCACGGTGGGGATGGGGTGTCATGCGCGGTCGTGCACGGTGGGGATGGGGTGTCGTGCGCGGTCGTGCACGGTGGGGATAGGGTGTCGTGCGCGGTCGTGCACGGTGGGGAGGGGGTGTCGTGCGCGGTCGTGCACGGTGGGGATAGGGTGTCGTGCAAGGGACAACGGTCGTGGCCAGAACAAGATTTGCGATGTAAACTGAGCATATATTTAGGAACCATCGTTATTTATCCTGTTGTAAAGTTGGTGTTTTAATGGTTGAATGTAGAAATGTTGAGTATTGAGGTGCTTTGTCAGGGAAGGCATGCCCATCAGCGGAGAGGCGGTGATTGTGATATTGGCCAGTGTTTAGTCTGTATAGTTTCTTTTTTTTTTTTTTTTGTCCAGTCTGATCTGACGAATATAATATCTATGTTTTTGTTTGTTTTTTTTTGTTTTTTTTTGTTTTTTTTTTTCAATTTATGCAGATGATTATTCAATGTGCCATTTTTGCTTGATCAATTATTTTTGTGCAATATTTTTTTTTGATTAAAAATAAAAAACCGCTATATTTAAATGTGTGTGTTGTGTAAGATATCGTGAATGTAATTGTAAGTATTTTTGTTTTCAGTTTGAATGTCATTCCTTGGTGCAACGCATTCAGATAAAAAAAAAGTTATTTTTTTCTCTTTCCAAAAAGTAATTTTGTTTGTAGTCAAATAAATTGTTGAGACTCAAAGCTCTTGCTTTTCTTCTTTTTTTTTTTTCTTCTTCTTCTTCTTCTTCTTCTTCTTCTTCTTCTTCTTCTTCTTCTTCCTCTTCTTCTTCTTCTTCTTCTTCTTCTTCCTCCTCCTCCTCCTTAGTTGAATCACACGGTGTGTCGCCATCGGGTGTAGGACAAAATACCACCGGACATAATACCACCAAGGAAATGAAAACTAGGACAAAATACCACGACAATCTTTTATTGCGTTCTCTGATCACCGGAGCTATTTATAACTGAATGTAACTAAAACCAGCGTAAAATTACATTCACTGAGGACATTCTATTTTACTGTAACTGTTCTCTTTTGTAGATCCTAGTTAGTTTATTGTCGTGGTTTATTGCTGTTAATATTGGCTTAAATTCTACTCATTTTAGTGCCCTATTTATATGCGGAAAGTCTCGCGCTATGGCAGTCCCTTATTAATAATGACATAACGGAGTTTTTGCTCTTATTCTCTGCGACCTACTGCATCTGATTTTTACAACCCCTAAGCCGTCTCCGTTTCGCGTCTTATTTGAGCTCTTATTCTTTGCGACCTACTACATCTGATTTTTATAGTCCGTAAGCCGTCTCCGTTTCGCGTCTTATTTGAACTTCTTTCATGACTTGACGCCACCGAGTCTGCGTTGTTACGCTGTATAATAAAAAGATATCGTTGGTGGTATTTTGTCCTAGTTTTCATTTCCTTGGTGATATTATGTCCGGTGGTATTTTGCCCGGTGGTATTATTTCCGGTGGTATTTTGTCCGGTTCCCGTCGTCATCAGCTAAAGGCCCCGTCAAGACACACTTGTCATTGAGCAAAAACCTTTGCTATTGGAACATACGTTTTTTGTTTCAATTCGTATTATTTATTTATTTCTATTATACACCTCTAGATGGGAAACGATTCTGTAAAATAATCATTTCTCCTGGTCTCAAAGGCGTTCCTTGTGTAGAGGTTTCATGGTGTAAATCTCAACACGAATTCGTGTTTCCACCACAAAAGACAGATTTTAATCATTTTCACTGCATCGTCGATATCGATGCATTTTGTCATCAATACGGTAAACGTCTTTGGTAGCAACGCTTCAGATAACAAAATAAGCTACATATGAACCCTATCGTTGACGGGTTTATAATGTTGAGGGCAATATACAGGGCGGCAATAGGGTATGTATATATAACTCAAAACATTCACACTGAGATACTGAAGGTGCCCCCCCCCCCCCCCTGCCGTATATTCAGCGTCTCATTAACGGCTTTCCATGTAACCCGTTTTAACAGACTGCATCGATCTCCCTGACGTCCTCTCTCGTCGATCTGCCTCGCGTCCTCTCGCGTCGATCTCCCTGACGTCCTCTCGCGTCGATCTCCCTGACGTCCTCTGGCGTCGATCTCCCTGGCGTCCTCTCGCGTCGATCTCCCTGGCGTTCTCTCTCGTCGATCTGCCTGGCGTCCTCTCACGTCGATCTCCCTGACGTCCTCACGCGTTGATCTCCCTGACGTCCTCTCGCGTTGATCTCCCTGACGTTCTCTCTGGTCGATCTGCCTGGCGTCCTCTCGCGTCGATCTCCCTGGCGTCCTCTCGCACCGATCTCCCTGACGTTCTCTCGCGTCGATCTGCCTGGCATCCTCTCGCGTCGATCTCCCTGGCGTGTTCTTTAGTCGATCTGCCTCGCGTCCTCTCTCGTCGATCTGCCTCGCGTCCTCTCGCGTCGATCTCCCTGACGTCCTCTCGCATCGATCTGCCTGGCATCCTCTCGCGTCGATCTGCCTGGCGTTCTCTCGCGTCGATCTCACTGACGTCGTGTCGATCTGCCTGGCGTCCTCTCGCGTCGATCTCCCTGACGTTCTCTCTCGTCTATCTCCCTGACGTTCTCTCTCGTCTGTCTCCCTGACGTCCTCTCGAGTCCGGTCAGAACGAGCTTTACGAGCATATGTTTTGTTGAAAAAGACATTCCCTCCCTGACAGTGTTGCCACATCATCCTTTTTTTTAAAGGATTAGCCCTTTTTTTAAAAAAAAGCCCGATTTTATCATTTATATCCATAAATACTTTTTTTATACATTTTTAAAAATTGTCATCCTTATTTTTACTCTGATACTTTTTAGCCCTGAGCCAATATTGGCTGAAGGCTGTATATGTAGTGCAGATGTGCAATGGGGGTTCAATTTTTCCCATGTCCGTTCGTCTGTCCGCCCGTCGCACTTTAAACTTTTTCTTGTCCGGGCGATATCTCAAAAACTATTCATCAACCAAACCTTACTGGAAGAAAGTATATATAGTGTACATGTGCAAGGACCCGTCCTTCACTCCATCCGTTGCCCCTTGTATATTTTTTTTGTCCGGGCCGTATTTCAAAAGTGTAACTGGATCACAGTGATGTAACCGCTATTGGCTGAGGACTCTGCAACTCCGATGCCTATATTTTTATAATTGTCTAATAAATTGAAAAAAAAATAGGAAACACAACCAAGCTGTTCTCCTGTTTTCCAAGGGTCCCTAAACAAAATGATGGAAAAAAGCGAGACAGCCCCTTTAGCAATTCTCAGGACAATTTAGAAGTACACTTACGTATACAAATATTTTTGATCGCTGTGAAAACGAGCATTTCAATAAGTAACAATTACAGTAAAATGCAATATGATTAATGTTAATGTTTTCTCGATTTTCAGCAAAATATGAATAACCTTTTTTTTATATTTTTTCCCAATTTTGTCCTTTTTTTTATACTTTTTTCTGCTGTTTCCGTGGCGACACTGCCATAATTACAGGTATTTAAAGAACGCAATCAAATTTTAAAAAATAAATTGCTCTGTATCATTATTGCCAAAATTTATATTTACTTTTAGCGGTTAAGTACATCTATGGTTGTACCTAACAAAGCCATGACCTTCTCAACTAGTACCTTTTTCTTTGTCAGTAACCAACAAAGACACTTGAATTAACCCTGTGTGGTTAGTCAAAAATATTTATTTCAATTATTTATCGATCAACTTCGTTGGGTCACTTTCGATTTAAAAAAAGGTTATTCTTGGTTTCCCGCTATCCCTGTATTTATTCACACGGTATGTATTTCCTTTGTGACATTTATTGCAGGAGAGACGAGGTTTCTGCCGATATCTGTTTTTGTAAAATACGGGGTTCCCGCGTTCCTGGAAAGTCCTGACAAGTCCAGGAATTTTGTAAGAGTCCTGTTAAGAGCTAGATATTGAAAATGTAATTAATAAATATTATAACACGCAACTAGTGGCTAAAGGATTTATAAGTAAATTCTGCGTTCTCTAACGTAGTTAGAAAGTTCGCTTGCTACTTTGACTCGAACAACCAGCCTCGGTGGCCTAGTGGTTAGAGTGTCCGCCTCGAGACTGGAAGATCGTGGGTTCAAATCCCGGTCAGGTGATACCTAAGACTTTAAAATTGGGACTCCTTGCTACCCTGTGAGGCACTCCACATGTAAGGGTTAGAAGGAGGGCTGGAATGCCCCATTTCAGTATAATGTGGCAGGGGCATCTCGATATGACCATAGCAGTTGAAAGGGATCTAAAGAACAATACAATACAATTGACTCGAACATCATAGGTATAAACCAACGTCCGTCGTGGAAATCTATATCAAAAAGCCCCGGAAAGTCCTGCAAATATGTCTCAAATCTCCTACAAATTTGCCTTGAAGTTCTTGAAGTTCGATTCCAGATCGGGGTAGTAAGCAGGGAATTGACGTTTGGTCACTTATCACGGAATTCAAAATTAACGCCCACTGAGGCTTTTTACCATTCCTTTAAAAAAGAAGTCCTGAATATTTTTAGCGAAAAGCGCGGGAACAGTGTAAATGTATATTTTATAAAGGTTTGAAACTTTTTGAAATTGGTCTTGGTTGCCAATATTTTGTTGGGTACCGAGCCACGTTAAAATCCTGGGCAACGAGGCAGCGGACAAAGGCGCCAAAGAAGCGTTAAACCAAGATTGCTCAGATTTTCTTATACCGTCATCAGATTTTAAGTGCCATATTTCTAGATATGTCAAAAATCTATGGCAACAACATTGGGATGAACAAACCAACAATAAGCTATACCAAATTAACCCTGTTGTAGGGTGCAAATTGCCCTTTCTAAATGGCCTTCGCGACGATATGGTAATTCACAGATTAGGAACAGGACATTCTTACACTACTCACAAACACCTCTTAAGAGGTGAACCACAACCCGAATGTATAAGTTGTCAGGAACGGTATACAGTGAAACACATCTTGATAGATTGTATAGACTTCAATCGCATTCGTCCCCGTTATTATAGAAATGATTCCATGAGAGAGCTCCTTGAAAAAGTAAATTCCAACAAGGTCATAGAATTTTTAAAAGAGATTAACATGTATTCCTATGTGTAGGCCACCATTAAGTCTAGTTTTTAGTGTATTTAAGATTCTATTTTATAACGATTTTTAATCAATAAAGTATAAATTCGACAAAGTTACCAGGAATGACACAATATGACCTGCAACAGGCTGGCGGTGTCGTTAAACCAATCAAATAACTAACTAACTTGGTTGCCAGTTGGGTAAGAAACAGTGTACTACTTACTGCTCCTGAGTTAAATCACATTAATATGTCCAACCGGATATGAAAGGTCTATACCACTGGGGTCTCTTCACATATGTAAAAGCGTCTACCAAAAGTCCTTGAGGACCTGAGGCGTTGATGCTATATATAGGCATCGCACTTTGCCGTGCAAATCAACAGCACCTAAGAAACGTCCTACCAAATCCTCTTCTCTTCTTAAGGGTCAACTCACACATAGTAAGTTCACAGAGGATAATCCCCTAAGTAGCCAAAGGCATCCTGACCTGTCGACTTACAGGGATAAACCCTAGGCTTATACTTCGGAATTCAGTCAAGATTCTTCTACACATAGTGAGTCCACAGACTCCAATGCTCTGCAGACATGTCAATGCTGTTAATTCCTTTTGCTGCTAAGGACTATCTTAGATTTCGTCCCAGTTATTCAGCACCCAAGTTGTCCCACGATTCAGAGTTGTTTACAATTACTCATCCCAAGTTGAATGACAGCCAAGCTGTACTACTCATGGGTGTACCCATTTGCGCATTATATTTGCTGCAGACACAACACTGACAGACAATCGTTTCTTAGAGAGCGCTGAAATATTTTCTTTGCACGTTTGTATGAAAGTCGCTAGTGTTGAAGTCCTGAGGACCTGAAATTTATTTCTTTATCCGTTTATTTATTTATTGTATAGTGATAGGTCATTTGCTGGCTGTTTTGTACTGGGTTCGTGCACAAGTTGAAGACTCATGGACGAAATGTGTAACGCACCTCGGTGCAGCGAAGTACTTAAATGTACTTGAAAAGAGCTGAATGCAGCATTCCATTCCCATTAACAAAACTGCATGTTATCGCCTCAACAATATCAAAATTTCCTATTGTTTACTTGCTGTCTGACAGCCCACTGTTGTCCCAGGTGAAACGAGTATAAAAAACGTTTTTAGCATTTGAGGCTCAGTATTCTCGGACCACAGTGTTTCAGATATTGACAATAATGCGTACGCCAATGCAAAAGGCAGGACGAAAACGATATATTTATGTGGATCTGTTGAACATGTAGTGCGTTGCGCCTATTATTTTACTACATGTAACTCGGGGCATTTAAGAAAATAAGCGAAACCTCAAACCGGCGTTTCTAGATAAAACAGGAAAACAGGACGTAGGGTTGGATCAGGGGAAGAGGAGGAACGCATCTCTCGTGGAACGTTTTCAAACGCCGGCCAAGGGGTAGGGCAGTTCGTTCGCTGAATCCTGCCCTAATAATTTAGGAAGATGTCGAAAAAAAACAGCGATTCAGATAATAAAAAGCTTTTATGTTGGGGTTCCTATGTTTTGTTAAAAATTTTCTGGGATGTGTGAAAGTGTTGGCTTGATCAAGAGACAGTCATGACATAAAACGTTTATATATAATATTAAATGTTGCCTGCCGTTGAGCAATAGATAGAGTAAATCTTCTTTATATACAGTTTGTTTCGGCTTTATGTGAGCTGTCATATTCCAAACAAATGAACAATTTTTTACTTTGTTTCTTATATAGATATGTGTCTCGCCGTATCTTTGGGTTTGTCTACCTTTGACTATTAAACTATTGATAGCAGAAGGTACAGCGACTTGTATTACTAGGTACATTCCTGAAATAGGGAATCGGATTGCGAAGGTACTTAAATAACGCTGGAGACTGCACAAAAACATTTGGGAGCAGGTAAAAACAAATTGCCTTACTTCTGTGACACGCAATAGGATTTTTAATCAGTGTCTTTAAAATGATTTTATTCTTTGTTTTAAGGAAATCTGTTCTCTAATCGATAATGTCCGTACAGTTAATCATACAAATTCTACGCATTAGAGAACCGACTTTGTTGAGTGCTGATTTTTGTCTTTTCAGAGTAATCTTACAAGCAGACTCAAATCATCTGTTCACTGTGTTTTAACAATATGTGAGTCATAATTAAATACAATTTGCTGTTTTTCACTCAAACATGTTACTAGCGAATTTAGATATTTCTCGAGATGTTATTAGCTGCTGTAATGTTCAAAAATAAAAAAAACATAAAAAGGTTATTTTTTCCAATTAAAAATAATTAAAAGGTTTTGAAAGGATTTGATTTCTGGTAAGCCAATCATTATTCGACTTATAAAATTTCAGGAAAAATTACAGTTAAATTTTAAATTTTTCCATGTGTGTTATTCTGAAACTCTATAAATCATGACTGAAGAGATACGATTTTGTCACTGACACATAAAGCAGAAACAAACTGCATATAATAAATACTCTACCTGTTGCTCAACGACAAGCAACATTTAACATTCTTCCAGTCTTATGTATGCCAGTATATACTAACTTCTGACTGAACTGTTCTTCACATCAGCAAAATATCACGATATTTTAATCGAAAAAGAAAGAATGAATAGGAAGCATGGATTTGTGAAGCTACATTTGCTTCTCCGTGTTACTGAAAAGGAACAATGACATACATTCACATTTTAGGTTTACTGTGACATGTTGACAATCAATATTATAGTAAAGAATAACCTTTCGTTGTAAATATTATTGATCAGACTTGTTTAACAAATCGGCCAAACTTTATACTATGCATTATTAGATTTGCTCCAGAGCTTTAACCATAAAATCTTAAATCAACGTTATTTTTAGCAATGTCAAGGTTTTCCAAAATATTGATATTATTCAACTGATTGCCCTGAACGTCAGATTAGAGATCGAGTTTTAGTTCTTCAGGTTCTCAAAAAGTTATTTTTTAATATTTTAAAAGTGAATGAATGCAGAGTTTTTCAAGTTCCCAAAAAGTTACTTTTTGAAATTTTAAAAGTGAATGAATATAGAGGTTAAAAAGGAGAAGTTGTTGGGTAAACAGTTTGATTAAATAGACTTAGATACGCATTCAGAAATCTATTCTATAGCTTGTTTAACATAGCCTTAAGAGGCTACTGATTTATCGTAGCGTAGACTACCACAGCCTGAATTAACTTGCAATAATTTTCTCCGCAATTTTATGTTGCTTTTAGTTCGTTATAGTTCCTTTGAAGGGCAGATGAAGCATACCTTCTTTAACCACAGTTATATAGTAATAATGATAATAAATATCTGCCCTCCATTATGAGTTTGCTCATCTTATCATGTGTTCACTATGTGCTCAGGTATATCAGCAGATAAAAGATAGTACCCGTAACCACAAACAGAGCTGTAATGGAATAATCAAACAAATAAAAACCCTCCTCTGCTTTTCACAATATAATGTAATGTTTAATGCAGCCCATTTGTATTTAAAAGAAATTTAGATGCACTGTCTAGCATAAAATGAAAACACATTAAGTAAGAAGTATTGGCTAGAATCATGTAAGTTCAGACTAGAACAAACCCGTAACACTACCTCAAACTTAATAACAACCAAAAAGATATGCTGGCGGTCACTGAGTTACAAAGTCGCAGAGATGTATCTAAGCCTTATCGGGAATGCAATTAAAGTAAGCAGTATAAACAGTACTGTGTTCTTAACTGCGCCAGTTTACCAGTCTCAGAAGCGGAGTAATACCTTTGTACCGTATTACATCTAGAATCAGTGTTTTGAATTATCTATAAACGAATCACTTTTTAAACTTTTAGACCAGTTAATAGACTATTGGCATTGTCTAGTCGTCTGATCACAAATGCGTGGACAGTTAATTTGGTGGCCACTGCTGTAACGTATCTTTTAATTTCACTTCGAAAACCTCCGTAAGATCTGATTTGCATATTCCGGTCCGAGGTTATGCGCACAGCCCTTTAAAGCCCCTTCCTTTCCGAAAGGGCTCTCATTGCTCACAATTCGAATTTTTATGAGGATCAAGATATTACAAATATATCGGTTTATAGGAACAATCTGCAATTTCATAAGCCATTTATGCATCAAACATGTTAATTACTTCGATAAAAAGGGAATAGCCCCCGATACTTTTAAACATTTTTCTTTTGTTGCTGAAATTCTTTTGTCAACATAATAGTTTACCCCCAGATGTCTCCATGCATAAATGTCACTAAATGTTTCCCTTAAATGTAAGCTATTGTATGTTTGATCATTTTGCTTTGCATGTTGAAAAACGTTTGTTCTTTTATTCTATTGTTTAAATTTCGTATAAAATGTAGACGTTCGCAGACCAACGCCAGTTGATTCCAACTCGTTAGAAGTGCTAGTTGAATCCAACGCGTTAAAAGGTTCTAGTTGACTTCAACGCGTAAAAATGGTTCCAGGTAGTTGAATACAACACGTCGGGATAAGTTCAACGAACACCTGAAAACAGCTAGTTAATCTAATTAAATATCTGTTGAACACAACGGACATTAATGTAGAAACAAATTAAATAAATTAGTGTTTAATAAAGTACGAGAAAACCTCGTGAAGTTTAGCAAACAAACAAATATCAATAACACAAAAAGCAGTTCGTTTTCTATTTTATAATAATTTTAAGAGAAAATTTTTTATGCTGCGTCATGATGTGAGACGATCCAAATTAAGTTCGGCATTATCATCATGAGGTTTTAGGAAATTGGCTTCAAGCCAATATCAAATTTTACGCACGTATTCCTGTTCGGCGTAATCACTGCATAGACATTTGACGTGATGGTTTGTGTTGATATACAGAACATCAACAAGTGACTTGGTAAAAATCATTCTTGATTTTTATTATTTCATAGAGAAAGAAATGACCGAACACTGATGAAATAATAGTATCCTGAGAAGAGCTTAATTTGATGGAGAACTGAGATGTTTATTCCACTTACGCATATCGTTTTTCAAGTTAAACAGCTTTTGTATTTCTGGTCAAACTGAGATTGAAGAATTTAGCTAGAGTAAAAATCGCATTTAACTTCATTAACTAGGTAGAAAGCATAATCACACTGATATCTTCATGCAGCTTGATTGGATTCTTAATTAAATATGTGGCATTGTGTTCTATGTTCCAATGAAAAAGTCTGATTCGTCACGAACTGCGGAAATTTCACTTATTTTTTTATTAATAGAATCAGAAGATTTCTGTCTAAAATCAATTTTCTTTTGTCGAAAGAACTGATCTTCTGTGTATTTTATATCCTTACAATCCTTTCTGGTTTCAAGGCGCAAACATAGAAACTAACGCTACATTTAATTAATTGATAAACATGTGTCTTAAATATAAATATAATCTGTAATTTTGACGGACGCTGAAACTAAAACAATACCCAGAACATGGCTATTTTGGTTGAACTTTGTTTGAAAAATTTGACGAATGCTGCAAGCGCATAAAAATATATATGATTCTTAGACAGCCATATACTCGACAATTAGACTGCCATTATAAAACTTTATTTTGACATCTAGTGACTACTTTTTCTTTTTCTACAATTTAAAGAGTTAATATAACATTAAAACAACAAAACAACAGCCGTCGAAAACAACAACGCACGATCACTTTTCTTCTCAAAACCTGTTTAGAATTTAAGCAATATTACACTTCATATTTTAGTTACCTCTTCGAAATAATTTCTTCCAAGTAAAAACAGTAGCGCTACTAAACTTATGGAAACTATTGATACGTCTAATAATTACGTCTAATAATTCTTTTAAAACATTTATCACCTTTTGGCTGAAACACAAAAACTATGAACAATGCCAGCTGATTTTGTAAAAAGTGAGATATTAAACAACTAATAAAAAATTGAAAAAATTCTCCCTTCGAGTAGCCTCTTTTTAGCTGTTAAGTGAATGTTGTGTTTTGATTTTTTTCTTTGCTGAAACACCTATTTTGAAATCTTTTTTTTTTTTCAGAGTATAAACTTTCTGAAAAAGAATATGGCTATGCTACAAAATTTGAAACACAATCCCCATTCCTTTTTGACGCCATGTGTATGAAGTTTAATTTATTGCTATCTAACCCTTAACGCTATCAAGCAATCTGATAACTCTTTTATGCCCATGAAATTTCCGCTTTATTCGAAACAACAACCAAGAAGTATGCGCAATCCACAGCTGGTAATATATATGCACATTGAGTGTATTAAATGTAATACAGTTGACGTTAGATTTTGCCTCCCTCCTAGCTCTTATAAAGCCATTGCCAGTATTTCTCTACTCCTCGTAAATAAAGCCGAATGAAGCTTGAAGCGTTGTGAAGTTTACTTGCAAGGTTTCAGCCACTACTGGAGAAATAACTACTTTATCTGTTCATAAAATGCACTGCATTTACTTTACAGTTTGACTATAAAACTGAAAGACTGGTCCAGAGCAAAAAAGCAAGGTGCCAAATTTTATATATATGCGCAAAATTTGGTGGTCAGAGGAGAAGCAAACTGACTGTCCGTTGTTAAAAAGACAACTACAAAGTTACACCAGTTCCAATAGACCATTTACAAATCTTTAACTTGCTGAGTATCAGTCTTTAGATACACAGTACTTAAATAAAATTATCATTATATAATTACAAAGATAAAAACATAGTTTATATAATATGTTCGAGCACAGGCAAGTAATGATTAAATAAAAGTTTTAATTAATGTTTAAAGATTCTTTCTAAACAAAACGCTTTAACCTGTTGCAGACTATAGACACTGAAATGCTACTTATCACAGATTTAGGAATAACATTCTACATGCGCGGAGTATGGAAGTTATTAAGCGCACACTTTTAGGTTATAAGAGGGCTCCTGTACATTACTGCTCGAGTTTGAAAGGAGAAATTTTGATAATCAAGAAAGAGATAGCTTGGTGTCTGGCTATTTGGTAGTCTTGGTTCAAGAATCATTACGCGTGCTGCAGCATTTATTACGAAGAAGAGCTTCCGTATCAGCCATAAAGCAAGACTATATTCAATCAATTGTAGTGATCGATGGCCCAAGAATTAAGACTTCTTAATCAATACATCGACAGCTTTTCAGTGTGCCAATAATTTGTACAAAACGCGTCCGTCAGATAGGAGTTGAGTAGCCAGTTCTTAGTGCAAACAGACGCCTAACATAATTACATCAGTAATAATAATAATGTTTCATTTGTATGTGGTGTATTTTTTATATATGTCTTTGCCTGTGTGTAACCTATATGCTGAATAAAACTAATGGGGTTACCATAATTGGTAATCCCCACCTTCTATAATTGTTAACCTCTTGTATTCTTCTCTTGGTGATCACCACCTGTTTGTTAATGTGATCGTTTAAAAAAAGATGACCGAGAAACTCATTGGTGTCACATGTGTTATCAAGCGCATGCCAAAGAAACGTGGAGAAAAGAGAGCAATTTTCAGGACAGAAAGGTCCTTGGGAGTGCCAATTCCGTTAAAAAGGAGGATGATTTTTATTCAACATTCTGCTTTTTCCAAAAAGGGGAGGAAAGGAATTCTTTCAGAACTTCACTCCGCATTTGATTAGAAAAGATGTATTATTTCAAAATGACTCTCTGCGTTTATAGATCCATTCAAAACTTAATGGAGACACATGGCAACCAGTCAATACTGAGTGGTTTCCTCTTTCGACAAAGTGCCAAAAACATACTCAATGTTCACATTCTGACGCACATAGTTATATATCTTATAGATGTGACTTTTCTTTCAGTGGTATTCTTTCTTTTTCTTATGATCATGATACAAAATTTTTAAATCGTCCTTCCCTAAAAAGGTGATATAACTTGGGTTCCAGGTGCACGATAAAATATTTTTTATATTTCCATTATACATTTATATTTCCATATTCCATTTACTATCTTATTGTACAATAAAATTGAACTTGAACACAAATGTTGTGATGTGAAACTTTTCTCCAAATACTTGTTACTCCATTATTTGAGCAGAATATTGAAAATTTTAATGACATTGTAAAGTCATTGGTTCATCCACTGATATTGTAAAGTCACTGAAAACTTAAGTGACTTTATAAAGTCGGTGATTTGAAGCCTTCAAAATTTGATAGATTTGCTGAAACGAATTTAACTTAATTGTTCAATTGCGCATTGCGCATTTCTAGTTTGTGCGTGTGTAAATTATAAAGCAAAATTAATTGGATCTAATGGTAATGATTGACTATTTAAAAATGCAATTATTCCCTTAATATTTAATCTGGTCTCAATCAGTTCAAACTCTATGAATTATGTGATGTGATGCACAATTCTCTGTAATATTTGTCTCAGCCAGGTGTTTCGGTTTCACATATTCTGATTCAGGTTCAGTAAAATACGTCACACTGCAAATGTATTGATTTGGTTTTGAAATGGTCGTTATTACTTTTTTCGTATGTGTTCGCATGCTCGTTTTTGCTGTTCACTGAAGTACTCTGAACGTCTATTTTCGTTTAGAAATATAGCCTGGTATGTGCTGCAATTATTCAGATGTGTGTGCCATGTAGGGAAACTTTTTTGCCAAATCAGTTGCACTCTTGATATTGAAAATTACAACGGGAGGCGGTTTATCGTTGACAAATTTCAAAAGTCCCTGCAAAGCAACTTAATTTCAAAACAGACCTGCAAAGTATTTAAAAATTATTTAGAAATTAATGAAGTCAAATAAAATAATATTTGTAACTGCAGTTTTCAATGATAAAATTATAATCATCATGATCACGAATTGTTGACAGATAAATAACTGGAGATTTTATAAATCTAAATCAACAGCACTGCAGCCCTAAATGACTCAATTGGATATAGTTTGAAATAACAACTGTAGTTCCACAAATGCCACATTAATACAGACACAGCACATAGTACTCCCATTGCATCAACAGCCTTTACAACCATGCAAAAAACATTGCAGATACTTGCAATGCTTCATCAACGACAAAATGAATGAACATCTGCACAATAAAAAGTCAAAGAAATCTATCTGTAATCTAGATTTACAGAGTTAGATTTAGTCAAACTCATTTCAGTGAATCCGTCAAAGTTTAGAGGCTTAAAACCTTTGACATTATAAAGAGGAATATACTGCCTAATTTGTTATTTACTTTACTGCCTACTAAAGCAGGCATTTCGCATTTGGAGTATATTTAGACAATGTTGAGAAAACTTTAGTAATTTCAAAGATGCCTGATGATGTCTGTTTGTATTTCACACATTCATGTTCAATAATAAATATAATAATAAATTCTTAAATTAAATATGTCTTGTGGTCCGATGAAAATTGAAATGAAAAAAAACCTTTAACTAAGTAGCTGAAATTAACTAAGCAACCGATAGTGAATAATTTCAAATAAGAAAACTTAACAATTGTTTTAAAGACATCGGTCTTACCGACGTATGTTTTTCCATCAGGCATAGATCACTTTCAGGAGAGTCTCTGGCACTTAGTTACTTTCAACAAAAAAGGGCAAGAATCATGACCCATCAAAGCTGGATAACAATCATCACTGGAACTTCAACTTCCAGCTTCCTGTTTCTTGCTTTGTCGTACCTGGTATAAATCCGATTCTCTTGCACACCGAATGATTTTGAGCAAATTTATTTCTTTGTTTCCTTATGTGAAGATGTAGGCCAGGTCACGGATGCTGGTGTATGCTTGTTTGTAAAGTATGAATATTTACTTTAGAAGAGTTGCAAATATACTTTAAAGAATTGATACTACAAAAAGTGCTTTATTGCTGATGCTTATATTTTGCTTTTCCAACTCCAAACGTTTTGTATAGTATTTTGTTCTTGCGTTCATCAGAGCTATTGCTTTGCGCTAGTTCAACCGAAATGAATACTACTATAAATATCGTTTCAAACATAATAAAAACATTTGCTTAGTTTTTGCTACCCGTCACAATATCCAACATCACAAGCCAATAAATCTTTCGACTAGAAAATTTTCAGTCAGCAATCACGTTTTTTGTTTTTCAACATAGAATATTATCTTTTGTAACATGAAAACAAAACTTGAATTGTGAATTATGCTAAAACTTGATCCTTGTACAGTAAGTTCTGTGGGAAATAATAACCTCCAGAACATGAAAGGTTGGTTCGCATTTTTGAAGAATGAAATAATTATTTTATTAAGTAACTGCGGTTTCTACTAAAAATAAAGCATTGAAACTAACAACTACAGTCAATGTACCAAATGCCCTGTATATATTCACATCAGGGTGATTAACAGTATTTATGGTGATTAACATTATTTTTGCATGTAAGAACTAAATGCTTAATACTCTGAATTTACTTTACCCGATTTTAAAAATCTTAGACCTAGGAAAAGTTCGCTTTTAGTCACGCAGTGGTAAAGGTAGTTGATATCAGGTGCCATGTCAATACAAATACCTTCATGATAACAAGTCATTTTTAAAGATAAATAATGCGATATCAGTATCAGACTTTTTCTTCAGTGGAATCACTGGTTGCTGTTCATGCATTTTAATGGCATGTCATACACACTTCGAACTCTTTCCCACTTTAATGATCAGGCTAAACCTAAAGGCTACATTCTTGCGGTGGTTCTTATTGACTGTGTGATAAAATCGCTGTTCAGCCCACAAGAGGGCGGTTGTCTTCCCTTTGCAAAGGCGTTGTGACCTATATTGCATTAATAGTGCATATAATTTTACGGCAGTGACGCAAAATCATACTAAAATCTTCTTGGCACTCAAGCCCAAGGCAATACTTTACACAGTAAGAGATTAAAAGAAATTATGTTTGTTTTTATTGTATCGAAAATGTGATTTAATGCATATCGATATTTTCGTAAATTTTAACATTAATTTACTTTCGAATCCGTCCACCTTTTTCTTAAAGTATATTACGGTATAAAGGTTATGCATAAAGTTGTGACTTCAGCCAGTTAACTTGATTTCCTGTTTGTAGTCATATGAAAACAAAATAAGGCAAATTAAAAATACTGTGGCAAGTTGGTGTTTAATTTTAAGAAGAAATACAAGCAGTTCATCTTTTGCTCTGAAATTAGAGACTTTTGGAACTCTGCTTACTTATAACTAAGTGTACGAAAGTGATGCGAACGCACCGATTGCTTCAGTCTTCTGGCTTTCATTTTGTTATGCCCTATAGTAAGAGTGAGCTTATGGTAATGCAATAAATGTAGTGGCATTCAATCGACTTTCTTCATAGCCTTTATGCATTGCAACCTGCGCTCATTTCCTTACTGAAAACACCACGTCTAATAGTGGCATGCTTTAAATGGAAACGTCTCAGTATTTTTAGTCAGCAAATTGGCAAACATAGCCTGCAAGTGACATTTATATATCAATCACACTTATCCCATTTCTCGCTAAAACGTCATTACGGTGAAGAATATACAAAATCAACAAGAAACTGTCTTATATTGTATTCCTATTCAGCCGTTTTATATTGCTCCTTTGTATTTTAGGGTATTTTATGAATATCGATAAATTCTTTGTGTTGTTTCAGCATGGTAAAAGTTATTAATAGCCTCAATGAACATACAAGGGAAACACTTTGCGTTAAAAAGACCGTGCGCTAAAAGCCATCGTTTCAGTTGTCAACGTTATACATTTTAACACCACATAATTTTAACGCCTGTGCTACAATGCTGCTTTGTGATCTCAGTGCATTATTTCATTTGTTAGCTGTTATACAATTTGTGTTTGCGTTTGTCTAGGCTGGTTTTATCAGCCTCTTTCTGATTTTATTGATTGCAGTTTAAGATTCGCACTGAATTTACTAGCGTCTGTGCCATTAATGAATCAAAGCTGGCTTCCTGAATCTTGCTGAGAATTAAGAACGTTCAGCATTCAACGGTGTAGGAATTCGAGTTATGCCATTGCTTTGTTGCCGATTAAACCATTCAACTTTCAAGTCACTTCAGTCCAAATGTTATTTTAGTTCTTATTCAATGTGTTAGTTGTGATTGATAAGGCCCCCTCCTATTATGAAGGCTAGCACAGTATCTCTCTGTTGATTCAAGCTAGGCCCACATAAATTGCGCAAGTTATCGGTCAAAAACCAGAGTTGTGTACGTTGCCATTGTATTTTCCTACTGAACTTTTTTACTGTCATACAAAATACTACTTCTACATTTACTATCATTGCTATTTCTCCTCTTCCTACTACTAATATTGCTGTACTAATACTTGTAATAGTGGTAGTATTTAGCTAGTTTTAAAGTAGTAGTAGTAGTAGTAGTAGTATAAGAAGAAGTAGTGGAGAACTAGCAGTAGTAATGGTGGGTGGTAATAGGGGAAGTAGTTTTGGTGCCAGTAGAAGTAGTAGGAGTAGGGCAGTAGAAGTAGTAGTAGTAGTAGTAGTAGTAGTAGTAGTAGTAGTAGTAGTAGTAGTAGTAGTAGAAGTGGTAGTAGTAGTAGTAGTAGTAGTAGTAGTAGCAGTAATAGTAGTGGTAAAAGTAGTAGCAATAGACGCAGTAGTACTAGTTGCAGCAGAAAAGAACATTAACCATACCTTTGAAGCAAAAATTGTAATAGCTTTTTGAGCCTGACTCACCAATTACTCTTTGCACTAATGTTGTGGAAAATGTCGCAAAGTCGATCTAAAATATGTATTTTGGGTTTGACTTAATCCTTACGAATGGGAACCATCTACAGCTTCGATGTACAAGTGCGACAATATGGATACAAGTGATACCAAAATACCGAGACTAGCCAATTGTTAATGTTGACAACTGGGGTAAAAACCAGAAAGAACAGTTCGCCTCTTGGAACATTTCAGCAAGGAAATAAGGAAATGACAATTGCAATTTTGGCCTCTTAATTTTATACTTTCATCCACCAAAGGCAAGTACTAAGAGAATAGTTCCAGTCGAGTAAAGAGGATTTCGTGACCCCATTTCGAGGTTTTGGGTAAGGTCTGAGCGGACGGTACACATGCGCCATGGAAGAAATGTCTAAATCCTGCCCTCATTTTTATGCATACGTGCAGGTCAACAAGGGCTCTCCAAGAGCACAATCTGGTTAAGTTCTTTGGTGTTTGTTGACCTGGTATCAAGCTGATATGGCCAGAGTGCAAAGCAAAGGCCCACGCCCAGGCAAATATACTTTGCTGGTTCATACACAAGCCTGAAAACGGGCAAGAGCCGGCCATTTGGTGCATGTGAATGGCTGAATGTCTGAACCATTCAATAGCTCACTTTGCGCAGAAAGAAACAGAGATAGAGCTAGTGTATTGATCTCGCTGATACTTTGTAACAAGCTGTCAAGTCTGAATACACAGTACACAACGCAGCTCTGTCGATAGCAATAGCTCTGCTATCAAAACCTCTTCTACTGCCTCTCCAAGCGCCTTATTTTGAGCGCAGATCTGACAGCACACCGCAGTCGCTTGGCCTTGCCAGTGTGCGCATATGCTGAGGGTAGACAGAAGTGTTCAGCGAAGAGACTGTGGCTTGGTTCATACGTGTGCTTGTGTCAAAATGGCAACGCGGAAATAAGCTTGAAGTGTAATACGTGTGTTATTGCTTTATTCAGTAAGTTTCTTGCTGGCTGAAACTGTTATTGTTTGTAACTGTGGTTTGTGTATATCGGAGAAGAGAACACGATAATTGTAGAGAGTTGATCCGACCACATCTGTTTGTTCCACGCGTTTTAATGCACACAACGATTACTCAAAAGCTGGTGAATAGCTCAAAAGGATTTCAACAGGGAAGCTAATGATTTCATACAGGAATCACTGGAGTTGCATTTATCGTCGTAACAGGGTCACAGAGAGGTAGCATCTCTCAGAAAGACTTCTCATTGCTATAGGAAGATTAGAAGGTAAGAGCTGGCTGTGTTTACTATTTCCAAAGGCTGCCAAACAACTGACGCGTGTTTTTCCTTGGCTGGGACATTAGAGATGTTTAGCTGTCCGATAATCAATGCAGTCGTTTGATTTCTGCTTTATTAAGTAAGAGAGAGAGAGAGAGAGAGAGAGAGAGAGAGAGAGAGAGAGAGAGAGAGAGAGAGAGAGAGAGAGGTACATTTCTAGGTAATCACAAATGTAGTAGAAAATGTTTATGTTTTTCTTTTTCAGAAAACACTTAAAATGTAATTGCTTGAATTGGGAAGAAAGGTGTTGTCGCAGTCTCGCGTGATTGATCACGTGGTCGATATCAGCTAAAGAATACATTTGCATATGACAGGGAATGTTTAAGCCTTGTTTATTTTTTTACGCAAAATAAGTTTGAATAACTATCATAGAAAGGTTTATCATTGGTATCGACAACCATGTTCTTGCAGTTTACGTTACAGTTCAGCAGTTATGGGCCTGTTTTTAGGTATCTAGTGATCAGTACAAAAACTTCAGTCGAGACTCGAAAAGGGGCTTGCTTCAAGTGAACTGATTCCGTTTCAAACCTAATGGGGTGCAATGTGCATGACTGAAAAGATAAAGAGTTTGTTAAGCGGTGTTTAACCAACTTTAATTGCTGTGTCTGTGTTGCCAAGCCCCGTCTAGTATATCACGCTCAAATATCTACATGTTTTTGTCGACAGTTAGACGGGGCAACAGTTGCAAAACAATGTGCTTTTATGAATGTCTGTGAGTATGACTAAATTACATATGCAAACGGTTGTGTGAAGGGCCGTGGTGAAGAGTGTGCGTATATCTCGCTCGCCTTCTCTCTCTCTCTCTCTCTCACACACAGACACACATCGAATGTTATTGACTGAAGAGATTGCAGACTTTGTGACAGTGAAGAGGTTGTCATTCGCTTGTCATTAGAGAGGTTTAGCAGTACGTCTTGAGACATGGGTTCAAGTGCCCTTGTCCAGCAGGATGTGAATGGGGAAATAACCATATATTTCAAGACAGTTTGACATGGGAGCGCATACCAACAGGCCGCTTGTCCTATTATAAACGGATTCTGTCGTTGACAAGAAAATATTGCAAACCAATGTCATGAAACAAAAGTTGTTTTTTTTTTTTTTTTTTTTTTTGCTTTGTTGTTGTTTTTTTTTTTTTTTTTTTTTTGGTTTTTTTTTGTTTGTTTTTGTTGTTTTTTTTTTTTTACATCTAAAGCCGAAACCAGCCACACAGCAAATAAAGGATGTGACCTGTCAATCAAAATACACAGTTGTCTACCCTACGTAGCGTTCCTTTTCATACCATTGGTGCACTGTATGTGAAAAGTCGCGGCTGTCTATATCGGCTGATGCCACAAGCGCATATTTGAGTGCTCATCCACGATTTTTCGGTTCGAGATACGCTGAGATCAAACTGAAGCTTTAGGTTTAGTTTTCCTCCATAAGTCAAACCACTAATATACAAAGGATGAAACAGAGGTGTGTGAAAGTGGCGTGCATCTTTTTATGTGTTCATGAATTTGACACCACCACAGAGATCGATCTGGTATACATACCATATCCGGATCCAGACTGGTATACATACCATATCCGGATCCAGACTGGTATACATACCATATCCGGATCCAGACTGGTATACATACCATATCCGGATCCAGACTGATGGGTCCTGGATACGTCGCAGGTTGCGACAGTCGTGGCGACGTGGACCTTCAAAACGTTTTTTTGTCATACTGCCTCTTTCTAGATGCACAAATTACGGCGTGAAGCTGCACAAGCGTTGACTAGACGTCACGATATGACATTGGGATTTGTTTGATTGTGGAAGTCGAACGTTTTTGTCCTCTGACGTTAGCTTTGGTATAGTGACGTTGTACAAACGTAGGTGGAATGACTGTGTTAGGACGTCCCGAGAGCGACATTGGATCGACATCTGGATAGCGACCCTCTCCAAATCCTGCGCAGTAGCTCTACGCTAGCAGCATCTCGTTTTGTGGACTAAGAGCGAAGCTACTTTTCGTGTGTACTTTCTGAAACTTCTTCAGTTTTTTTAATGACGTGTCGTGGGTTCCATTTTGGTGAGCGTTAAAATAATGACGTTGTTTGGTGGTGACTTACGAACAGCATGTAGTGTCCAACTGCTTTAAACAGACATTGTGAAAAAGAAGACTAGAAAAAAAGTTGTAAAAAGGAATATACGGAAAAGACCATCTGAAAATGTTGTGAAAAAGACCTGAATCAGACTAAAAACGTGAAAAAGGCGATAAAAAGACATGAAAAAAACCTTATTAAAAACACATAAAAACATTGAAAAAAAAAACGTGAAAAACGTTGAGAAATGAGGTTATAAAGATGTTGAAAAGCGTAAAAAAGATGCGTGAAGACGTTGCGAAAAAGATGCAAAAAAGACGTAGAAGACGTGAAAAAATGGCACAGAGTTGGCTGTCCTGTTTAATCTTTGTCATGATATTGTTAGTTATAGCCATCATTTGGCCATCGTGTCTGGTTCTAGTCATTAGTTCCTACTCTTACACACCTACGAGGCAATGAAGAAAACTAAACAGCCGTACGGCAAGGCAATGAAGACATGGCACGGTTGTATAGTTGTCTTTACCTCGTGGCATGGGTGTATAGTTGTCTTTACCTTGTGGCATGGGTGTATAGTTGTCTTTACCTCGTGACACGGGTGTATAGTTGTCTTTACCTCGTGGCACGGGTGTATAGGTGTCTTCATTACCACGTGACGTGGCACGGGTGTATAGTTGTCTTTTCCTCGTGACACGGGTGTATAGTTGTCTTTACCTCGTGGCACGGGTGTGTAGTTGTCTCCGTTACCTCGTGTCACGGGTTTACATGTGTCTTTACCTTGTGGCACGGGTGTACAGGTGTCTTTACCTCGTGGCACGGGTGTATATAGTGTTCTTTACCTCGTGGCACGGGTGTACAGGTGTCTTTACCTCGTGGCACGGGTGTATATAGTGTTCTTTACCTCGTGTCACGGGTGTACAGGTGTCTTTACCTCGTGGCACGGGTGTATATAGTGTTCTTTACCTCGTGGTACGGGTGTACAGGTGTCTTTACCTCGTGTCACGGGTGTGTAGTTGTCTCCGTTACCTCGTGTCACGGGTGTACATGTGTCTTTACCTCGTGGCATGGGTGTATAGTTGTTCTTCCTCCTGGCACGGGTGTATAGTTGTTCTTCCTCGTGACACGGGTGTATGGTTGTCTTTACCTCATGGCACGGGTGTATAGTTGTCTCCGTTACCTCGTGGCACGGGTGTAGTGTTACCTTCATAGGCTCGTATTTATTTATATATATTGTATCTGTTTTTGTGTAAGCGGCGTCGTTATCTTTGGATATCGCGTTGCTCAAGTACCAACTGTGTCTACATATCTGCCTGGCCCATCTGTGACAAAGTATATGCCATTTGTTAAGTGATACAAGCTACATTTGTCTGAGGCTTTGTTCACCGGCTACTTGATCATAAGGCGAGGAGTGCGAGATCTTATGTTTGGTTCAATTTAGCTCGTGGTAACAAAACGCTCGTGCATTTTCCGTGAATAACTCGTATATTTCGGTGAATAGCTCGTGCATTTCCGCGAATAGCTCGTAAATTTCCGTGAATAGCTCGTACATTTCCGCGAATAGCTCGTAAATTTCCGTGAATAGCTCGTGTATTTCCGCGAATAACTCGTATATTTCCGTGAATTGCTCACATATTTCCATGAATAGCTCGTGTATTTCCGTGAAGAGCTCGTATATTTCCGACGAGGCCGCTATGTTAATGCACGTTAATGCATGGAGAAGGTTCCTGAAGTCATCGCACACCAAACAATACTGTCTGACAATAAATGCGAAAAGTATCAGCGAACCGCTAAACCAATACCAAAGCAAAAAAAAGTGTAGAATTTGCCGTGAAAATAACCACTTCTATCCGCCTGTCTATGCTCCAACCTGACTAAGGTCATTCCGTCCGTCATTCTGTGCGTCACGCTGTGATTGTGAACACAATATCTCATGTTCCACTGGGATTTCAATCAAACCTGCTATGTAGCTTCTATTAAATATAATGTTCTAGAGCTGATTAGGTTCTGGTGACCTGGCGTCGTTGTTCAATGTCACTGGTGGAATTTGAAATTTTTGCATTGGATTTCCCATACCAAGTTGTTTGTGAACACCATATCTCAGGTTTCACTGGTCGGATTTAAATTAAATCTTGCATGTGGCTTTGATATATAATGTTCTAGATCTGATTAGGTTTTCATGGCCTTTTGCCGTTGTTCAAGGTAACTGCTGGACTTTGAAATTTATATTTTCCATACCGAGTTTTTATTAAGACTTTGTGTGGGAGACCTAATACGTTAATTGTCATTATTGTAGTTGAAAAATATACGTAGACTATTGCTCTTCTAGGATTCCCTATTCCCCAAAATCATATGGCAGTTCAGTCGGGGCATGCGTGTTCCAACGGACACATTTCTAGTTCAGTTAGCAACTTTCTATGCGCCGAAAAAAAAACACATCTGGCCAACGCTGTGGCCGAATGAAGAATAAGACTGTGATCACGCGAAGTAACACGGGAATCAGGGAGAGTGTCCTATCGATCAACCGATTTTTATATGGAGACGGATCTTGATCGAAATGCAGATGAGGAGATAAAGTCTGCGAGGGAAAAAAAAGTATTTGGTTTTAATGTCACATTGGCAGCAGTATTCCCTAAAGGTGGCATTGCCAGTAATATGGTTCAGCTAAGGTGACGTCATAGAATTTGCTTGTGGCTGCTGAACAGATTTGACGGAATAATCAATGGTCAGAAGGGTGGAACAATGTTAGGGGTTTGCTTCAGGGACATACTCAGGGATGTTAATGGTCATGGAGGTGTTGTGCTGAAACCCAAAGGTACTTGGCTCATCAGGCGAGCGAGAAAACAGTGTCTTCTATCAAGAAATAAAGGGGAATTAATCTCATTTGTGACTCATCTTGAAGCCTCTCACTGCTGACTGTTAGTGAGTGGTTGCTTAGTGAACGAATCTGCTGTTCTCGTAGCTACCGTCCGGATTCGGCATATGCTGTGGAAATATCATAAAGGTCGCCGTATCACACTGAAATATCCTGCAGAGTCATCATATCACAATGAATTATCAAACAGGTCACTGTATCAACCTGAAATATCATACAGGGTCACCATATCACATGAAACATCACGCAGGGTCAACATATAACCTTGAAATATCATACAGGGTCATCATATCACCCTGAAATATTATGCCGGGTCACTGTATCACCCTGAAATACTGGCTGACGTTTCAAAGACAGCTGAATAACAGAAAACAAAATCACCGTCTTGTGCAGTGGTAATTAAGTCACTTTGACAACAGACTGGGATCAGTTATTACATGTAACCCCCCCCCCCCCCCCGCGCTCCCGAGGGGAGGGGGAGCACTCACATACCAACTGGTTATCATGCGTATCCATGACTTTTATAACACCCCTTAACGCGGAGTACTAATTTCGAAAAAAAAATTCCCCTTTTTCACCTAACGCAGAGTGCAGTTTTTGAAAGAAACCTCCTTTTTATGGAGAACGCGGAGTAATGAATGAAAACAATTACCCCTCCTCCCTTTTTAACGAAAATGGCACTCCGCGCGGACCGTCGCTGGCCTCGAAATTAACCCCTTCCCCATTTCTTCAGAAGTGTTATTATAAAGAGATTTTGACTGTAATTGTTTAGAACTAAATAACAACAAAGTCACAAGACGTATTTAGCGTGGGTGGTACTCACGGGCAAACCACAATTTTATGACAGCGCACCTCTACATCACGTCAACATCAAAACAATGTTAGGACGTCAAAGCAACGTTGGAACAGCAAAATGCCAAAAACAACGTTGAAACATACCAACATCAGCACAGCGCTAACAAGGTCAGAACTACGTTGGATTTTCAAAACAATGTTGGAACGTCAGAACTTCAGAACAACGTGGGAACGTCAGGAAACTAGAACCAAATCGGAACATCAGAGCCGCGGAACAATGTTGGAACGTCTTCACGACGTCTCAACGACGTAAGAAGGTTAGAACAACATTGAAACATCAGAATATCGGAAGAATGTTGTGACGTCAGAAGATCGATGTGACGTCAGGTCAGAACAGCGTTGAAACGTTAGAACGCGAGGATAACGTTGGAACGTCAGAACAACGTCGGAAAGTCAGAACAAAGTTGTGACGTCAGAACAAATTTGTTACTCCAGAACAACGTTGGAAAGTCAGAACCGCAGATCAACGTTGGAATGTGAGAACAATGTTGGAACGTCAAAACAAAATTTTAACGCCAGAATAACATTGCACTAGCGCCGAGAATGGTATTAAACACCAGTTATATTTTAAAGGGTCATTTTGACACGGTCCCTATGTGACATTTGGTGTTGACGAGCGTATTGCCACGGGGCAAAGCTATCTGACCAGACTGGTATTCCTTGGTGTGAGATTGATGTGTTTGTGCCGGTGTCCTGCCGAGGCAGAAAATATCAGTGTATTTCGGCTCACATGCAGAAATAATACTCTCGGGACATCAACTCATTTTGAATAGTAACCAATTGATCCAAATCAATCCACAATGCAATGTCATTTTGGATGAGGACCAGCATACAAGTGACTGGTGATCAAGTACGGCTATTGCTGCCACGTCATAGAGGCATGAATTTTGTCTGAGCACGGAATGAGTTCACACAAATCGTCACGGCCGCTTTCATTGACCAGTGTGCAGAAAACAAGCATAAGATCAAGCAAGCATGGGCCTGCTCATTTCCCCCAATTGGCAATAATACCGCCCGTGTTCATATTTCTGTAAGAGAGAGGATAGCTTTGACAAAAACACAGAGCTGACTACAGCAGTGTGTGGCAGTGCCCCCTGTCGCTTTTGTTGGCAAGGTTCGATTGGCCTTCATAAGGGCACACTTTCTATGTCACTGTAAAAGCGATCTTCACGCAGCTGTGTGAACTGCTGTCCTTGTCAGCGGCAAGTGCGGCATGTTGCTGCTTGCGTGGCTGGGGGCTTTATGAACTGGCAGTTATATCTTTGATTACACCAAGCTCTTCAGATTGATATATGTGGAGCTTGTATTCTGTGCCCGTGTGTGTGTGAACAGTTGGTAACAGGGGAGAAGGGAGAGCAGCTAAATGAATCATAGCTCCAACCCCTGCCCGTTCAGTCATTATCGCATCAAGGTTTTGCCTAGAAGCTCTGCACTAATGCCATCGCAAGCTTCAGTGTTTTCAATGCGAGCTTAACACCGCATCAATACCACCACTGAATATCTCGCGTGTTTTGTCCTTGGGGGCTGTTAGTTAATGCTTGGAAGTAGCAGCATACTTGTGGTACTGGCGGTACTCGTATGGAATACCTGCGCAGAGAGCAATACTTCCGCATTCACTGTAAACACTTCTACATCTGGATAAGGAGAATAGATCGTGGTTATTTTTAAAGATTAGACAAAGACTAAACATGACTAATTACACGTAAGTGTTTGCTCTGCTTTGCCCGAGTGTTTATATGGACACAGATGGATAAAATACGAAAGAATTGAGTGTAACCAGCGACTATACCAAATGTTAGCCAAATCATCAAAAACAATGGGTTTTTTTTTCTTCCTTGTTAATAAGTTTTGTTAATAAGTGATATCACTGGGCATTCTGCAATCCGATCCGGATTCTGGAATGCCGGGTGGTCTCATGGATCAACAGAGGCGTCAGGAAAAAATATGCAGAAATCGACTTACTATGGCAACTGGTCGAAAAGAATTATAGTTGCATAAACAAATGAAATTGCAACTAGAAACAATGTGTAACAATTAATATTTTAAGCAAACAATACACGCACTGATAAATTCTATTTCGGGTGAGCGATGCCGTAGAATTTATTTGGCAGTGGGGGTGAAAACCTCTTCCTTGCCATACCAGCAGAGCGATACTGGCCTCGCGCCTGGGATCGATTGCTGTGTTAGGGGAAACCTCTGCTCTGTGCAGCGAGACGATTTATTTCCCTTGTGCCTTGGCATAAAAATAGTGGGAGGTGAAGAAACCACGCCGCTGCACGATCAATGCCAGTGAATGGAAGATGTGTGCGTCAGAGAAGCGTTCACATACTGTTACTGGTGATTGATTGGTAGCCGTGAAGCCAGCTGTGCCAGTAGCCAGCTGGCGAGAGAAGTGGTATTGATTGTCACAGAGTCCTAATCACGCCTTTGTCATTGCATTTCTTAGTGCGTTTATTAACGAAGGAACCTTTGGGTATTTTTTGAGAATTGATGATTGATTTCTCAGTAACTCAAACTAGTTCTTCAGAAGCATTGTTTAGGTTGTAAGCATGCCTCGAATATGCATGCAGATGTTTTTATTGGAGCAATTTATGATGGGTAATTCTCTCGATGTATCTATGGCACAATCTGCGCTAGCACTCGTTTTGTCTTTGGCCTTCCTGCTTTTACTCCAGCTTTGTCGCTACCTTCTGTTGTGGTAACCATGGTGATGGCTTCTACTCCAGCTTTGTCATCACCTTCTGTTGTGGTAACCATGGTGATGGCTTCTACTCCTAAGCTTTGTTCCTACCTTCTGTTATGGTAACCTTAGTAATAGCTTCTACTCCAGCTTTGTCAGCACCTTCTGTTGTGGTAACCATGGTGATAGCTTCTGCTCCTAAGCTTTGTTCCTACCTTCTGTTATGGTAACCTTAGTAATAGCTTCTACTCCAACTTTGTGCTACCTTCTGTTGTGGTAACCATAGTGATGGCTTCTGCTCCCACAGCTTTGGTATTACCTTCTGTTGTGGTAACCATGGTGATGGCTTCTACTTCTCAGCTTTGTTGCTACTTTCTGTTGAGGTAACCATGGTGATAGCTTCCACTTCAGCTTTGTGGTTAGTTTCTGTTGTGGTAACCATGGTGATGGCTTCTACTTCTCAGCTTTGTTCCTACCTTCTGTTGTGGTAACCATGGTTATGGCTTCTTCTCCAGCTTTGTCGTTACCTTCTGTTGTGGTAACCATGGTGATGGCTTCTACTCCAGCTTTGCCATTATCTTCTGTTGTGGTAACCATGGTGATGGCTTCTACTGCCAAGCTTTGTTCCTACCTTCTGTTGTGGTAACCATGGTGATGGCTTCTACTCCCAAGCTTTGTTCCTACCTTCTGTTGTGGTAACCATGGTGATGGCTTCTACTCCCAAGCTTTGTTTCTACCTTCTGTTGTGGTAACCATGGTGATGGCGTCTACTGCTCAGCTTTGTCGTTAGTTTCTGTTGTGGTAACCATAGTGATGGCGTCTACTCCCCAGCTTTGTTGCTACGTTCTGTGCGGTAACCATGGTGATAGCTTCTCCTGCTCAGCTTTGTGGTTACAAAATGTTATCGCAACCTTAGTTATGTCTTCTGCTAGAAGAACAGTTGCTACGTCATGCATCGCCTTATTTGTAAACCTAATGACTTATACTTATCGGTTTGTTGATTCCTTGTGGCAACCTACTTTTTAGCATTGTTGTTGCTGTCTGTTGTGATAACTTTAGTTATATCTTTTATTGTCAGTTTGTTATTACCTTATATGGCTGTAATTACCATCTGCTTAACATTATGCTACATGATTCAGCCTCCTGTTTGTCAGGAAATCCTAAGAACAGACTCACTGCTTTCTGTTCCGTGCGCATCGTAAGGAGCCAGCTCATCCGATTTCTTTTTTTTTTTAGCTCCTCTTTCACCATTATTCGTTCTTCCTTCTTTTGTCCACTTGTTCCTTTTGCAAGTGTGTCTTAATTTAGCCATCAAACTCGTTGAACAGGACGTTAAACACAAGACAAACAAACAAACAAACATGATTCTGTGTGAAGGAAGTAACATGAGCTAATTAACTTGCTTTGTTACTCACTTGTGCAGCCTATGTGAATGCTCAGCTTAGCAGGATCGTTGTTTGCCTCAGCTGGGCTAACGTAGGGTCATATTTGTGAGTTTTGTTCACCAAGTGATTTTGACTGCTGTATCGTCCGAGTTCTGTGATTTCTCCTAAATTAAAGGTGTTATTGCCACCTGTCGTGGTGAATTAATTGATTTCTTGTATTTATTGGCTTGCTGGCTGCCTTCTACGAGGTGGTGATTTAATTGATTTTTATTGTATGTATTGGCTTGCTGGCTGCCTTCTACGAGGTGGTGAATTATTTGATTTCTTGTATGTACTGGCTTGCTGGCTGTCTTCTATGAGGTGGTGAAATAATTGATTTCTTGTATTTTTGGGCTTGCTGGCTGCTTTCTACGAGGTGGTGAATTAATTGATTTCTTGTATTTGTTGGCTTGCTGGCTGCCTTCTACGAGGTGGTGAATTAATTGATTTCTTGTATTTATTGGCTTGCTGGCTGCCTTCTGCGAGGTGGTGAATTAATTGATTTCTTGTATTTGTTGGCTTACTGGCTGCCTTCTACGAGGTGGTGAATTAATTGATTTCTTGTATTTGTTGGCTTGCTGGCTGCCTTCTACGAGGTGGTGAATTAATTGATTTGTTGTATTTATTGGCTTGCTGGCTGCCTTCTACGAGGTGGTGAATTAATTGATTTGTTGTATTTATTGGCTTGCTGGCTGCCTTCTACGAGGTGGTGAATTAATTGATTTCTTGTATTTATTGGCTTGCTGGCTGCCTTCTACGAGGTGGTGAATTAATTGATTTCTTGTATTAATTGGCTTGCTGGTTGCTTTCTCCGAGATGGTGAATTAATTGATTTGTTGTATTTATTGGCTTGCTGGCTGCCTTCTACGAGGTGGTGAATTAATTGATTTGTTGTATTTATTGGCTTGCTGGCTGCCTTCTACGAGGTGGTGAATTAATTGATTTCTTGTATTAATTGGCTTGCTGGTTGCTTTCTCCGAGATGGTGAATTAATTGATTTGTTGTATTTATTGGCTTGCTAGCTGCCTTCTACGAGGTGGTGAATTAATTGATTTGTTGTATTTATTGGCTTGCTGGCTGCCTTCTACGAGGTGGTGAATTAATTGATTTCTTGTATTTATTGGCTTGCTGGCTGCCTTCTACGAGGTGGTGAATTAATTGAATTCTTGTATATATAGGCTTGCTGGCTGCCTGCTACCATGTGATGAATTAATTGATTTCTTGTATTGATTGACTTGCTGACTGCCTTCCACGAGGTGGTGAATTAATTGATTTCTTATATTTATTGGCTTGCTGGCTGCCTTCTACGAGGTGGTGAATTAATTGATTTCTAGTATTTATTGGCTTGCTTTCTGCCTTCTACGAGGTGGTGAATTAATTGATTTCTTGTACTTATTGGCTTGCTGGCTGCCTTCTACGAGGTGGTGAATTAATTGATTTCTTGTATTTATTGGCTTGCGGGCTGCCTTCTACGAGGTGGTGATTTAATTGATTTCTTGTATGTATTGGCTTGCGGGCTGCCTTCTACGAGGTGGTGAATTAATTGATTTCTTGTATGTATTGGCTTGCTGGCTGCTTTCCACGAAGTGGTGTTGATGTTTTTACAATTTCCATGCTTCCGCAACCATATTCGGTAAATGTCTTTATTGTGTTTTACATATGTGTTTATTGCAGATTTGTGATTCAGCGTTCTATTTGAAATCGATTAAAAATTGATGAACTGCAACTTTGTAAAAAATTAATCAAACTATACACATTTTGAGTAGGGTAGAAACGACAGTTCTGGCTCACTTTGTGACGTCATACTGTCTGGAAGTGACGTCATACTGTCTGGAAGTGACGTCATCATGTCTGGAAGTGACGTCATAGCGTCTGGACCGGAAGTGTTGTCTAGACCGGAAGTGCTGTCTGGAGTGGAAGTGACATCATCATGTCCGGAGCGGAAGTGACGTCAGGATAAGTGTAAGGATAGGCGCGACCATCTGTGACGTCATGATGACGTCATACTGTCTGGAGCGAAAGTCTGGAGCGAAAGTGGTTTGGCCGAGTCAATCATCATGAAGCCAACGAACTCGACCTGTCAATCAGTGTAACCATGGCAACAGAGCCTAAAAAGGTCGACAACCCCCCCCCCTAGGACAGACTATGTACCGACCCCCCCCCCCCCCAGGACAGACTATGTACCGACCCCCCCCCCCAGGACATACTATGTACCGACCCCCCCCCCCCTCCAGGACATACTATGTACCGACCCCCCCCCCAGGACAGACTATGTACCGACCCCCCCCCCCCTAGGACATACTATGTACCGAACCCCCCCCCCCCCCCCCAGGAGAGCAACAAAAACTTTTGCCGAATCAGCATGATGAAATCGTTGATTCAGCATGATAAAATCGTATATAAGTGTGGTGTCTCAAGGCTCAGACACCGTCAGACATTGTCAGACATCGTCAGACACATCATGGATAACACACCAGCTATCATCATTGATGACTTAACAGCGTTTCAAGCGAATGAATCTGTTTGCATCTGGGTAAATATGCGTGATGAAGCTGAAGCAGTTGATATTACATATGCTTTGGAGGAGGTGCTACAATTTCCAACTCAGATCACTGCAGTGAAGCCTGACGTAGTAATTACATTTATGTGGAACAACCGCATAGTAACACTGACTCAACGATACTGCAAGTGTCAAGTGTGGTTGGAATATGAGGGACAACCCCATAACTGCTGCTGATATATACTAAAATATTTCGGGCCCTTTTAAGGGCCATCCTATATTATGAAATGAAGCAAAACATGTCTGTGTGTGTGTGTGTGTGAGAGAGAGAGAATACATTTTATCACATTTCAGGTCTAGTTGGCGGATGAATACCATTTGGCGGATGAATACCATTTGGCAGACCATTTAACTTCACCGTCAGTTAACTTCACCGCTAGATGTCTCTGCTGTATAACAGCTGTACAACTTCACAACTGTAAGTAAGACATTCATATACACAAGTAAAATTCTGCTGAGTCAGCAATTTTAACATTTTGGAAACAAGTTTGAACAAGTTACACACCATATTTTGATAACATGGAAGTAGCATAAAAGCATGAGTGAAACATGTCAACTAGTCAACTAGTGGTACATTCTGCTGAGTCAACACACCATTGAAGTGGTATAAAAGGAAGAGTGAAACGTATATTTTACTTCATTTCAGTTCCAGCAGTTGAAGAAGCAACAACGATGGCACCAGTCTACTGTCATGATTGTGATGTGACATTTCCATCTCTGGAATTGTTCGTGACACACACATGCAAACCAGCTAGGATGAAACGTGCTCATGAAGAGCTTGTTGAGCAGATTGAAGCCAAGAGACGAAAAACCGTACAAGATGGTGTTGACAGACCTGATCCAGTCCTCTGCTGTAAATGCGCCAAGATATTTTCATCTTTGGATGCATTTGAGACACATGCATGTGCTGAGATGGAAAATTTGTCTCATGAAGAACAAAGAAAGAAAGAGACAGTGCAAGTAGGGAGAGGCAGAAGAGTGAGTCTTGGTGAAAACGCGCAGGAAAGGCGGTTTGAGCCTGAAGATGGATCGGATTTGCTACTCGAAATGCGACAACAAGAGAATAGAATCAAGAGACATTTGCTAGAGACGTTAAACCGTGGTATGAAATGGTACATTGTGGTACATGCACGCTTCAAGAAAATGACACCAAATGTTGAAGGCGTGATGGTAGAACAAGTGGATAATGCCTTCATCAGTAGTCCAACGTATGCAGCATACAATCCAACGGATATTGAGAAGGACTTGCCAGAAGCCTATAAAGAATTGTTTACCAGGTTTGATGAACATGAGCGACAAGGCTCTGGCTGGGTGTTGGATAACATATTATTCATTGAAGTGCATACAGCGACGTCAGCGCCACTGGAAGCAAGCAGTTTTATCCCACTACCGAAGAAAGTACAGAGTACAAAGGCGGTGTTAAACATTCAGAATAAAGACAACAAGTGCTTCTTATGGTCTGTATTGGCTCACCTTCACCCTTCAACAAACAACCCATACCGTGTACATCAATACAAGCTATTTGAGAACGAATTGAAGGTGGAAGGCATGACATTTCCAACACCGATTACAGACATTCCAAAGTTTGAAAAGGAGAATGATGTGTCCATTAACGTGTTTGGATATGAACATGATGTCGTTGTTCCCATACAACTCAGTCGAAACACCAGTGCGAGAGAAATCAACTTGCTTTTGATTAGCAATGACAAGACAAGACATTACTGCCTCATCAAGAATTTCAGCAGACTGATGGCTTATCGATCAAAACATGATGGTGCAACTTTTTATTGTTTCAACTGTCTTCACGGGTTTATGCGACAAGATCTTTTAGACAAGCATCGTGAAGTGTGTGGCAAGCATGGCGCACAACGTTTATCATTCCCCAAGGAACCCTTCATCAAGTTCAAGAATGTAGCCAAACAACAGCGAGCGCCGTTTGTCATTTATGCAGACTTTGAATGTTTCACGAAAAAGCATGAAGGAGACAAGTATCAACATCATCGTCCAAACAGCTTTGCCTACGTGGTTGTGAGCCAGTATGAGACACGCGCTCCAGTCCTGTATCGAGGCGATAATGCTGTGAAAGTCTTTTTAGACCATATGGTATATGAACGTGATCGTATTGTGCATGGTCTACAGCAGAAAAAGAAAATGGTCATGACTCATGAAGATGAAGAGCATTATAAGAACGCCACAGATTGCTACATTTGTCATGAGCCTCTAGGAGCAGATCGTGTGAGAGATCATGATCATATCAATGGCAAATACCGCGGAGCTGCACATAATGAATGCAATTTACAATTCCGATTTCGAAAAGATCAGCAGGATGTTGAAGATTCTTTCATCATTCCTGTGTTTTTCCACAATTTACGAGGCTATGACAGCCATTTGATCATGGAAGAAATTGGAAAGTTCAAAAACGAAAGGATTACAGTCATTCCCAACACCGTTGAGAAATATATTGCATTCACCATGAGCAATCTGAAATTTACAGACAGCTTTCAGTTCATGAGTACTTCTCTACAGAAGTTGGTCTCCAACCTGGCAGCAGAAGGGAAAGACAACTTTTATCACATGACGTCACACATTCACGATAGCGACCAACAAGATTTACTGTTGAGAAAGGGAGTGTACCCTTATGATTACGTGGATGAGCCATCCAAGTTTGCTGAAACACAACTGCCGTCCAAGGACAAGTTTTACAGTCTACTCAGTGAAGAAGACATTAGCGATGAGGATTATGCGCATGCGCAGAAGGTGTGGGAGACATTCCACTGTACTACATTTGGCGAATACCATGACTTGTACCTGAAATCAGATGTGTTGCTGCTGGCTGACGTGTTTGAAAACTTTCGTCACGTATGTCTCAACACGTATGAATTGGATCCTGCTCACTACTATACAGCGCCAGGACTGTCGTGGGATGCCATGTTGAAAGCGACAAAGGTGAAATTGGAATTGATCAACGACATTGACATGTACCAAATGGTTGAACAAGGTTTACGTGGAGGAATATCTGTCATCACACACAAGTATGCGAAAGCAAATAACCCCTACGTACCAGATTACGATCCCACGAAACCAACCAACTACTTGACTTACCTGGATGCAAACAACTTGTATGGCTGGGCTATGTCGCAAAGCATGCCGGAAAGTGGATTTATGTGGGTGAGCGAGCCAGAATCCATTGACTTTATGGCTGTGGATGAAGATGACGAGATTGGATACATTTTAGAAGTGGATTTGGAATACCCATATTCAATTCATGATCGTCATAATCACTATCCAGTGGCTCCAGAACGGAAATGTGTGAAAGTGGGAGAATTGTCAAAACATAGTCAGAAGCTACGGAAAGATCTAAACATGAAAGGTAAACCTAGTGAAAAGCTCATTCCCAACCTGTGTGACAAGAAGAAATATGTGCTTCATTATAGAAATTTACAGCAATATGTCTCACTGGGATTGAAAGTCACGAAGGTGCACCGTGCCATCATGTTTGCACAGAGCAAATGGTTGGCAAAATACATCTCCTTGAACACGGAAAAGAGAAAGTTGGCCAAGAACCCGTTTGAGAAAGACTTTTTCAAACTGATGAACAACTCTGTGTTTGGCAAAACCATGGAAAATGTAAGAAAGCGCATGAATGTGGAACTTGTTCACCAGGAAAAGCGGTTCAAGAAACTTGTAGCCAAACCTTCCTTCCACAAATTTAGAATTTTCAACGAAGATTTGACCGCGGTACATTTGCGCAAAGTGGATCTGCTTCTGGATAAACCCATTCAAGTTGGGTTCACCATTCTCGACCTCAGCAAAGTGCTCATGTTCCACTTTCATTACAACTACATCATGACCAAGTACCCCAACGCCAAACTCTTGTTCAGCGACACCGACAGTCTATGTTATGACATAGAAACGGACGATATATACAAAGACATGCAGGAAGATGCTGACTTGTTCGACACAAGTGACTATCCGCCAGATCATTTCCTACATTCCAACGTGAACAAGAAAGTGCTTGGGAAAATGAAAGATGAGACGGCGGGCATTCCCATTGAAGAGTTTGTTGGACTTCGGCCGAAAATGTATAGTATGATGTATGGTGGGAAAGAAAAACGTACGGCCAAAGGCATCACTCGCGCGTGTCAAAGACGGATGAAACATCAGCAGTATAGAGACAGTTTGTTCAACCAAACGCAAACGATGACTACAGGACACATCATTCGAAGTCATGACCACCAGATCTTCTCGGAGAAGTTGAGGAAAGTGGCTCTCTCTCCCTTTGATGACAAGCGATATGTGATGAGTGATGGCTATTCCACTTTGGCGCATGGGCATTACAGTATATAAGGGGGAGACACTTCAACTTGAGAGTTAGTTGTGGTGTGAACACTGAAGCGTCAACATGAAAAGATCTGCACCAACGGATATGGATACTCTTGCTGATACAGTCAAAGACATGAAAGTGAAACATCCTGATACTACCATTAAGAAATTAAAAGTGGAGACGACGGTACCAACACCACAGTCGTGGGATGGAATGCTTTCTCTAGGCAATGGAAAGTATATCAAGATTATGAAACAAAGTAATGAAGGCGTGGTAAACATTCGCAAATACCTCAGAGATGAGGGGACTGGAAAAAACCGTCCAACGAAAAAGGGAATCTTGCTGACAATACCTGAATGGAAAATGATGAAGAAGCAGGTGAAAGAAGTGGATAAAAGGCTTCGCAGACAAGACGACAAGTCATAACAAGGTAACAATCATGAATGCACTCATGCTGAACGGTGGTGTTTACCTTACTGTCAATGAGAGGAATGAAGTGATACTAGATTCTAAGACAAGTTATCATCGGTTTAAACCTGAAGTGTGGAAAGACTTTAAAAACATACCGCTTGAAGCTGGGTTTAAACGCAGACTTGAAAATAAAGTGGAAGTGACGGTGGCTGAATATGATTCTAACATACGTGTAGAAATCTGTAGAAATCTTTTACAGGATTATCCAAAGGATTATAAGGGAGTTGTACCAGATACACCATATACAGATTTGATCATCTTTGATATCAAGAACTGGCGCGCAGTCTTACGATTCCTAGAAGTGATACAACATCCACTCTTCACCATCTTGCGAGCATAAAAAAAACGTCTTTGCAGACAAGGAGACAGCTCATAGTTCATCTGACTGTTGAACGAGATGGAAGACTTTTTAACGGAATATAAACCAATTACGCATGGGTTCTCATATCTGAGAAACGAATATGATGACATTGTGCTAAGACATTTTGGACAGTATCTCGTCCTATCACTTGATGACCAATCCGTGTTGAAAGACCATCTAGAGAAGTTCAGGATACCTGGCTTTCTCCTAGCAGTCTCAAATGAATTAGAAGTGCGTGTGACTGAGAACTGCTTAGACGTGTTTATACAATTTCGCCAATATGACGAGCTTACAGAAAACTATGACTACATCACCCTCAACACAGTGGAATGGTACGCTCTGTTACAAGCATTGGATTGGAAAGAACCTAACGCTTGAATTCAAAGAAACAGAAATATGGCTTACACGAGGCACCAAATCCATTGAGCTGACACAACCTATGCGTGTGATGGACATTGACTTAGAAGAAGGATATGAACTGAAACTGTCTGAACATGTAACTGTTAAAGTGATAAAGTTTGGTGATGTGTGTTATGTGAGCTTTCATAGCATTTACAAACATGGATGTAATGTCTATGATACCTATATCAATTTAGATTCTAATGAATGGTATTCATTGATGAATGTATTGAAAAATGAATGTGTTTGTAAATAGTGTAAATAGACTTTGTAGTTAAGAGTTTGTAGTAAAGAATTTTGTAAATAGTGTAAATAGTGTAAATAAAAGTTTGTAAATAGTGTAAATAGAATTTGTAGTTAAGAATTTGTAAATAGTGTAAATAGCGTTTGTAGTTAAGAGTTTGTAAATAGTGTTTGTAAACTTTGTAAATAGTGTTTGTAAACTTTGTAAATAGTGTTTGTAGTTAAGAATTTGTAAATAAACGTATGTACAACACAATAAACAAGACAGTTGTTTGAAACTTGATTTGTTTTATTTAACAACAACAACAACTTAACTAATATAACAACAACAACAACTTAACTAATATAACAACAACAACTTAACTAATATAACAACAACAACATTAATAAAACAATGGTTTATAATGTCTATATACAAAATCCTTTACAATAAAATCACCATCCTTTCTTTTTAATATATTCACAATATCAAACATACTCTGACCTCGAGCTCTATGCAATATATAATATACACAATAAAAACCACATGACGATGATATTGGCGTTTGTAATGAGATAGAATTATACATATAGTCATTTCTTAAAAACATGTCTAAACGATCATCGAGAGGGAACAGTCCATAAGAGTCAAAATATTCCACAGGGTCTTTATCATAATACACTGCCACCCAATGTTCTCCTGGTTCATCTTGATCGTCTGTGTTGATCACATAGGCGCCGCGGTGTAAAGACGGTAACTGGTCCATGGCAAACACGCCTTGAAACAAGTCTTTGGTCATGACATCATGACTCAATATGGCATCAATCTGCTTCGTGTTCATGACTGGTAGTCGAATTGGATGCTGCGATTGGCACTGATCTCAATAATGTTGTCAAATTCAGCATAGACAATGACATTGATTGTAGGTTGCAAAGCCCTAGCAAAGTTCATTTCTAGCCGCAAATTCCCATGCTTGATCAGGGGGAAATGATCATCACCATCATAATCCGGTGTTAAGTCAAACGAAAATAAAGCATAACCTCTAGGCCAATCTTCCCGTTTTATAATGGAACTTTTCTCACCATTCAACCGATCAAACGATTTGTAAAGCGTTTCAAAAGCGTTCAGGTATTTGTTCTGTGTAATGTCAAGCTTGAGAGGTTTGGATAGAACTGGTTCACCATCCGTGTACAGTTGCATATAGTCCAGATTAAAATGATCAAAATTGTATGGATTCCTCAATACTGATCCACCAAAAGCTTCATTATGAACCAGACCAATGACAATACGATTTGGTAATTGACCCAAAAAGATGTTATCTTTCACAAAAGACTGAAATCCTGCTGGAATGGCCAAGACTTTACATTCTTTTCTAGTGATGATGATCTTGGCAGGACTTTTCATCAATGCATCTGCATGTCCTAACTGAATACCTGGACTCACCCTCACTTTGCGAATGGTTAAAAATGCCTCTTTCACTTCTACCTTATAGGTATTATTTACAGCCATCAATACATAGTCATCTTTTTGTCTATGGAAACGCAATTTCAAACTGATGCCATTCGGAAGATAACGATCCTGCTCAAACAAATCTATCCTTAAACCACCTGCGAGCATAACATCACGGCTAAGACGAGTATGCAAATAACGATGATGTAAGCCATTATTGCCTTGCTCAGCCAAGTCACCACCGTCGGCATTGACATGAAACCCGGATACATATTGTTCATGATTAGGTCTTTTCACCTCATGACTATTCATTGACCCAGCAGTATCCTTGTACATGAGACGCATAGAGCGCTCAGAATGCAGACTTTCTTCCGAATCATGGATGAGATGAGAGATAATGCTGGTATAACCATGAGTATTGTTGCTATGCGAAACCAAACGATCATTCAGAAACAATTCAATATTAGACCATAACCCATTAAACACATCATTGATGCAAGAGACATTATCATCTGCGCCACACGCTGTTCCATCAGCCTTTAGAATGCGACATACAATATGAAGTTTGCTGTTCTTTAAATCCAGATATTCTTCTGTACTCGCAGGAATGTAGAATTCTATTGGAGCGCCTTCTCTAATGCTTGTAAGTGGTTGATAGTCAACATTATAACTTTTCTCTACAGCAGTTTGCGTCGGTGGTACGTGAAACCATTCCAATGGAGAAAGACTACATTCACACGAATGATTATGAATGAGAGACATTTTTTTCTTTAAAAAATATCTTTGCGATATTTTGATGTTATCCGTCTGGCTGTTTTTCGTCTTCTGGCACGTTTCGTTGGTTGCATACGCTTTTGTTCACCAAACACACGTTCTGCTACTCGACCCGTCACATCTTTCGCGACATTCTTTGCAGCCTTCTTAAGATGTGGCGCAACGATCTTAGCCCCAGCCTTAAGTAGTGGAATAGCTTTGCGAGCCAATGATCCCAGTATTGAACCAATACCATCACCATACTGGATTCGCGCTCCTTTGAATCCTGGTAATTCCCCGCCCACTTGACGAAGAAAATGGTTGCGATATGCAGACGGATCGTGTGTGTAGGCTTTCATAATGCTTTTGGTCGAAAATGAAGTTTACAGATCACCTTTCCAGTTTGAAATGGAACAGTATGGCCTGTGTCGTCCTTAATATTCATTTCTATCACGTCAAATTTGGACGTGTTTACAGGAACATAATGCGGTTCGCCGTACGTTTTCATGATAATGTCACCATCATGGCCTTGTATCCCAACAGAACGTAGTAACGGCACATAATAATCACCAACAACTTGTGGTTCACAAATGCTACAATACACATACAGTGTATAAAATCCCTGTTTCACATCCGCTTTATGTTCAGCTGCACACGCTTCAGTATACCATTGCTCTGGGATAAATCCTAAAATCTCAGCCAATCCAGTGGAAAAGGACACTTCAAGACCATCATCGAGAAATAGAAACACACGTCGTCTAATCTTATCATACTTTAGCCGAATAGGTTGTTTCGGGTCATCGGGGTTAGCCGCTTCTTCATTGACTGCCTCACATAGTTCTTGTATGGTTCTATAGTACCCATAAGGAATATTAACATGCCAAATGCCAAATGTATCTATTTGTCGATACCCAATAGAATAGTTCATGCCCTGTCTCATCGTTGTCCATGTATGTGGATATTGAATTTCAGCTAAAGCCACTTCATATTTTCCATTCAGATAGATGGTTCGAGGCATACGAATTTGATAATTCGAAGCCTTGTTGTTGGGATAATAGGTCATACTCGCATTGCTAGGCAAAGTAATGTAAAAGCTTGTCGACTCCATGATGGGAACTAAATGGTATAGGTGCGTTGACGTTGTCTATATACTTCACGATAGCGCGCGCCATTCGACCAAGTATGCCAAATCTCATCCTCATTCACATGGTCTTTTATTTCTCCTTCACAACACGCGCTTGTACATCTGATCTTCACAGGAATAGTTGGTTTATCTTCTTGGCAACAACAACATAGCTCTTTCAGCCATGTTAAAAATTTTCCCATCCTTCAGGAAACTGTCTTTGTTGACGTTGTTTCATTTCTGTTGTAATGTCGTCACGAGTGGTCTTTTTACTAAACATTGTTTTTGGAATATTCGCATCAACAATTTCCTGGATAAACGGATGCCAACCATATGGTGGTTTGACTCGTTCTTTTCTTCTTGTCGCCACCAATGCTTCTTTCATCAAATCAACCATGTTGGAATTTGCTATAATATCGCCCGTTTTCAACACAAGTTCATTCTTCTCTGACCATTTTACACCATGTTTCTTCAGTTCGGCTAAAAGTTGTAGTACTTTTCCATGATAGATAGGTTGAAAATGACTTAAAAATAACTTTTCTGGCTTTTCAGGTGGTGATGATGATGAGGGCTTTTGCTGTCTAGACTGACTTGTTCGTAAATGACGACCAAGAAGTTGAGACATTTCAATAACCTTTTCACGCGTTCGTTTCCCACGTAAAAGTTTATTCACTTTCGTTTTGATATCATGTTTCTTTTCTAATAACAGTTTGTATTCATATTCAGGAATGAGGACCATTTTCATCGTATGTTTCATTTTAGCAGTAGTTTGGCTAACAAGGGCAATGCCAATCTAGCAATAACTCCAATGAATCCTCCTTTCTGATTAATCAACTTCTTTTTTCGTCGAAGAGATATCTTCTTATCTGCTAGAGTACGAAGCGTATGACGTTCACGTTTAAATTCCTTAAACCGTTTTGAGCTTAAGGGTAAATGTCCTTGCAATATATTCAAACAAATTTCAAACAAGCTTGTTAATTCCTCCTTTGTAGCTTGCTGTAGCAAGGATTTACGTCGTTTAGGTCCACTGCGTGCAAGCAAGTGAAGAAACGGTTGGTTCGCTCGAATACGTTTAGACATCTTGACTGCGAATGGTCAAATGAGTTGGTTCTTGTTCATACACTGCTTTATCAATATAGACATAATGTGTATCTTTTGGTAAAATGCCCGTACGAATACGTAGTTGATCATTTGTCTTTGGTTTTAAATCAATGAATAAATAACCATGAGGTTTGCTAGTAGCATCTTGATAGGCTTCTATGAGAAATTGAGATCTTCCAGGATACATTTGCCGCGCCAATGTACTAATTTGTTGACTGTCTCTCGGATTTTTAAACAGAATAATATAATGTGTATTCAAACTAATATTTCGCATCTCTTTCCCATGATGGAATAAATTATGTACAATAAAGATAATGCTCAGATTTTGATGACTGCTGCCAACACTAAAGAGACGTGTCATACGCTCATCACTATGACATTTCGTCATTAAGTCATCAATGATAAGTAAGTTTGGTTTCTTCGGGTTAAAACGCTCTTCAATGTCATCTGGAATGCCTTGGTAAAATTCCACACCTTTCATTCCCTTGTACAAAGGCTGATCTGCTGCATAGAGCCATAAAATGCTTTTTGGAGAGGGTTTAATCAACTTTTGTTCTAGAATTTCCTTCACCAGAGACGTTTTGCCACTGCCTGTAGGTCCAGAGACTAAACATGTAAATGGATGCTTCATTGTTGAATGTCTGTTTCTTTCACCCAACTGTTAAACTTGTTTGGCCAACCTAACCACTTGACAAATAATTCTTTCACACCTCGTCTTTTACGTGTTTTCAAGACTTTTTCAATTCTATAAATAGATTCAATATCTTTGGTCACTTTCTGCAGTTCTTCTTCATAGAAATGTCCATCAATATCTTCGTCTAAAAAGTCTTTCACACGATATAAATGTATTCCTTGCTTCTTACAACGATGTGTGACAATGAAGACTTCTTGCGTCCATTTGATGTGATAATCGCGTTGAAACACATATTTAATGTGAGAAATGCGAACATGATCACCAATGTTAAATTTGTACTTCTTCTTCTTCGGTTTCAATTTCAGTTTGTCAACATACATATACTTCCACACTTTTGATTCGTTGTCTTTACGAATCTCGGCTGGAGCATATTTATTAGGAAGAGAACCATGAGGTCTATGGTTGTAATTGTACACCAAGTCTGGAAGAATGTCTAAGTAACGGTAAGTTTGATTATGTAGAAAATACCGATACATCATTCCCTTTAGAGTACGAATGACTCTTTCAGCAAAGTTGGCTTTGGTTTCATTCTTTGTGGTATAAGCATGAATGCCTTCTTTCTTCAAAAATGCTTTTACCCATCTGTTTTTAAATTCTGTTCCTTTATCAGACCTTAGAGTTCGCGGTCTTCGTCGTGTGTCATGAAAAATCTTTTGGAAAGCTTGTATGACGCTGGTATGTGATTTATTAGGTATTGGCTGTACCCAGACATATTTGGAAAACACATCAATGACAATGAGTAAAAAGCGTATGTCATCATTATAGGGAGCTATGTTTCCCATATCAGCCAAATCAATATCCCACATGTCATCAATACCACGTGTAATGACACGTTGTCTTTTGAACCTGTATTTGACAGGTTGGAGTAAACTAAAAGCATCTTGATCCTGCAACCATTTCTTCACTTGTGACTGTGTGACTGGTTGATTATGTTTTCGTAAGATGTGATACAGTTTGTAAGGACCAGCAAATGCTCCAGGCTGTCCAGGTTTGAAGTAAATATCAGTCAAGTAGTCTTTCCACGTCGACATGGTCACACCGAATGAAAACCACCTTCTCAACAGAACAGCTTTTATTTTATAACTCAACCATCATCACTTAACTAACATAGTAACTTAACTAATATGTATTTATAACTAACATGTATTTATAACTAACATATATTTACAAATCAAGTATAGATACAATGGTATGAATAACTGGAGACCATTGGTCTTCAATGAACACTAACCAATGACTGAGTTCATCCAATGTAATAGCATCTACACCATATTTCTCACAACGTTGATTTGCATTCTCTAACACTTTATCTAAATGCATGTAATATTTAGCTTCATTCCAATATGTATAAACAGATGCAAAATGACAAGTATGTTCTTGACACTCTTCATGTTGACAAGCAGGACAGACTAAATAGGCAAACTTTTTTACAGCTGATAACATTTCTTCACAATAAGCTTTTTGTACAATATATTGTCTCAGTGTCATGTCCGCCATTATGCAGTCTTGTGAGTCTTGCAACACAAGTTAAACATACTTCAAATTTACATGTCCACACGTCTGCACACCATGACGGTTGGCAAGCAAATGAAAAAAGTCTCTAACCCTCACACAACATTTCTAACAACTTTCCCATAATATTCTGACCAGGATATTCAGATGACACATGTTTCACACCAGCTCCCCACCAATGATCATACGTTGCTTCAACTAAAGTTTTGTCTTTACATTCTTTCAACTTGTTGCGAAACAATACACACTGATCCAGTTTGACTTGTAAAACATCTTGCATTTTGCTTCTCTTCACTGTATGCCATAACGGACATGGCTTTATCCCTTTAGCAATACGTTTCGCTTCATATCCATTTCTACATGAAGCAATGGCTGAAGCAATATCTGGACGGTGATGAAACACTGCTTTCTCATATTGATACAAAGCTTCACTTGAGTTGAACACATGTCCATACTTTTCAAGTCGTGTTGGAAACATATTTGAAAGAACGTCCTTATGACCGCTGAATAGTACAAGATTCTCCATGTTGACTTTGCTTCTGCTGTTTTATTCTGACATGTCGGTTTCTTCCTGTAATAAAATATCTTTTAATATATTTGCTGCCTCTTCTATCATATTCTTTCTTTGTTTACGTTGAAACCACTCACATAAAACTAAATTTGCTAGTAAGAAAAACATTGTTATGTCTTTGAGAAACAATTCACTATGTTGTTACAAAGATGATTAAAAAGGTTCTCTTACCTGATAAAGCTGCTCGGTTTCCTCTTCTTCTTTGCAGCAATCTCTCAAATGATCAACCACGGTGAAATATACTTCCACATCAGTGCGAGCAGAATAAAGTGCAGCATCAAAGTCAAAGTCAGGATCTTCTTCTATTCCAATTTTATAACATTCTCCAAGAAATCTTGAATGCAGTTCAATCACATCAAGACTATGATGTACAACATCCCAAAAAGCATCCAAATGATAAAGTTGATAGTCTGGAGTGCCACAGCAAGCAAGTTTAGCAATCATCAAGTCAATATAAGCATTTTTAAAACATGCGTCCATCTTGTTTCAGTGTCTTGTGGGGCTTTTACTTTGCTTCACTGACTTTAAGTACTCCACACTTGCCGCAGAAGTTGCTTGGTTCACACAACTTGCAATTATACTTGTGGCAGTGGCAATGATAATCCTCCACATATCCACAAGCACCGCAATAGTCACAGGTAAGTCCAAGTTGATTTTGTACGTTCATGTTCTCCAACTGAACTTCAGCCAGTCTTTTCTTGGATAGCTTTGACACCTTCATCCGACCATCCTTTTGCAGCTTGATAGGAGTTATGACATGACATTCCTCACATGGTGATAGGGCTGAGTTGATGTTGTCCATCTCCTGAAGCAGTGTCTCCCATTCACCATCATTCATGTTGATGTGATGTGTGTAGTCTTTCCCTTCAAACCGTGACGTGCGCACAAAACTCACATAGCGCATATCCAAGTATGAAATGACTTCAAGCCACTTCGTTTGCGTTAAGTACAGTTTGAAGCCAATGTCACGTAAATTTTTCAAGCTTTGACATACAATCTTCCACAAAGATGGTGAATAAGCACACCATCTCTCTCCACGTGTGATGCGTAGAAATGGCCCATATTCTCCATGCTCCACAGTAATGGTTAAGTTAGCACTAATTTTAAAGCTGCTGCTGCTGCTGTTGCTGCTTGTCTTGTTCTCCATGGCTGCTACAATGTACTGATGATGCACTCCCTCCAACTGTCTGCTGAGAAATGACTTCACTCTGCTGAGTCCACTCCCTTTTATACCCAACTATCTGCTGAGTCAGCAAAGAACTTGCAAAGTTTTGAATTCACTTCAACTCGTCCATGGTTGAATCGGACAAGCTCTGATACATTATTTGGAACATCATCATCATAATGTAAAATGATTCTTGCAGCTACAACTAACATGAGCTCAACTGCCCAAATTGTATTCACGTTGATAAATGCTAAATCAATGTCATAAGTTAACGGTAAATGTAGATCTTCACATTCACGTAGAAACGAGCGGATGAAACGATCTCTTGGAATGGTCTTTCCAACAGCTTCCCAATGCTGATGTAAGTTCTTCACTTGCAGCATCCAATCCGATTCAAAAGCAGGAAGCTTTGAAAACACATAGTCAGCATAATTCACTTTGAAGACGTCATCCATGGTCTCTACACATCGATGAAGAAACAATGTTGACATTGTAGATGGTTTTACCTCCTTTTATACAGATGTTACATGTAGGTTTTCATGAGATGTTTGTAAAATCGCGGAGTCATGTCATTGAAACCGTCGAGAAAGGTTGTTGGTAAACCGTTTGTTAGCGATTGTACCATGACGCATCTATCTCTTCCAACGATAATAATGTATCATCAAAAGTAACTGTTTCAAAGTCATCCATGTCTATGTTGATAGCTGGTGTGTCTGACGATGCCTAAGCCTCGAGACACTACACTTATATACGATTTTATCATGCTGAATCAACGATTTCATCATGCTGATTCAGCACAATTTTTTTTTTTTAGTTTGTTCTCCAGGGGGGGGGGGGGTCGGTACATAGTCTGTCCTAGGGGGGGGGGGGGGGTCGGTACATAGTCTGTCCTGGGGGGGGGGGGTCGGTCGAAAAAAATGAAAAATGTTCAGAATCGTCTGAAACGGATAAATATGCAAAAATCACAATTTCGAGGGGGGGGGGGGGGTCGGTCGAAAAAATGAAAAATGTTCAGAATCGTCTGAAACGGATAAATATGCAAAAATCACAATTTCGGGGGGGGGGGGTCGAAAAAATGAAAAATGTTCAGAATCGTCTGAAACGGATAAATATGCAAAAATCACAATTTCGAGGGGGGGGGGGGGTCGGTCGAAAAAATGAAAAAAGTTCAGAATCGTCTGAAACTGAAAAATATGCAAAAATCACAATTTCGAGGGGGGGGGGGGTCGAAAAAATGAAAAAAGTTCAGAATCGTCTGAAACGGATAAATATGCAAAAATCACAATTTCGAGGGGGGGGGGCGAAAAAATGAAAAAAGTTCAGAATCGTCTGAAACTGAAAAATATGCAAAAATCACAATTTCGAGGGGGGGGGGGTCGAAAAAATGAAAAAAGTTCAGAATCGTCTGAAACGGAAAAATATGCAAAAATCACAATTTCGAGGGGGGGGGGGGGGGTCGAAAAAATGAAAAAAGTTCAGAATCGTCTGAAACGGAAAAATATGCAAAAATCACAATTTCGAGGGGGGGGGGGGGGTCGGTACATAGTCTGTCCTGGGGGGGGGGGGGTCGGTACATAGTATGTCCTGGGGGGGGGGGGTCGCGGCTTTTTAGTGTTGCCATGGTTACACTGATTGACAGGTCGAGTTCGTTGGCTTCATGTTGATTGACTCGGCCAAACCACTTTCGCTCCAGACAGCATCATCTCAGTATGACGTCATGATGACGTCACAGAGGGTCGCGCCTATCCTAACGCTTATCATGACTTCCGGTCCAGACATGATGACGTCACTTCCGGTCCAGACAACACTTCCGGTCTAGACAGCACTTCCGGTCCAGACGCTATGACGTCACTTCCAGACATGATGACGTCACTTCCAGACAGTATGACGTCATCAAGTGACCCAGAACCAACGTTTTCATACTACTATTTTGTATCGATACTCTACAATATGTCGAAGAAAGTTCTCGAAATATAAGAGGCCTTCTGTAACTGTACACAGTGAAAATATAGATATTGCAGAAATACAGCGTTAGCTGTGAAATCAGATAACATACAAATGGCTCTTTGCCAAAAAAAGTGATAAAAAGATACAAATATTTTGCATCTTTGATAAAAAAAGGCAGATGTGAAGGATGGGAAGGATGAGAGTGGAATACAATTGTGAAACGATACGAGAATAGATATCGTGTTAGGAACATCAGATATTCTCTTATGAACTTGAGACAGAACGTCATCTGTTCTCTGAGGAACGTCAGATCTTCTCTTAGGAACCTCATTTATTCTCTGAGGAACGTCAGATCTTCTCTTAGGAACCTCATTTATTCTCTGAGGAACGTCAGATATTCTCTTAAGAACCTCATTGATTCTCTGAGGAACGTCAGATATTCTCTTAGGAACCTCATTTATTCTCTGAGGAACGTCAGATATTCTCTTAGGAACCTCATTTATTCTCTGAGGAACGTCAGATATTCTCTTAGGAACGTCATTTATTCCCTGAGGAACGTCAGATATTCTCTTAGGAACCTCATTTTTTCCCTGAGGAACGTCAGATATTCCCTTAGGAACCTCATTTATTCTCTGAGGAACGTCAGATCTTAAGAGCCACTGATATTCTCTTAGGAATTGCATCTGTTATCTGAGTAACGTCAGATATTCTATTAGGAACTTCATTTGTTCCTGTAGGAACCTCAGCTTTGCTCTCGAGGGCCTCACTTATTCTCTGTATTTGTTTTGCCGCACATTTAACGAGGCCTTGCTTCGCAGCAACCTTTTCATGTTTTTTGTGAAGCTCTCCTAAGTACCTTCTTTTCTCGCAGCCTCGCAAGTGCTTCGGCGTGATCTCTCTTTTTGCTGTGGTAAACTGGGTGGCGCCTTTTTGCCTTGAGCATCAGTGCTGTTCTTTATGTTGCTGCAGCTTTTAATGTCTTCTGTAGAAAGAGCTCTTTTGTCACCTTTTTTAGAGCTGACAGCTGTCGTGACGAGCCTGTGTGACTTGCCTTCCCAGTTACCACAGCCTTTGTGGGGTGCCGTTTCCAAAGGCAGCACTTTCCTTGTACGTCTTTTTTATGACAACCCCAGTGACGTATTCTACAGGAATATGGCCTCTGTCTTCTGGTTACTGTGTTCCGGATTCTGTGTTCTGGATTCTGTCTCCTTTATTTTCACTTCTGTGTTCTGTTGTGTCTGTTCCGTGTCATAAGAACCGCTGGCGTCACATCCGGCTACTGCTTCCTTGTCCAATGTACTAGCGTTTTCTATAAATACATTCTGGAGGCCAGTCGACAAAAAAAAATAACCCCGTTTGCAATATGTAGCCCCGTCTTATGATCAGTAGGAATTCAGCAAAACCGCACGCACCTGGCTCCGACGTGCTCAGAAATTTCAACCCATTTAACTTTACGCTGACTGAAACAAAGAAAAGTGATACTTAAAACTTTTAATTTCGTGGTTGATATTTGCATATTTCAATGTAAAAAAATGACATTTCTGTTGCAGAAAGGCTGAGTCAAAAACAAGAAAGCAGATTTGATTATTTGATCCCTTGAAAAAAATATTCATTGGTGAAGACAATACCCTTTGTAAGGGCAAGGTTAAAAACAAAGTACAAGTTCGGCAATAGCAATCTTTGAAGCATGCGTCAGTGAGTACACACACGCCTGAACATCGCGAAAAAAAAGAGAGGAGCGGACAAGGATGGAGTCTGCCAATGAGGCTGTAGAGGAAGAGCGTGAAGGTCAGTGCTTATGCTCACTGCAAAACATGGGGTCCGTGGGGGGGGGAGGGGGAGGGGGGTCCGGGGCGGGAGGGTGGGCGGATTTATAATATGAAGAAAAGCTTTTGAAAATGTCGTTCTCAACATTCAGAAAGTTTATTTTGGGGTGAAATGAAGCAGTATGTTTTTCTAGCCCAGTGTAGGTGTGGGAGGGGGCGGGTGGCAATTTGTATCATGCACCATGCGTGTCCAAAAAAAACAAAAAACAAAAAACAAAAAAACCAAAAAAAACAAAGTACGCGGAGAATAGAGGGGCGTATTATATCAAAGATAGAACTCCACGTTTTGGGGATCGTTAAAAAGTTATGGACACGCATAGCCATATGGTGTGCGAGTGCTCCAGCCCCCTCCCCTCCCAAGAGGTAGTGGGGGGGGGGGGTGCTTTCTGACTAAATATTGATGAGTCTTGGGAGTCAGAGAGAGTGAGAGGATGAGAGGGAGAGAGGGAGAGTGAGTGGGAGAAAGAAAGTGAGAGTCAGCGAGAGTGGAAGAGAGAGAGTGAGAGAGTGAGAGAGAGAGAGTGGGATAGAAAGATAGATCGAGTGGGAGGGGGAGTGATTGGGGAAGGGAGAGTGGGAGAAAGCGGAGTGAGAAAGAGAGATAGAGTGGGTGGGAGAGTGAATAAGTGAGAGAGAACTGGAAAAAGAGAGAGACAGGATGGGAGAGTAACTGTGAGAAAGAGTGAGAGGAAGATAGAGTGGAGAGAGAGAGAGAAGAAGAAAGAAAGAAAGAAAGAAAGAAAGAAAGAAAGAAAGAGAGAAAGAAAGAAAGAAAGAAAGAAAGAAGGAAGAAACAAAGAAACAAAGAAACGAAAGAAAGAAGAAAGAATGAAAGAAGAAAGAAAGAAAGAAAGAAACAAACAAAGAAACAAAGAAAGAAAGAAGAAAGAAAGAAAGAAAATGGGGAGAGAGGGGGGAGAAAAGGAGGGGCTATAATTTAACAGGAGATATACCATAAAACGAATTGCCTGCCCACTTCACTTGAATTTGTCGATAACTGTTAAGAATTATGTCTCCCCGACCAAGGGGAGACATATAGTGTTTGTACGTTCTGTGTGTGTGTATGTGTGTACGTGTGTGTGTGTGTCTGTGTGTGTGTGTGTGTGTGTGTGTGTCAGTCTGTTGTGAACAAAGTGTTGTGTGCAAGATATCTCGAGAACGAAACGTCGGATCGACTTCAAACTTGATCGAATTATTCCTTGGTAAGGTCGGACGGTTCTATCAACTTTTGAGGCATGTCACGTCATTAGGGCAAGCGTATGACGTCATTACGTAAAAATTTTGTGTGCGAAATTTCTCAGCCACTGAACATCGGAGAAAGTTGAAACTTGGTGGGATTGTTGCTTGGTTGGTCCGAAAGACTCTGTAGATTTTTTTCGCGAGTAGAACGAACGAATGCGGCGTATGACGTCATCACGCAGAATATGTATATATTTTGAACAAGATCTTGTGTGCAAAATATCTCGATAACGGAAAGTCCTATCGACTTCAAATTTTATATCAATATTCCTTGGGTCAGTCGGCGGGTTCTATCAATTTTTAGCGCATGTCAGATGATTAAGGCAGGCGTATGACGTCATTACGCAAAAATCTTGTGTGCGAAATATCTCAGCCGCTGAACATCGGAGAAAGTTGAAACTTGGTGGAATTGTTGCTTGGTTGGTCCGAAAGACCCTATATATTTTTTTCGCGAGTAGAACGAACGAATGTGGCGTATGACGTCATCACGTAAAATATGTATATATTATAAACAAGGTCTTGTGTGCAAAATATCTCGATAACGGAAAGTCCTATCGACTTCAAATTTTATATAGATATTCTTTGGGTCAGCCGGACGGTTCTATCAACTTTTTACGCATGTCACCTGATTAGGGCAGGTGCATGACGTCATTACGTAAAAATCTTATGTGCCAAATTTCTCAGCTGCTGAACATCGGAGAAAGTTGAAACTTGGTGGGATTGTTGCTTGTTAGGTCCGAAAGACTCTATAGAATTTTTTCGCGAGTGGAACGAACGAATGCGGCGTATGACGTCATCACGTAAAATATGTTTTATTTTATAAACAAGGTCTTGTGTGCAAAATATCTCGATAACGGAAAGTCCTATCGACTTCAAATTTTATATGAATATTCCTTGGGTCAGCCGGACTGTTCTATCAATTTTTGGCGCGTCACGTGATTAGGGCGGGTGTATGACGTCATTGCGTAAAAATCTTGTGTGCGAAATTACTTAGCTGCTGGACGCCGGAGAAAGCTGAAACTTTGAATTATTGCTTGGTAGGTCCGAAAGAAACTCTAAATATTTTTCACGAGTAGAACGAACGAAAGCGGCGTATGACGTCATCGCGTAAAATGTGTATATTTTGAACCAGATCTTTTATACATATTATCTCGATAACGGAAAGTCATATCGACTTAAAATTTTATATGGATATTCCTTGGTTCAGTCAGACGACTGTTTCAACTTTTGACAGGTAAAAAATTATCTGTTCTTAAGCAAAATATCTCGACATCGGAAAGTCGGATCGACTTTAAATTTGGTGTAGTTATTCCTCGGATAGGTCACACGGTTTTATTAAACATTATTGAACTCGTATAGAAAATCAAGAAAGGTGCATAACGTCAACAGCTCCCCCCCCCCCACCCCAACCTCCCCATTTTTGGCTGCTTTGTTATCTATGCATGGGTGTTAACTGCGCTGGGGATTTCGGAAGATTTTCCCGAAGATTCTCTAGTGTTCCTGCATTCTTTAGAAAGCTTCAAAACAGTAACAGCATTATTGTCGGTCCATTGCAATTTTGTTTTTGCCTGAAATTGAGCTTTTTGTGCATTTCTCATCTGTGGTTGTTACGTAACATGCCACTCAGTCAGGGGTCAGTGTCAGTTGCGGTGCATGATGGTGTCGTTATCTACGAGGTCATGGACTGCTATTGTCGTATTATGGCTCTAAGCAGCTCTAGCTATTGATTTTTTTTCGCCGCATACTTGATTAGGTTGCCAAGATGTGCTATATATACGAGCCATGCTGTATCGATTAGCATTGTGTGCAGAAGCATTTTTCGCTATTAAATTTGGTCGTCTGATATCTTGTGTTATGAGGAGCAGCTCACCATTTTGCCTACGAAATGCCTCCCCCTTCTCCCACCGAGGTGCGTGATCTCTGATGCGCAGCTATGAAGAATGCCTTCCTAGTGCTATTTGGCCGATGGGAATGTGCGAAGACAAAGTAGTCTATCATGGCTATAACTACACTTAGGGTACAGACTGCTACCGTTGCCTTGGGTAAAAGGGTTAGAGTTGTGTTTATATTCGGACCTACAGTAAATAGCTGGGGGCGGGGGGGGGGGGCGTGTGGAGGATGATGGTTAGCAAAAAAAAAAAAAAATTCCGACCACCTTCAAGACCCGGATAAAAAGATGTAAGGTAAGAACCGTTTGTCGTGACCCCTTCCACATTCAGGTAAAAAGACGTACGGTAAAACCTGCCTGTCTTGACCACCTTCCAGACCCGGATAAAAATGTAACGTACAGTAAAACTGCTATAGTGACCAACTTCAGATCTGGATAAGAGGGGCCTACAGTAAAACCCGTTTTAGCGACCACCTTTCAGACTTCGATGAAAAAAGATGCTCATTTATATCTGTTTTAGTGACCACCATCTGTTTGGTTTATTTTAAGATTTTTACAATCAATGAAGGTTATGTTTGCAGAAATGAATATTTTGTTTCAGTTTGGGGGGAGGGGGGGGGGTCATGGGTTTAGTCGGGGAGACATTTGTTTTTGTTCACAAAAACAAGAAAGTTGAGTAGGTATCGATTGAAAGTGTGTAATATAAGCCTGCACTCTTATGTTTTGTGTGCACTGGCCGCTCTAGTTTGCATTGGTACATGAAAATAGTAATTGATTTTAACATCCGCAACATTAAGCTTTCAAAGACGAGTTATACCTTGTACACTTTTGTAAATGTTTGATCTAATTGTTTTTTCCAACGAAATTGGAACGGTTAGAAGTGTTCAACTCGTCGGTTTGGCAAAGTTTTTCGTGTCTAGTTAAATTAGGGATGAGCTTGCAGTACACAGGTATTATGGGGGATCAAAATATTCCCTGATACCGGCGCGCTTAACCTACGAAGTGGTGGCTTTCTTTTGGGAATAAGGGTGCAGATGCCAAAAGCCGATCTGGGATGATCCCACACGCCCCCCCCCCCGCTCACCCCACCCCTGAAACATAAAAAATGTGTATTATTAAACTGTTTCCCGAGTTCAGTTCCCTCCCAGCAACAAACTAGATTCGCATTTCTAATTTAGTTATTTTTTCTCTCTCTCTCTCTCAGATGGCGCTGTAATGCACGACTGTACACGGTGCAACTTCCGGGCGTGGGACAATGTCCAGCTCCACTGTCACATGACCTGGCACGAGGCCGGAAGTGACGTATCCGAAGCGTTCGTCTGCCCCCTATGCCCGTGCACCGTCAAGGAATTACATGATTTTAGATTTCATCTTCAGTTCCATAAAGCCGATAGCAAGGTAGAGGCATTGTTCATTCTTAATAAAAAATATTTGTATGGTGATTTCAATTTAAATTTTCAACTCTGAAAACAAAAATAAGTGCATTAAACATCAGCAACTAGGAAACCTATTTTTGTGTGGAAAAAGCCTTAATATGTATACCATTTACATCGTAGCATTGTCCCAGCTTATGTAGTACAAAAAGCTATAACTGGTTAAAATATAAGTCGTTTATTTCCATTATTTAGGGCATATGATATATCTACAATTAATTGTGTAAGGCTGTAGCTTAAGGATTGTTGTATTTTTAGGGGAAATATTTCCAGTGTGTCGATTGCTCATTCCGGAGTAATGTAGAATCCTGTATCGATGCTCACCATAAAGCCGAGCACGTGACCAACGCATCTGATGACTCATCCGATGACGAAGGCGGCTCTTATATCGTTAAAAAGTTCAAGGTCACTTTCCACAATGGAAATTTCCACTGTCCGAAGATGGCTGCTCGGAAACCTATGGGGAACTTCCACTGATGCAGCTACATTTTGAAGCGCTTCATGACGCACAACTAGAAGACAAGTATTTATACGATTTTTGCGCAGGCGCTAAAAACCCTGATGTTCCAGTTGAGAAAACTACAGAAGAAAAAGAAGAACAAGAACAAGAAGAAGAAGAAAAACAGGAAGAAGAACAAAAACAAGAAGAAGAAAAGGAAACGGAAGAAGCTAATACTCGTGTTGAAAAAAGTGCACAAGAAAAGGAAATAGAAACGCTGGTAGAAGAAATAAAAACAACTAGCCAGAGTTTATTCCCCAAACCCGAATCAATTATTCCCGTGTCTTGCGCTAATATGGTGGTCTTTCCTGGAGCGGATCCAACTTACATCGTCGATTCAATGCTTGGCAGCGGGGACTCGACAGCCTTGGAGAACAGCGAGCAGTCGGAGGAATTCACGCCGGAACCGATCATGGTTGTACCAGAAGGTTGTGATCCCGAGGACAGAGCGGAGGACAATAATCCCATTCACTTTGGCACTGAGTTTGAAAGCGATGCGAAGTCCATACACAATGAGTCGCCGACGTCACAGTTATTTGAAAGGCTGACGACGGCCATGGGGCTGGGAGAGGACAGCCAGGATCGTCCTGGATCCGGTCTGATTGAGGTTACGCCCCGTGAAGACATGACCGAGGAAAATGTCGATACAATTCAGTCTCGATCCCCTGATAGACCAAGTTCAAGGTCAGACGCTGGTGATAATGAAGCCACGAGTCCACCACCTACACGAATGGAAAATTTCACTGATACCACGGAGAACGGGTTCCTGATCAGCGTGGATGAGATCAAGACGGAGGATCTTGATGATGTGGATGACGTAGAAGCGGAGGTGAACAGCTTCCATTGTGACATGTGCGAGTTCTGCACGAATACCCAGGAGGCGTTCATAGAGCACATCAAGAGTGTTCATGACATCGAGGTTGTTTCCATGGAACCCGACGATAGCGCTGGCAACAGCGAGAGCCCCGTGTCTCGCCCTCAGGCCACTAGTACCGCGAGCAGGACTAATATGTCCTGCACTGTCTGCCCTTACGTCACCAGCCACAGGAGGAATTTCAAGAAGCACATGGACATCCACAAGAAAGTGGACGCATATTCGGGCCCTGCTTTCAAGTGCGGCTACTGCCCCTACATAGCCATGTCCAAGGGACCCGGATGTAACCACGTGCGCAACCTGCATGCAGACCAGCCATTCAAACTCTACTACGTGGAGAAGATTGGCAAGAAGATCACGCTACAGCAAGAGGTGCCCATGAACAAGGCCGTGATAGCCATGGAGAAGGCCCAGGCCCGGGCGGTAGCCGGCGGTGGGGACAGGTGCCCGCAGCAGGACGCCCTCGCGATGGGAGGCCGCGAGAGGAGAGACCACTATGAGACGCCCTATGTGAGTTTCCGTCAAGCTACATTCTTGCTACCGGGGGTTTCCGAAAAAAAGCCCAGGGCTTCTATTTGGAAACTGGCCAATTTCAGGTGCTCATTTAGAAACCAAATAGAATCCCTGGGGCTTCTATTAGGAAACAGTTTCCTAATTAGAGCCCCGGGGCTTCTATTGGGAAACAGTTTCCTAATAAGAGCCCCGGGGCTTTTATATGGGGGGAGCTTCTTTTTCGGAAACTCCCGGTAGTTCCTGCTTTTGACTTCGCATGGTTATTGTTGTGATGTTTCGTGTAAAAAAATGTTGAATAATACTCACCCATTAGCTGCCTAATAAAGACTTGTCTGAGCGATTGTTTACATTTAACGTCCACGTGTCTTGTATTGATCTTGATATGATACAGGTTAAATGAAGATGTACCAAGAATTGATTGACATATTTCAGAATCAACCTGGACTACACGCACCGTACAGGAAGGAGAGCGGTCAGAAAGGGGCCGCCCATAGGGGT